>OZ004717.1:6068356-6393356 GCA_963924515.1 Vespertilio murinus | reverse complement strand
AAGTCAGGGATTTTGTTTTGTTTTAAAATATATTTTATTGATTTTTGCAGAGAGGAGGGGAGAGGGACAGAGAGTTAGAAACATCAATCAGCTGCCTCTTGCACACCCCCCACTGGGGATGTGCCCGCAACCAATGTACATGCCCTTGACCGGAATCGAACCAGGAACCCTTGAGTCCGCAGGCCGAAGCTCTATCCACTGAGCCACACCGGTTTCGGTGGAATATATATGTTTTTTAAAAATATGTTTTCCAGTGGTGATGCAGGACTTGCTTTTGCACTGGAGAAAGAAAACTTTTGCAATTCAGATTCTCCCCCCCACCCCCGAATCCCCACCCATCTCCCATTCACATACATGCATACACACATGCATTTGTCATGTCATTGAGTGCCCATTTGTATTATACAGTTTGGACGTCAGAGATCCTGGCTCCTGTATGCTTATCTGTCTTGTTTTTCATTAAAGGGGAAGTTATTGCCGAAACCAGTTTGGTCCCGGGTTCGATTCCGGTCAGGGGCACGTACCTTGGTTGCGGGCACATCCCCAGTGGGGGGTGTGCAGGAGGCAGCTGATCAATGTTTCTCTCTCATCGATATTTCTATCTCTTTATCCCTCTTCCTTCCTCTCTGTAAAAAATCAATAAAATATATATTTTTAAAAATAAAGGGGAAGTTATTTTTGTCTAAGTGACTGTGCAGAACCATGCACGCGGGGTCCATGTTCCAGGTGAGCTGGGGATGGGGCTGCGGCTTGCCTGCCTCCCGGTAAGGAGCCAGAGGAGACCGGTTCCGGGGGGCGCTGGCCTGGTCTCGGGGCGCACACTCCGGCCCTCCCTCAGCCAGGCTGCTGGGTGAGGACCCCCGGGACCCGGGCTCTGTGGACTTGGCTCAGTCTGAAGTGGCAATTACTGCCCTCAGACGGCAGCGTAAGAAGCTTCTTTACACATGAGAGAGAGACGGAGTCACAGGCACAGGGAAGTTCCGTTTTCCCAGCCGCGGTTCAGCGCCTGCAGTGGTGCCCATAGGAAGACCTGGTTTCAAAACCGGCTATCATCCGGTTTTCCCAAAGTCTAATGTGTTTTTTGTCCTGTGATTTTCTATTTCAGGAGTGATTCGCCGTGCATAGTGCATATTGATGAAAGATTGGGTGTCCCACTGTGAAAATGTCTAGCACAGGTCAAAAAGTATTAAAAAAAATCATTGAGTGGCTTTAAAAAAAACACACAACACTATTTTTAAAAAATATATATTTTATTGATATTTTACAGAGAGGAAGGAGAGGGATAGAGAGATAGAAACATCGATGAGAGAGAAACATCGATCAGCTGCCTCCTGCACACACCCTACCAGGGATGTGCCCGCAACCAAGGTACATGCCCTTGACCGGAATCGAACCCGGGACCCTTCAGTCCGCAGACCGACGCTCTATCCACTGAGCCAAACTGGCTAGGGTTTTTTTTTTTTTTTTAAGTGAAGCCATGCTGGGTGCCAGAGAGGCCCTTCCGGGCAGGATGTAATTGATAGCCCCCTCACGTGGGCTGGAAAACGCTCCGTATGAGGAGGTGTGTGCCCGGTGCCTAACGCTCCCCAAATCCGTTACCCGGAACCTCAATACGAGTGACTTCTGACTGAGATGAACGAAAAGATTGGCCCCACAAAGAGGCTGCAGGACGCCTCTCGTGACAGAGCAGAGTCGTCGTCATGAATTGCAGCCCTTTCTCAGGCGTCCCCGACAGTGATGGGGTTTGAGGGGCTTAGTAGTGCAGTATTGGGGGGGGGGCTGTAGAAGTGCTTAGGCCAGGGGTGGGCAAACTTTTTGACTCGAGGGCCACATGGGTTCTTACACTGGACCGGAGGGCCGGAACAAAAGCAGCCTGACCATGCTGGCACTCTCCTCTTGGGCTGCTGGTGAAGGAGCGGAGGGGAGAGCAAGAGAACCCTCCGCTCTTCCGGCTCCGCGGGCCGGATAGAACAGCCGAACGGGCCGGATCCGGCCCGAGGGCCGTAGTTTGCCCACGGCTGGCTTAGGGATTGACGCTGCTTACCGAAGACGATTTATTTGTAGGGTGTGCAGGGTGTGTGCATGGGGGTGGGTGTGCCCAGAGACAGGCTGTGTGCGCTCTTGCACACAAGTGCAGGCATGGGGAGTAGGTAGAAATCAGAGTCACTGGCTGTGTTTTCAGATGAGCTTTTAGGATTTCTTGGGGGGGGGGGGGAGCAGGGAGAATAGAGCTGACAAAAGGCCAAAAGCACGTGGAAAGGGTGGAATAAGCTAAGGAAGACAGAGAAGGGATGGCAAGGGTGAAAGGGGATGATCAGGCCTGCCATGCTCCTTGAACTTGCAGGCCTGCCAGGGGCAGAGTTGTGTGTGTGGACAGGGGGTGGGGCAGGGGGTGGGATGGGCTTGGGGAAGGTGTGCAGGGAAGAGGCCTCTCTCTGGCCCATCATGTGCCCACCCTGTTGTTAACACACACACACACACACACACACACACACACACGCACACACACGCCTGGGCACAGACATGCCAATGGAAGGGAGGGCGAGCTGGAGAGGAGAGCAGTGTTTCTCTCCCGCCTGGCATTTTTGGTGCGTGTAGGGGGAAAAAAATGCAGGCAAGACAGACAGGCGGGGCATGCTTTTCCTAGGAGGCGAGGGTGTTCTACACAGGACCGCAGAGGGACCGCCGGGAGGAAAATAGCCGCTTCGGAGAAAGCCCTCTGACAAAGCGGCGCGGGTTATGTGCCATGGTGTCCGTGAACGCTTCCAGCGCGCCGGGCCGGGCGTGTGCGGTCCCGGGAGGATCGGCCTTGAAGGGTGAGCAAAAATAAAGCAATTAAAAAACCCAAAACCAGGAGGACAGGATTGTTCAGCCTTTGAAAAGCCTTTTTCTTTTCCTTTTCTTTTTTTCCCCCCAGTTGAAGATTTAGTTTTCATTTCCCAGGAGTGCCTATAAGCGGGCTGGGGCGAGCACGCTGACGGCGTTTGGGGGGCTCAGCGCAGGGGTCACGGGGTGAAAGCACACGTGGAGGAGAGGGGGGCCCGCTTTTGGAGAGCGCCCCGCTGCGCTGACCAAAGACAGGATTCTGATACTCGGCTCCTCATAACCAGCTGGCACCCCACACTGAAAGACAGTCTTACAAACGCCTTTGCCCCCTGTTTGGGGTTTCCAGTTCCATAAACAAGCTTTGAAGTTGGTGCCCATGATTTTTGTGTTGTTAAGAGTCCACCAGGATGAGAAGATGAAGAGGAATCCTTTGCGGCGGGGGGTTGGGGGGGTTTGGGGGGGGGGTAGGGGAGGGCACGTCTCCTTGTCACTGTCTTGGCAGAAGAAGGGTTAACCGGTAACGGGCTGGGGGTGGCGGCCAATGAATTATTCAGCATTTAGCCTATCATTCTGCCTTTTTTTTTTTTTTTTTTTTTTTTTTTTTTACTGTCTGTTCTTTGGAGCTCTGGAACTTCTGAGAGAGAGAGAGAGAGAGAGAGAGAGAGAGAGAGAGAGAGAGAGAGAGAGAGAGAGAGGAGAAGGGGAGGCCACGGCTGCTGCAGCCCTCCGCGCACACCCCCTGTCATTGTTCTGCCCGGGAGCCGGGGGCTGGGTTCAAGGCCACATGTGCTCCTGTCATCAGCCGCATTTCTGCTGCGAGTGCGCCCCGGAGTGTCAGCCCTCCATCTGTCCCCGCCGCCGCCCCGCCCCGCCCGGGGGATGCCGCCCCGGCCCCGGCTCTCCGCCCCGCGCCCGGCCTGAGCGCCCCCGGGATGCCCGGTGAGTGAGCCCCGAGCCCCCGCACCCCCAAACCCCCTCTGCGATCGGACCGGGGAGGATGCTTCCTCTGGATGGGGCTGGGAGAGACCTCCTGCCCATGGGCGTGCTGTGCCTTCTGGGGGGCAGGGGCTGGGGTGACAGAGGTGATCGGTGGAAGAAGGTGGCAGAGAGAGAGAGAGAGGGAGAGAGGGGAGAGCGAGCCATCACGATCTAGGTACCGGGGTACGGGGTGTGGAGTCCTTCCTTTAACAACAACAACAACAGCAACAACAACAACAACTCGGGAGGGAGGTGTGTTGGGGAGCTGGCGGGGGATGGAGCCGGTGGAGGGGGCTGTGCGTTCCGGGCTCCGTGCCCTGTCACCGGCGGTGTGTCCGGACCGTCTCCCCCGGAGGGAGGAGGGAGGGGAGCTGTCTGTCAGGTGATGGCGGCGCCCCGGGCCGGGGCTGTGTTGTCGTGCGTGTTGTGAGAAGCTGCTTGTGTGGAGAAAGGGAAGGACGCTGTGTTGGCGCCGCGGCGATGCCAGCCTCAGCCCGGTCACCGAGGCCCTCCGAGGGGGGCGCAGGCTGAGCATCGAAATCGGTTCACAGAACAGAAAAGTCTGCCGGTCCCCGGAGCCGCCGGGCTCTGGAAATGGAGTGCCGTCCCTTTCCGCGGGGAGATGTTGTCTGTGGGGCCTCAGCTGGTTCCTGTCTCCTGGCGGTGGTGGGTGGCGGGGCGGCTGGTAGCAAAGGCGCTGCTGCGGGGGAGAGGCCGGAGGGGCAGGCTGGGGGGGGGTCTGCTCTCTCCGGAAGGGTGCCTGCGCCCTGAAGCCCAAAGGGATGAGGCAGAGGGTCCCCCCCAACCCACCCCGTGCCGATGGCCGGCAGGACCGACCGAGGAGGCCGTGGTGGCCAGGGGGTGGCACCGCAGATGGGTTTAGCGGTGTGTAGGCATGGCAGTTGTTTGGAGAATGTCCCCGTCGGGATGTGTCCTGTGACTCCCGGGCTATTAATACACGTGCGGACGGACAGGGCCTCGGCGGCTGAGGGTTGGATGTGGCTGGAATAGGAGGGCCGTCAGTTTACCAGAAAGGACAATGACCAAGGTAGGGCAAGGGCCATTGGAGCTGCTGGAGCCCCCGCTTTACGTGTAATCCCGAGAAAAGGCGTGTGTGCGTGTGTGTGTGTGTGTGTGTGTGTGTGTGTGACTTCGCCGGGATATTGGGACACTGTCGTGGGATGTCATGCGTGGAGTCTTCTTTGTTTTTATGCTCTCCCCACACGTGTGAAGGGACCTGACTTACCGGTGTTTGGAAGAACCTGTATTTTAATAAACCAGAGGCATTTGTGAAGGATGCTAGGGGGAAGGGATTCGTGAGGGCTGTGGCCGCTTTAAAGGTCTTTGTTTAAAATGCACGGAACTATTTTTAAAGTTTTGGAATCATTGACAAGTTTTGTTTTACTGTTGAGCTGTTGCTATCTGTCTGATTCTGAAGCCTGAGGTGTGGGCAGTCTCTCTCTCTCTCTCTCTCTCTCTCTCTCTCTCTCATCCACTGTTAGAAAACCTTTTACTTGGACGCAGAGAATATATTAACAGCTGTGACCGTGAGCATGTGCCAGAACGGAGACACTCGAGCAGATCTGACACTTGGCTATTTTTGACAGCCCTTTGCACTTCTAACACGTTACCGTTGGACGGACCACGTTTTCAGCCTATTTTAGGCCGGGCATATGTAGCTATAGTCGTGGGGAATTTTAACCTCCTGGGGCATAGTCTGTGTTTTCAAATAAGACATTGTCTGTAGAAGATTCAAAGGATGTGTTCCAGGTAAATCGGGTGTTGACACTGGCTTTTTTAAAAAAAATTTGATTATTTATCTAACACCACTTTGTTAATTACTATTATTGATCGGTAGGTCATGTGTCAGAACTGGTTCCTGGTGGTATCAGACGTGAATGAACAAGTCTCAGATGCCAGACCTCTTTCCTAAAAATGGGGAGGCCTGGACACAGATATGCACAGACTGGATTTGTTTAAAGACATACCAACCCGTAGGGGTGGGCGGTTTGGGGGTTTCTGGCCTTCCTTTCCTTCAAAAAAACCCCATGCTTTCGCTGTGTGGGTAGCATATTGTTACAGAAAGGAGCCAGGAAGAGCCAGCAGAGGCCAGACCTGCTGTAAAGAAATCAATCCCGTGATGTGTACGGCTTAATTCGGCGTAAGGAGCTATCCTTCCCCTGCCTGCCACTTCGTGATAGCGGGCTAGATCCTGGGTTTGAGAGGGAAGAAAAGACGGAAAATGTTTTCTTATGAGAAGGCTGTTGAGCGCTCGGGTATTCGATTGTTTCAAGAGGTGGCTCCCAGCTTTCTGGAACATTTACATGTTTAATCAATCTCCGCATACTATTATCAAAGAACACATGTTGACCTCCAAAAAACCGCTTTCCGGGACCGTTTCCTTAAAAGGACAAGAAGCGAGCGCAGGCCGCGTAGCTCAGAAATAGTGCTGTTCTTCCAGGAGATGGCTAATATGAGGTCAGACCACCCTTCCTCAATGGCCCTGCTCTCCAGATGTGCCGGGAACTTTTTTTTTTTCCCTTCTCCTAAGTTCAAGTTTCAAGAAAGAAAAAAAAAAAAGAAAAAGAAAAAGAAAAAGGTTTGTTTTCTAAATCTGGTTTCACTTAAGACATCTCCATTCTGGAGTGCATTTCATAAATTGCCCACATATTTTTCTTAGCAGAGAACTTAACTGGCTGTAATTCTTAACACATGGCCACATCATGTGATATTTTCAAAACACTCACACACGGCTCCGAGAGGGCCTGCAGCGCCGAGCCATCCGCGCACGGCCGGCCTGGGTTTCTTTCCTTTTTTTTTTTTTTTTTTAACCCAGCGTATCTGCATTTTCCATTTAGCGGAGCTATATATTATTAGCTTACATTTTTAGGTAGTAAAACAGTGCATTGCTGATTGTAAAACATGGACTTTATTATCTGCTGAAAATTGATTTGGCATTTATAGCCACTGTGTACGAGACGGCCTTTCTGTTTTGAGCATCAGCGCTCGCAAAGCGATGATTTGTGTAGGAACACAGCAGTGGGATCGCCTGGGATCGGCGACTGTCCATGCCCCTGGTAACTGAACATTGGGGTAATGCACCTGGTTATCCTCCTCCCCTTTCCCTCCCCCACTGAAATAGAGGCATCTCTCTTCTAGGAGGACAAAACGCACCGACGTGGCCTCACTGTCACTCAGCGCTGCCCTGCAGGTTGGTCTGCCGCTGGGTTAGGCTGATTCTCCCAACCAGCCGCCTGCTAGCTGTTAACAGAACACTGTACGCACTGCAGATACCCAGTTATGAATGCAGATTATATTGAACTGTGACTTCTTTGCAGCAGGCATTTGGATTTTCCAGCTTCTTCTTTAGGATCCGGCTCCCTCTCCCCTTTTTCTTTTAAAATCCCTTCCAGTAAATATTTTGCAGTGGCTGACGTTTTCGTTCTTTATTTTAAGGTAATACTTGGAAACGTTCACAAGGCGCCTTCCTGTGCAGTGATCTATTGAGAAAATAAGTGTGTGTGTGTGTGTGTGTTTAACTTTTGGGGAGGGTGATGGTTGGTAAAGTTTTCATAAGATGACTAGCTGATTTGTATTTCTTTTTTAAAAATTATTTTTAAATTTATTTTTTAAAAATATATTTTATTGATATTTTACCTAGAGGAAGGGAGAGAGATAGAGAGCTAGAAACGTCAATGAGAGGGAAACATTGACCAGCTGCCTCTTGCACGCCCCCCACTGGGGATGTGCCCGCCACCAAGGCACATGCCCCTGACTGGAATCGAACCCGGGACCCCTCAGTCCACAGACCGACGCTCTATCCACTGAGCCAAACCGGATTCAGCTGATTTGTATTTCTCACCGTAAACATTCACTTAGTGGGCATCATGGAGGGTAGAAATGTTGACTAATCATCTCGGCACCAGTGGTCGCTGATGTTTGCAAAGAAGATGCGGTGCTTATAACATTCGGAACCGCCTCCTGCCTCATTAGGGGGACCAATACGGTCGGGGCCGGAGGGCTGTCTTGTTCCTGCCTTCGGGTTACACGTGTGGGGCGGAGCTCCTGGGGGGGAAGGGCCTTGTTCGGCGGTTTATTAAAGTGAGAGGCTTCTCCCCGCTCACCCCCTCACCAGGCCCCCTCTACGCCGATGCAGCGGAGGCCACGTTACCGTGTTAGTGTCCGTCTTACTTTGTGGTCGGTTACAGTCGGCCCTGGATGGCTTTTACCGTATGCCTTCTCACCTCCTCCTCCGGACCGCAGAGCTCTGGGGGAGAAAATCCCGTTAACCGTCATCACTTGGCCTGGGGCAGAAGGTGTGCCATCAAAGCCCTCTTAGAATTGTTTGTTAACCAGAAAGCCGCCCAGTAGTTAATTCCCGGTGAGTTAAGCAGATCCAGTGACGTAAAGGTCTGATCACTGAAAGGTTCCTGTGATTAGGAGATTCAGGTACCGAAGTAGAGATTTGTAGGGTGCTGAGAAATGTTCCAGGTACGCAATGACTATGACTCATCAGACCCCCCATTAATGTAACGTAATAGTTTTTAGTTTGTTTTCCCCCTTTTAAAATACATTTTTATTGATTTCAGAGAGGAAGGGGGGGGAGAGAGAAACATCAATGATGAGGGAGAATCATTGATCAAGCTGCCTCCTGCACGCCCCCTACTGGAGATCGAGCCCTCAACACTGGGCATGTGCCCTTGACCTGAATCAAACCCGGAACCCTTCAGTCTGCAGGTTGACGCTCCATCCACTGAGCCACACCGCCTAGGGGTGGTTTGTTTTTCTGACGCTGAGGACGGGACCTGCATTACATTTTAATTTGTGTGGCAGCAGGCATAGCATATCTCAAAAGTAACATACACAGTGCGGTCGGTTCTTTGGCAAAATAAGTCATTGACCAAAACGACTCATCACTTGCGTACAATAAGATTTTACACCTGACCCAGAAGCAGGTCTGTCTGGCCGGCTTTCTCTTACCAGCTGTTTGCATTAATTAATATTAATGGAAATGTACTTTCTGAGGATGTCTAGCCTAATTATGTTTTTCAACGGGCGTCGAGTCCCAATCAAAGGAGCCGGAGATCCTCTTAATCTCAAAGGGAATATATACCTGTCATCTCCGAACAGAACAAGTCTCTGATAGCAGAGTCAGAGCAGCCTTCTCCCTAACTCTCACTGCTGCCCGGCCAGTGGCTTCTGGGACCACGTGGCCGATGTGAAACCCCAAGACCAGATGCGAGAAGCAGTTCTTCCCAAAGACACTGAGACAGAGTTGAATGGCAGAGACGGGATTCTCAGATCTGCCTGCTGGCTTGCGATTCCTTTATTTATTTCTTCTTCTTTCCCTTCTGAGGAGGGGTGAGGGTGTGGTGGCGTGGTGAGAGGCTATTTTACAATGGGAGCTAGGTGGCAACAGGTAAAGGGGAAGATGAGAATTTCAAGGCTATGGTAGCATAGGAGGTAGAGTTCTCTGTGCTGAGAAATTAAAATGTAAAAGCAATTGCTGTAATCCTCAAGAATGACTTTGGGTAAAACAGTTCAGGCTGGTGGTGATTTCTCTGTATCCCTCTCCATAGAGTGCAGTGGGAGTGATAGGCTGTTATTTTGAAAAGCCCAAAAGAAGTCATGCATTTACTACCGACAACGCTGTATATAGAGCTAACTAAAACCTCACCTTTGAAAGCTTTCGGAATGTGGTGATCCTGGCTCTCTCTCGTTGATGAGAAGCTCAGATGGTGATTTTGTATGCTTTGGATGAGTAGAAAACTGGAAAGCAAAGGACACCTCCAACACGTTGGCAGACGGCACCGGTAAACATTGTGTGGTTACAAAGAAATCGGATCTCCTGGTAGAGAGAATGCTGGGTACCCATGCTTTGGCCCCAGGAGGTTCTAGGCATGAAGAAATAGTATTTCCAGAAAACACGGATGCCGTAGGAAAGCAGGTATCTTTTTTCACCATGCACTCCCTGTCCAAAAAAAACACCCCCCCCCCCAAATTGATTTTTAAAATTGTGGGATGCTTTCTTTAAAAGATTGCACTTCTGTTTTTCATATTTCCCTTTTGAAACACTAAGTGGTAGGTGTACTCTGGGAGAAGCCTATTCCTCACTTGGTTAGAGGAATTCGTTCCGTTCCGTGCGGTTGGTTAACGTCATACAGTGTCTGATGCTCACGCAAGACCAGGATTTTGAAAGTAGCGGTGAGAAAGTGACACTGCTGAGAGTTTGGCCCCCAGAGCGGAGGAGTTAGACAGGCAGGCACCCTCCTCGGGAGGAAGGGATATCAGAAGGTCTTTATCACGTGTTTATGGCTTTCACAAGACTCTTAAAGAGGTGGACAGAGCAAACAGTGCTCCTAACACCCCGGGATGGTTTTAACGGGCTGCAAAGTGACTCGGCGCCCCCAGCAAGAGTCGCTGGGCTTCTGATCACGTCACTTTCCAAGTGAACATCTCAGGATTTAACTGCCTTGCCTTTTCCCGCACTTGCTTGCTTGAATGATCCTCGAGTCATTGGGAAGAAAGCACGTAGTAGAACTGGAGGGTTCTGTGGTAACTAATGGTTGATATATTCTTGCATTTGAGATGCAAGATGCTTGCATTTGAGATGCTTAACGCGTGTCCCGACAGGGATGTGACGGAAATGAGTCAAGGCCTTGAATCTAGCCTCCTCCCCCCCCCCCCCCCCCAGATGGGCCATGTTTCCTCCGGTTTCATCTGAATTTATACACTAGGCCAGTGGTCGGCAAACTCATTAGTCCACAGAGCCATCCATCAACCGTACAACGATTGAGATTTCTTTGGAGAGCCACATTTTTTTAAACTTAAACTTCTTCTAACGCCACTTCTTCGAAATAGACTCTCCCAGGCCGTGGTACTTTGTGGAAGAGCCACACGCAAGGAGCCAAAGAGTCTCATGTGGCTCTTGAGCCGCACTTTGCCGACCACTGTACCAGGCAGTGGAAAGGCCTGGGAACATGCATTGTCTTCCTTTCTGCTTTGTCATTAGCTGTAGTGGTGTAGCCTGGACACAGGAAAATAGCAAAGGAATCAAAGTGAAGAATTTTGTCCTTAGAAAGCACTGTATTTTTTCTCCTAGACTTTTTTCTTTATCGTTATAAAATATCGTGTAGTGTCAGAAATCAGAGGCAAAACCTAACCCCTTCATGACCTGGGCATGGCATCGCCAGAGAGAAGGGTTGGTAAATGTAGATGTGCTCAGGCCTTCACCGCTTTTTCTGTTTTGTACATTCAGGAGTTCTTCTAAAGAGCTTTGTGGGAAGAAGCGTTACCTGCTATTTAACTATTTGCTACAGAGAGGAATGTCTTTGTATTTGTTTTCCTTTTTTTCTTCTATAATTTACCGTATTTGCCGGCGTATAAGACAATTTTTTGGCCCTGAAAAATATGCCTCCAAGTGGGGGGTAGTCTTATACGGCGAGTATATAACAAACTCTGTATTTTGAGTGGAAATGTTAGGGGGTCGTCTTATACGCCCAGTCTCTTATACGCTGGCAAATACGGTATTTTTCAGGGCCAAAAAATTGTCTTATACGCCGGCAAATACGGTACTCAGATGTTCCGGGGGTAAAGCATTCTATAACATATCAGTGTGATTAATACGCCTTTTACCAAAACCTCTAGGAAAACTAAATCATTTTGTAGTGTTTTCCAGAGAGCGGAACATCATCTCTTTAAGCCACAAAATTGCATAGGTTTCCTTGTTTAAATTTTTTAACTTATTGATCAATGATTTTTAAAAAATATTTTATTGAATTTTTGCAGTGAGGAAGGGAGAGAGATAGAGAGTTAGAAACATCGATGAGAGAGAGACATCGATCAGCTGCCACCTGCACACCTCCTACCGGGAATGTGCCCCCAGCCACGATACATGCCCTTGACCGGAATCGAACCTGGGACCCTTAAGTCCGCAGGCCAACACTCTATCCACTGAGCCAAACCGGTCTCGGCTAAGTGGTAATTATTG
Organism: Vespertilio murinus; assembly: GCA_963924515.1. Lineage (NCBI taxonomy): Eukaryota > Metazoa > Chordata > Mammalia > Chiroptera > Vespertilionidae > Vespertilio > Vespertilio murinus. The sequence goes on along the minus strand of OZ004717.1, from coordinate 6,381,562 downwards.
AAGGCAAATCGTGGATGCTCTCTGGACTTAAAAATAGGGGGTAGTGTTTGAGCCATCCATATGGGCTCTTGATTAATTGTGCTTGATGAGTGTTGTCTACATTTGATGAGACTTTTCTGAGTTTTATTCACACTTGATAGAACTTTTTTTTAAATCTCTTTATCTCTATCTATCTATCTCTATCTGTCTTTTATCTCTTTTTTTATCTCTTTTTTAAAATCTCTTTTCTACCCACCCTTTTCTAGTCACATGCTCACCCTTTAATCCATTTAGTAATTTGCTGACTTGGAAACCAGGTGGGTGAGTAAAAATAATGAAACACGTGCTTAAGTGTAAGGCTCAGAGCCCACCTTAGTTTTTTGTCAGATATGAATAAGAGATACTTAAAAAATATTTCTATTGATTTCAGAGACGAAGGGAGAGGGAGAGAGAGAGATGGAAACATCAGTGATGAGAGAGAATCATTGAATGGCTGCCTCCCGCACAGCCCCCACTGGGGATCGAGCCCACCACCCAGGCACGTGACCTTGACCAGCTGACACTCTGTCCACTGAGCCAAACCAGCCAGGTCAGGAGGCAGTTTTCATTTGTGACGTCGGTGTAGGAGACAGAGGCATTCACCCCCTGGCTGACTTTCACGTTTCTTGGTAGGGGAATGTTGCTAGAGATCTGAATTCTCTCTCATCTTGCATGGACCCCAATATACGGACTCCTCTGTGTTGTGTAAGACAGATATTTTAAGCATCATCAATTCTTCTGGATAAAGCTACCATTTAAATTAAGATCTTAATTCCCCAGTTCTAATAACTTCGTTCTAGGCTACCTGTGAGCTTGGAATTAGAGTAGGCAATCAGCAGATACTCGCTTAATGCCTAAGTGAGCGGATGAAAAGTGGACCAGGGTTCACAGATTGTAAAGGAAAGAAAGATGTATGAAGCATGCTAATTACGAAGTAAAAATTAAGATGGACTCTTATAAAGACTATGTAAATAATATTTAAGAATCAGGTGTTTTCCTTTAAGAGTTAAGGAAAAATAACAAGTTTACTTTTGACCATGCAGCTTTCTAGGTGGTGACTAGTTGCATAGTAGTGAAAAATGGCATCAGTGACAAGTTCAATGATGATCGTATTTACTAAAAGTATAATACAACATATAAGCTTTCGGAAAACCTTCTTGGCATAATTACTAAAATCCAAAGCCAAGTCAAGGGCTTTTGATGATTGTGTATAATATTTTGAGAAATTGCCTCTTCCCTACCTGAGCACCTGCATGTCGTTTAGAAGGATGGGAGTGAGCTTTCATCATCTTGACATCTTGAGCAAAAGACAAATATTAATGAAATATATATATTTTTTATCTTTTCAGTTATACAGTAAATTCAGCCACCGGTAATCTTAGATGACTAGCAATTTGATAACCTTTACCCTAAAGACTCCAGGGAGATTTCCAAGATCATGCATGTAGTACGTGGTATGTATTTTCTTGAAAACCATGTGCTATGTTATAGTCATGCAACTTTCTTTAAATATTTTGCTCATAAAGTATCTCTTATTCATATCTGACAAAAAACACAGATATTATCTCTTATCTGTGTTTCAACATTTAAATTGAATCACTTGAAAAGTGATGGAGCAGGCCCTAGCTGGTTTGGCTCAGTGGATAGAGCGTCAGCCCGTGGACTGAAGGGTCCCGGGTTCGGTTCTGGTCAAGGGCATGTATGTACCTTGGTTGCAGGTTCCCTGGCCCTGGTTGGGGTGCATGTAGAAGGCAACCGATTGATGTGTCTCTCTCACATCGATGTTTCTCTCTGTCTCTCCCTCTCCCTTCCACTCTCTAAAAATCAACAGAAAAATATTTTCGGGTGAGGGTTAACAAAAAAAGAAGAAGAAGAAAAAGATAGGCAAGACTTTTGATTTTCAAAGAATATCATTACATACTATACATTGAAACTAATAAGGAATGATATTGAACGTAAATTGTAATTGAAAATATGTACATGTAAAAAACCAGTCAATAATATTTTGTATTTTTTTCGATATATGCCTCTGAAAAAATTCATAGATGGTCAGCTTATCAGCTGACAGTGGATCCATTTTTACAAGAGTATTGCTGCCTGGCTGGTTTGGCTCAGTAGATAGAGTGTTGGCCTGAGGACTGAAGGGTCCCAGGTTCGATTCCAGTCAAGGGCATGTACCTTGGTTGCGGGCACATCCCCGGTGGGGGGTGTGCAGGAGGCAGCTGGTGGATGTTTCTCTCTCATCAATGTTTCTAGCTCTCTATCCCTCTCCCTTCTTCTATGTAAAAAAGTCAGTAATAAAAATAAAAGAATATTGCTGATATTCTGCACAGATTACACACTTTCCCAGGGTGTGCGGAGCACTTTGGAAACCTGGTTCAGACTGACGTTAATAGTGATTTTCAAAGGGGGGGGGGTCCTTGGAGAGCAAGCAACATCGGCATCCTCCAGGGACTTATTGGAAATACCGATTCTCTGTCCTACCCCAAACCGATGCGTCAGAAAGTGGGGCGGGGGGAGAGGGGGCTAGCACTCTGTTTGCACTTGCTCTTGGGGAATTCTGAAGCATATTGAAGTTTAGAATCACTGTTATAAATTATAATTTTGTCTCCTTGTATATTCTAGAGAAAATGCCCCCCCCTCCATTTTAAAGAAATATATTTTTATTGATTTCAGAGAGGGAGGAAGAAGGAGAGAGAGAAATATCAATGATGAGAGAGAATCATTGATCAGCTTCTATGCTGGATGCCCCCAACTGGGGATGGAGCCCGCAACCAGGGCACATGCCCTTGACCCGAATCGACCCTGGGACCCTTCAGTCCGCAGGCTGACACTTGATCCACTGAGCCACACCGGCTAGGGCCGCCCACGCCCACCCTTTTGACCATAAATAAACCAGTCCGGTCCCAGATGAATGGAAATCAAGGCAAGTTGTGTCTTTTAAATGATGTGCTTGAAAAAATACTACTCAAGACATTACAAATCACATGTGGTCTTTAGAGCCTTGGTTTCCAATGGCATAACTTGACTCAGATCGGTGAGAGGGCATGCAATTCAACCCGCATTCTGGTTGCGTTTGCTCCGGGAGTTACTTTTAAACAGGAGCCCGTTTCAGGGCACTCCGGAGCCATGTATTATGCCCTGGCCTCATTTTGAACCCACCTTCTGATTAGGCCTAGTTCTGTTCGTTGAGCCGATTGTATTTAGAAAAATATTAGTTTGGACCTCAACCTCACAATAATATCAGGCGGTCTTGAAAATTTGGGCAGATGAGAGTCTTCTTTTTATCCTTTTTCCTGTTGAATGTAAAGAAGGGTTCAGCATCATTTAAAAAAAAATGTTCCGCCAAAACCGGTTTGGCTCAATGGTAGAGCGTCGGTCTGCGGACTGAAAGGTCCCGGGTTCAATTCCGGTCAAGGGCATGTACATTGGTTGTGGGCACATCCCTGGTAGGGGGTGTGCAAGAGGCAGTTGGTCGATGTTTCTCTTTCATTGACATTTCTAGCTCTCTCTCTCTCTCCCTCCCTTCCTCTCTGTAAAATATCAATAAATATATATTAAAAAAAAATTTAAAGAAAATGTTCCATGGGCAAGATTCCCTTCTTAAGTCTCCCGTACCCTCCGCCGCCCCCCTCTGTGCCCGGTGTGCCCCCGGTGAGCGGCGCCTGCCACGCGCCGTGGCCTCTGCCCCCCGCGGTAAAATAGATGGAGTGAGCCCCGCACCATCTGGTGAGAGCAGCCGCCGGCCCCGGAGGACGTGCGTGGAGAGAGAGGAACTGAGTGCTAAGAAATGTGGAAGTCTGGGGACGCGGGCAGAGGGTTGGCTGTTGTTTTTTTTCCTCTTTTCTTTTAAAGAGCATGCACATTAATACATCTTCTGGAGGTTTGATGGGACGTGTACTGCCTACTGCCCCATCTGGTGCTCATGGCTGCGTGGCGCATTAGCATGCTGCGAGTTCATAATGTATTCAGGCGGGAGCGTCCCTCGCATACCAAGTGAGGCATCCTCTCTCTCAGCACTGCCTTTGAATTTCAATGATGTTTATATCTCGCAAGCCTTGACTGAGCTGAGCATTTCCGGTCTGAGGAATGTCTTGAGAGGGAGGGAGGGAGGGAGGGAGAGACACACACACACACACACACACACACACACACACACATACACACACACACACACACACAGAGGGAGAAAGGGAGAGAGAGAATTTTCTCTCCTCTTCCCCCATTTATTTTCCTCCCTCCTATTTTTTCTTGATGAAATTTTAAGTAGTTTTAAACCTTTTGTTGATATATGATTTTTCTGTGTGTGTGTGTGTGTGTGTTAACCCAATAATACTGTGTTAGTTCACATAGCCTTAAAGCATTTTGTCCTGTGGGATCATTTGTGTGCTTGTCCCCCACCTTGGAGAGCCAGGCCTGTGTCTGTTTCCGTGTGGCTCTCCATGGCATCCGGAGGCCAGTCATTCATTTAACAAGTCGTTTTTATGGAGCCGGCGCTGTGGGTGTGACGCTGCTTTGAGTGATGAAGAATCAGCGAGACTAGTGAGTCCCTCCTCTCAGGGCCCTGCCAGTTCAGACAGGAGGAGGCGAGCTGGAAACACACACACCTGGCGGGTCATTCCAGACAGGGATAAATCCAGCTAAAAAACAGGGCACAGCCCTGGCCTTGCTGCTCAGTGGTTAGCGCGACAGCGTGTGCACCGAAGGACCACAAGTTCAGTTCCTCATCAAGAGCACATTGAACCTGGTTGCAGGTTCAATCCCAGGCCCAGTTAGGATACATGGGGAGGCAAATAATCAATGAGTCTCTCACGTAGATTTTTTCTCTCTCCACCCTCCCCCCCCCCTACTTCCACTCTCTTCAATGGAAAAAAATGTCCTCAGATGAGGATTAACAAATAGAAACACAAGCCCTAACCGGTTTGGCTCAGTGGATAGAGCGTCGGCTGTGGACTGAGGGGTCCCAGGTTCGATTCCGGTCAAGGGCATGTACCTTGGTTGCAGGCACATCCCCAGTGGGGGGCGTGCAGGAGGCAGCTGATCCATGTTTCTCTCTCATCAATGTTTCTAACTCTCTATCCCTCTCCCTTCCTCTCTGTAAAAAATCAATAAAATATATTAAAAAACAACAACACAACAACAAGCAAAAACAGGATAGGGGGTAGGTGGGTGGCTTATCTAGAGTGACTATTTTTTGTTTGTTTGTTTTTAAAAAAATATTTTATTGATATTTTACAGAGAGGAAGGGAGAGAGATAGAGAGCTAGAAACCTCAATGAGAGTGAAACATTGACCAGCTGCCTCTTGCACACTCCCTACCGGGGATGTGCCCGCAACCAATATACATGCCCTTGACTGGAATCGAACCCGGGACCTTTCAGTCCGCAGACCAATTCTCTACCACTGAGCCAAACCGGTTTCAGCTGTTTGTTTGTTTTTGGAGAGCATATGGCCCTCTCGGGCCTTATTGGAGTATTCAGGACGGGGTATTCTATGAAGAATGGAAAGAAAACTGTTTTGGGCAACCATTGCTTCCAGTTGGGAATTCATTCTGGGTTTGTCTAGAAGCCTTCTAAGTGAGACGACCTGAATTACCTTTTAGAAGGATGACTTGAGTCTCTATGTGCCATGTTCTTAGGAGGCACTAAAACAATCCTACTGCAGGAACGCCATGGGTTTTTAAATCCACTGAGGCCCTCTTTGAATTGGAATTAGCATGGATTCTTGGAAGCAGTAAGATGTCTCTTGGATTCCAGCCTTGCCATTTGGTTGATGTTTGATTTTGAGCATTATTTAATCTCTTTTAGTATGTCTTCTCTCCTCGGTGGAAAGGGATAATTAGTCGCTAAAACCACGGCATTATTGTGAGAATGGAATGAGATCATTCATTTAAAAGACCCAGGACAGTGCCCAGTTCCTAATAGGTGGCTGATCTGCCATTGACACATGGATTATAACAAGACATTTGGGATGGTTTCAAGGAATATTTAAACTAAACGGCTGGAAGCATCTTGTTGGGATTCCTCTCTGGCGCTGTTATTTTTCTGGTACTATTACAATTTTGCCATGGTAGTAGTCTCAGCAGCAGCTGCAGTCTCTTGCCTTTGATCTGGAATGACCTAAAGAAGAAAACTCCAGGAATTCTGTACAAAATTCATGCCCAGTGAAACAACCTGGAATTTTTTTCCTTCTTAACCAAAATATATCTCAGTGAACTTGTAAATTATTTTACAAGTAAAATTCTATCATTTACTACACACACTCACACACACACACACTAGATGCCTAGTGCACGAAATTCATGCATGGGTAGGGTTCCTAGGCCTGGCTGCCGATCTGGGTCAATCAGGGCCTTCCAGCTGCCAACTGAGGCCTTCTTTCATTCTTCGCTGCACCCTGGTGGTCAGTGCACATCATAATGGGCAGCCAAACTCCCATTCTCCCAGTTGAACTTCCGAAGGGACAATTTGCATATTAGCCTTTTACTATATAGGATACACACATATATACACACACACACACACACACACACACACACACATACATACATGTATACATGTGGTCATGTGCTGCTTACCTAGCCATGGGGATATGTCCTGTGAAATGTGTAATTAGGTGATTTTGTTGTCCTGTGAACATCATAGAGTGCATGTACACCAACCTAGATGGAACCGGCCACTGCAAACTGTACCGCATGTTACTGTACAAAACAAGAGATGGAATCAGCTCCAGAGAAAAGGATGCAATCAAGAAATGTGGTAATCACAAGATGTTTGAGGCTGCTGCCATGGTAACATGGCATACTCTTGTACAGCAACCTTTAAAACACACACAAAAACAAGTAGAATGAATTTATTCTAAAGTAATGAAGAAAGGTACAATATAGTAAATACATCAATCAGGAACATAGTTGTTTATTATCATTATCAAGTGTTATGTATTGTTCATTATCATATGTGCTGTACTTAAAAAAATTCATATTTTTTTTGATTTCAGAGAGGAAGGGAGAGGGAGAGAGGTAGGAACATCAGTGTTGAGAGAATCCTTGGTCAGCTGCCTCCTGCCCGCCCCTGACTGGGGATCAAGCCTGCAAACCCGGGCATGTGGTGTTTTCAGTCTGCTGGCCGATGCTCTACCCACTGCACCAAACCAGCTAGAGCTAGGTGCTATGCTTTTATAGGTATGGCAGGTTTGTTTTACATTAGCGTCATCAGGAACATGTAATTCATATGCTGTGCTATGATGTCACTAGACAACAGGAATTTCTCAGTTTCTTTACACTCTTAGGTAAATTTCTCAGTTTCTATATACTTATATAAAGTATACTTTATACTCTCACACTTGGCATCTGTGGCTTGTCTTTGACCAAAATGTTGTTACGTAGTGTGCATGACTGTAAATATTTGTTGTGTTGTTGTTGGTTTTTTTTTTGTGTGTGTGTGTAGGTTAATATGAGGAAGACAAATTGCCTTCTGAACATTGTGGTTATATGAAGGATAGATTAATAAAAATGTCTTAATTCATAAAATATTAACGGTGTTTATCAATCAGTTGCGTAGTTACTAGATGTAAGCTTTTCGTAAGGAATTTTTAAGTTCATTGAATTGGAGAAAATTAAGAGCGCCTTTGTTTTTGCATGAATGATGCACTAATAGCAAGACACAATCCTCCAACTATTGTCTTTTGGTCTCCAAGGCGATGTTTAGCTGGTCAGACTTTCTGTAGGAGCAATGTGGGATTAGGATCGAGGGCAGATGTTGCTGATGTTGGGTATCTGAAGAGAGTTCCATTACTAGTGGCATGGGCATATCTTGATGGAGCATACGGGTGAGTTGAATTTCTTTAGCACCTGCTTTTCAATTATGTATTTTCTAGAGGCCTCGTGCATGGATTCGTGCACATTGAAAGGAAACTAATTAGAATATTTTAGAGGCCTGAAAGGGATTGCAGGAAGGCTCCAGGGTTTTCCAGCTTGTCTTGACCAGTCAGTCCCCCTGATTGGCCGGACCTCAGCAGCAAGCTAACCTACTGGTTGGAGCATCTGCCCCCCAGTGGTCAGTGCACGTCATAACAATTAGTCGAATGGTCAAAGGAACAGTTGGACACTTAGCATAGTAGGCTTTTATTATATAGGATTTGGGGCTAGAAGTTCTGCCCCCTTCCATTGGTAGATTACTTTCTGTATTTTCCTTCAGACATTCAGGAACACAAATTACGGGAAAGGAATATGAAGGAGGAGTTCGAGTGGGTGACTCGGACAAGTTTTGTCAGCACGTACGAGACTCTTGAAGTGTTCTCTGATGCCCCGCAGAGCTGTCCCCGTCTGCACGTGGTGTGAGAGGAGTCACATGCATTGCTGCTGTGTTCTGGCTGGAATGTAAGAACCAGAGGAGCCAAGCAGAAGAGCTGTAGGTACTTGAGAGGCGGGATTCCTAGTTCAGAAGAAGTCAGTGCCTGCTGGCTGCAAGACTGAGCGTTTTCCTTAGTTAAAGTGCCAGCGGGATTTTTACAGCATCTTTCAGCAGTGATGGGGTTTCAGGGCTTGAGGAAAATTCCCAGAGGGGGACAGCTACCTTACTGGCCAGTCCCGATATTGTGAGGCCGCACCCAGCATACACTCTCCTTCTGAGCTTCAGGCTGCCGGGAGCTCAGATGCTTAAACGTCATCTTGTTTTCCTCCAGAAAGAGGAGGGAGGAGGGAGGAAGCCAGGCTGATCCCATGAGACCAGGATCTAGCGGGACAGGGCTCTCACACGCCGAAGCTGCCCGGGTACCATGCCTCCTCCTTCCGATTTGCTGGTTTGGCATGATAGAAAGCTGCAGACCGCAATGCCAGATGTCCCCGCTCTTGCCTGCTGGACACAATGACCACATCTTGGATAATTTTTATTCTTAGTTACTTTATTTATTTGAATACATCTGTATTGATTTGCGAGAGAGGAAGGTAGGAGAAGGGATGGAGAGAGGAATAGGGAAGGAGCGAGAGAGAGAGCAACATTGATGTGAGAGAGAAACATCTTTCAGTTGCCTCCTGCCCATAGCCCGACTAGGATGGAACCCAGAACCTGGGCATGTGCCCTGACAGGGGATGGAGCTGGTGACCCTTTGGTGCATGGGACAGTGCTTAACCAGTGAGCCACACCAGCCAGGGCTCCAGTTACTGTATTTTTAAAAGTCCTAATGTGGGCTTTATTTCTGACCAGTTCTCCCAGGTGGTGTTTTGCTTTTCAGTAGTGGAAAGAGTTATGTGTACCTCCTCGAAACGCGTGTTCTTAGAACATATTTAAAGATAAACTACACCACCCCGGCGGGGTGGCTCAGCTGGTTGGAGTGTCCTCCCGATTTCTGGTTAGGGCACAATACCCAGGTGATGACTTGGTCCTGGTCGGGGCACATAAGATCGGTATTTCTCTCTCACATCAGTGTTTCCCTTCCTCTCTCTCACCCCCTTCCTCTCTCTCTCTCTGAAATCAATAAACATGTCCTCAGGTGAGGATTTCAAAAAAGAAACACACTGTGTGTGTTGTCCATGTGAAGTGGGCATCTCACCTTCAAACGACCAGGCGGAGTGTCAGTCGTGTAGTTCCCCCCCCCTGCCTATTTCTCTTCCCTTCTCCCCTCCCTCCCGCCTCTCTCCTCTCTCCCACGACACGCTTGACCACAGAGGTGATCGTGTTTCTCGGGACTGAAACCCATAACCAGCTGTGGTCACGGTGAAGGCACAGTGCTCAGCTCTGGCTCTCAGTGACCCTCACACCCGCCGTCCTCTGCCCCCTCTGAAGACTGAAGGGAGAACAGGGTTGCACGCCATGGGCCGACACCTCATAAACTGCCACCCACCGAACCCGAAGTCCTGACAGGGCTGAAACCGCGCATTGGATGCCCATTAAACTCATCAGCGCAAATGATAAATGTTTACAGTTCAAGTTCATTATTAATTAAAAACAGATCAGTTGAGCCTTTTACCAGTTTGGCTCAGTGGATCCACCTGTAGACTGAAGGGTCCCAGGTTCGATTCCGGTCAAGGGCATGTACCTTGGTTGTGGGCACATCCCCAGTAGGGGGTGTGCAAGAGGCAGCTGATCGATGTTTCTCATCCATGTTTCTAACTCGATTCCTTTAAAAAATCAATAAAATATACTTTAAAAACAGTAGGACGTGGGAAAGCAGAGGCCTGCCCAGCTGCCCAGAGCTTAGCTCCTCGCTGAACCCAGCGTTTCCCTGCCTCAGGGAGCCCTGCACCGAGGCAGGTGGGCGGCAGATGGCGGAGGAAGGGGGCGAGCGGATTCCGTGTGTGTGTGGGGGGTGTGGCATCCTTTGACCTCATAGAACCTCTGGATAGATCCTCTGGAGCTATTGCGGCACAAATTGAGGTCAAGGACCCTCGACCCCCACTCCTTTTTGCTCCGTGGTGCCAGTAGCACGGTGGTGTACACGTCACACGGGTGGTGAAGCTTCAGAAAAGGCCCTGCTCCTCCATCATGACCGCCCGTGGTCCCTGCGCCCAGCTCACCAGCCGGCAGCAAGGATGGACCGGGCTCTCAGGACGCCCACCTCACGCTTAGCACCCGGTGAGGCCCAGAGGAAAGTGGGCCCAGGCCTCGCCCCGTGTAAACTTACATCCTCGTGTGTGTGCACGAGTGGGGGAAGCGGAGCAGACAATAAGGAATAAACACGAGCTGCCAGTGAAGTCGGGTGCGTTAGGAAATGATAATTATGGAAAACCCAAGCGGGGGAAGGGAGGTGCCAGGCACCCCGGTACCTGGTGGCAGCTCCTTCCTGGGCAGAGGCAGCGGGACATGGGCCCCGGACGGACGGACAGACGGACGGACGGGGATAACGCATGAGGGCACATGCAAGTCACCTGGGGGAGACTACTGTGGGACCGGCTCCCCCGTGTGGCACAGTCGTGTCAGTTTAATCATGTGAGTGATTTCCTTGGGCCCACTTGGAATTTCTTCTTTTTTTAAAAAAATATTATTTTATTGATTTTTTACAGAAAGGAGGGGAGAGGGATAGAGAGTTTACATCAATGAGAAACATTGATCAGCTGCCTCTTGCACACCCCCACTGGGGATGGGCCCGCAACCAAGGTACATGCCCTTGACCGGAATCGAACCTGGGACCCTTCAGGCCGCAGGCCGACGCTCTATCCACTGAGCCACACTGGTTTTTGACCACTTGGCATTTCTGACTCCCACTGGGTTGCTGCTCCTTCTCAAAGCAACAGTCCTACTGGCTGCACCGGCGCCCTCCGCACAAAGTAGGGCTGAGTTTCAGCGGCTGCATGCTGATAGGGAAAGGATGTCGGTGCCGACTCTGGGGAAGACTGTGCACAGCACTGCAGGGGTTTCCGAGAGAGGAGGGGGCCGTGACGTCTGGCCGGGGACGTAAAGTTAATGATTGCCATGGAGATGGAGCGGGCAGGCCAGTGGAGATTAATTGGGAATGAATTGAAGGAAGCAGTGAAGATCCAGATCTAGGGTGTGTGTGTGTGTGTGTGTGTGTGTGTGTGTGTGTGTGTGTGTGTGAGGGGGGTTGGAAGCTGGGAGGAGTTGAAGTTTAGGAGCCAGCAAGCGGTGCCAAGCTGGTATTGAGAGAAAGGAGGGACTAGATTCAAGTAGCTGCTGCCGATGGGAGCCCGGGTACCTGGCAGGGTGGCAGAGCCTCCGTGGAAACGAGAAAGGTGGGGGGGGAGACGTGGTTTTGGAGAGAGGATAATCTCACTGGCAGACTGAGTCTGAGACCCTTACAACATCAGCCGCTGTTCTGCAGACAGTCGGGACTGTGAGATGGTGGCTTGGGCCAGGAACCAAGACTTGGGATGTAGAAATGGAGGTGGAAAAATTAAATTGCACATGACTGCAATGGGTAGTCAATTCTGAGAAAATGGGAAATGCTAGATTAATGTTTTGTCAACGCTTTTGAGTTTTCATTGCTATGAAATTACGGCTTGTTGTGCTCAGGCATATATTTCCATTTTGAAATTAGCTTTTATGTATTTTCCATCTTTTTGAGATGTCAGTTGGGTAATTTTTGTTACCATCAGAGCTATGTTCACGTCTCATAATTACCCATGCTTTCTCCTTCCCTCTCTGCACGTCCTATCGAGGCCCCGCCTTTCGCTCCTGCTTCCTGTTACCTGGACCCCGCAGAGAGCTCCCTCCTCGTGGGCTTAGCTGACTCCCGAGTAGGCTTGCTCTAACCACGTGGTGTGTAGGTGGAGGATAACGTAGATGTTGAAAGCTTGGGCTTCGCAGTCAAACAAAACTTGGTATGCTTTCCTCATGTGCCCCCTCTTCCTTGCTCCACGCCCCTCAGCTTGCTCATCTAATTCTCTTGAGTATTAAATAAAATCATGAAAAATATCCCACGACCTATTTTCTGTCTCTTCCAGTATGTGAGATCTAAAAAGGAAAAATAGAGATCAACCGAAGGACGTGTATACACTCATATAAGTACAACCAATGGACACAAAACTCTGGGGAGGGAGGGCATGTATGGAAGGGGGGGGGTTATGGTAATATATGTACACAGATAATAATTTAATAAAAAATATTTTAAAAAATTATAAACAACAACAAAAAATAAAAATAAGAAATAAAAAGGAAAAATTGGGCCCAACGGGTGTGGCTCGGTGGTTGAGCATTGACCTCTGAACCAGGAGGTCATGGTTTGATTCCCGGTCAGTCAGGACACGTGCCCAGGTTTCAGGCTCAATCCCCAGTAGGGGGCGTGTAGGAAGCAGCTGATCAGTGATTCGCTCTCATCATTGATGTTTCTACTCCCTCTCCCTTCCTCTCTGAAATAGGTAACAATATCTGTAAAAAGGAGAAACTTGGCTTTCTGTTAGAGCTCAAAGCCGTTTATTCATCCACACCGTCTTCTGGCTGGTTATCGTCACAGGGGATGGAGCTGGGGAGGGGCTGGCGGTGGCACAGTGAGCATCGTAGTTGTGATTGTGACACTCCAGCCCCTTCTGCAGTTTGCTGACGTGGCTGCTTTTTATCCTGTTTCTAGACAGACACTTCACTTTCCTTGGTTTCAGGGTGGTGCTTAAGTTGGGTCCTGCCCTCGCACCTACCACAGTTCCAGGTTCTTATTTCTTTTCCTGGAGGCCCGATGCACGAAATCTGTGCAAGGGCCTCGGCCCCGCCCGCCCGCCCGCCAAGGCTCCTGCCAAGACTCCTGCCCGCTGTGGCCTGTCCTAAAGGAAGGACGTCCTTCTAATTAGCATATTATGCTTTTATTAGTATAGATTTTTTTAAAAATCCTGTAGTTTCTTCCACCTGTACACAAGTATGCTCCTGGCACACAGATGTCTCCTGAGTAAGTTCACGTCGCCCAAAGCAGCCCCGGAGGCCTTCCTGGCCTCGGCTGTCAGTGCAGCGAGAGCCGAGGACGTGGCTCTGCAGGTGCCGCAGCCTTCTCTCATGTGGCACATCTTTGGTTTGGGAAAACAAAACATGTCTTACTCTTGGCGGGAGTATCCCCCAAAGGGCCATTGCACATCCAGCAAGGTCCCCATGGTACTGAGTGCACACCAGGCCGACCCCCATTCCCCCTCCTCCCCTCCTCCCCTCCTCCCTCTCTCCCCTCCTCCCCTCCTCCCCTCCTCCTCTCCTCCCCTCCTCCCTCCTCCCCTGCCCTGTCTAGCAAGTCACTTTATCAGCTCCTGAAATGACAGACAGGACACAGCAGCCTTAGGTCCTCCGGGCCCCGGGGAGCCACGTTTCCCACAGAAGCTGTTCTCGGCCGTCCTTGACTCCACACCTGCCTTCCGGGGAGACCCGGCGGAAGTCACGCCGCCTTCTTCTCATTCACAGAACGGGGAGACGGCCAGCTGTCATTACAGCCCGTTTGCTCGGCGCCAATTGGCTTTGACCTTTCCTTTCCTGCCGCCTCTCCTTTGCCCGCATTACCGCTAATTAATTTCTGCACCAGAGAGTAGGCAAGAGCGATGATCAGACCAAATTAAAATTAGTTAATGAGGGTTCTTCAGAGTGGGCAGAGGAGGTGCATTGTTTCCTGTGTGTGGGCTGTGTGTGTGAGTTTTTATTTATTTGGAGGCCGTTTCTGACGCCTGTGATTATGGATGGTAACAATCGGCAGTTACCATCCACAATAACAAGTAAGCATTATCTGGCAAGCAATTTAGAAAATCGGGGATACATTTAGCATAAGGTATTGTGATTGTTAGTGCCGTCTTTCCAAAACTCTAAGGAAGATAGGACTGAACAAATTTTACATATGCCATCGTTAGTCTAATATTTTATGTTGTTTACTTAAAAAAAACCACAGAAGAGTTATGTTATTTAAAAAACAGAATAGCTATTTTTTGTTTTATTTCATTTACTTTAAAATTTTATCAATGTATACATATTAAGTTGAATGAAATAATGAATTATAGAGGCTTTCATAAAGTTTCTTACAGTTTTGTGGGATCTGCAAGAATACGTTTTTGGTGTGTTTTTTTCTTCCTCTTTTCAGATTTTTTTTCTTGGTCGCTAATACTGGGGCTCAACGAAGAAAAAAGAACTAAATGTTTCTTGTCGGGAAGGGATTTCATAAACTTGGGTTAGGGATATTTGAGGGAATTGCAGCTAATCTTAGTTAGTGGATGTCAGTTTCCTTACAATGATTTTTAAACGGAATAAAATTCACTTTTAGAGGAAACTTTTTTTTTTAAGAGGTCGGTAGGCAGGCTGCTCTGTAACCAGATAGGCTACGGGAGATATCTGATAGGTTTGAATGGATTAAGATTCCTCCGTAGGAAGAGTCTTTTTTCTCTACAGTCACCCGTTATTTTTTTATAACAAGTATTTCCTGGGAGAGGAATGAGAAATGGGAGAGAACGAGGCCTAGATGAAGTCTGGATAAGATTAAGTAGGGGCACAAGGAGGAAGGAATAAGAAAGAGCCCACAGTTTTGACTGAACAGTCATTTGCTCAATGTTTTCTGTCTAAGGCATGTGCTAACTCTGAAATCAGCTCCGGGCAGGGAAACGGGCCGTCAGACACGCTCTGCCTCTGGGAAGGCTGCGCTGCATCCTGAGCAGAAGCCCACCTTCTCCTTTGGGTGTGAGGGTGCCCACCGGTCAGGCTCATTCTGAGCGTGGCAGGCAGTACCAGCTGCCCTTTCTTAGTGCCTGACTGTGTCCTGGGCTCTGTGTCAGTGCTCATATTCCTCTTTTCTCACTTAATCCTCAAAAACCACCTCTGAGCCCGGCTGGTGTGGCTCAGTGGAAGAGTGTCAGCCTGTAGACCGTGGGGTCCCGGGACCGATTCCAGTCAAGGGCACATGCCCAGGTTGCAGGCTTGATCTCCAGGAGGGGGCATGCAGGAGGCAGCCAGAGAGGGATTCCCTCTCATCATTGATGCTTCTATCTCTCTCTCCCCCTCTCCCTCCCTCTCTGAGATCAATAAAAAAATATATATTTAAAAAAATCACCTCCAGAAGCAATTGTTAGGATACCCACATCTAAAGGGGGAGAAATGAAGGTTCGGAGATGGAGGAATTGGCCCAGGTTAGGAGCTGGACCGAGGGTTCCATTCACGCTCTTCTGGTCGACAACCCCATCCTCTAGCTACCGGTCTGTTCTCTTCCGAATACCGTCCTCGTGTCACAGGCAGCGGGCACTCTCCCTTTCTGTAAAACCTTGGGCTTCTTACAGCTGGAAGAACCCTTAAGGATCCACAGCTTCATTTGACAGAAAACAACATTAGGCTCACAGGAAAAAGTCTTCCAGCCGAAACCAGTTTGGCTCAATGGATAGAGTGTTGGCCTGCGGACTGAAAGGTCCCGGGTTCGATTTCGGTCAAGGGCATGTACCTTGGTTGTGGGCACATCCCCAGTAGGGGGGGTGCTAGAGACAGCTGATTGATGATTCTCTCTCATCGATGTTTCTAACTCTCTATCCCTCTCTCTTCCTCTCTGTAAGAAATCAATAATATATATATAAAAGTCTTCCAGCCAGCCCGCCCGCCCGCCAGCAAATATTTACTGAGTATTTACCAGGTGCCGAGGAGCAAACAAGCCAAACCTGGCCAGGCCAGCACAGATCCCCGGTGGCCGGGATGTGTTTGGTGGGGGATTATCCGCGGAGGGTGTGAGGAGGGGAGCAGAATAGTTAAACCAGGAGCCTGGGCCCTGAGATCACATCCCTTGGCTTTTACTCTTCTCCACTAGCTATGCAACAATGAGCAAATTGTTGGATTTTTTTTTTTTTAAGACTCCTCACCTGTACAATGGTAATATTTAAAAGAAAAACATTTTAATTGATTTTTAGAGAGAGGGGAAGGGAGAGGGATAGAGAGATGGAAACATCCATGAGAGAGGAAGTCATTGATTGGCTGCCTCCTCCATGGCCCCCAGCAGGGATCCAGCCCACAACCTTGACTGGGAATAGAACCAGCAACCTCTTGGTTCCTGGGTTTGACGCTCAACTACTGAGCCACAACAGCCAGGCTAAAATGATAATGTTAATAACACCCACAGCCGAAACCGGTTTTGCTCAGTGGATAGAGCATCGGCCTGCAGACTGAAGGGTCCTGGGTTCGATTCCAGTCAAGGGCATGTACCTTGGTTGCGGGCACGTCCCCAGTGGGGGGTGTGCAAGAGGCAGCTGATCGATGACTCTCATGGATGTTTCTAACTCTATCTCTCTCCCTTCCTCTCTGTAAAAAAATCAATAAAAAGTATATAAAAGTTATTTTAAAAAATAACATCCATAGCATTGGCTTATACAGATTAAATGAGTCCACACATATAAAGCCTTTAGCCATGCACTGGGCACTTTGTAAACTTAAACTCTCAGTAATTATAGCTGCTATTAAGATATTTCAACAACATTAGTAATAATAGTGGCATTTCACCCTGGCAAGGAAGACGGGCACACACACACACACACACACACACACACACACACACACACACACACACATTTACAGTAAGAAGAGTATTGTGTTAGGATAGGGAAGGGAGGAACAGAGGCTTTGGGGGTACAGGATAGAATCAGACTTCCCAGCTCCCTGCTGGCTCAGAGCAGGGTCTAATGTAGCAGTGCTGTTTTCTTTCTCACCCTCTGCTTTTCTCTTTATAACTTGGTAGCTTCCTTTAATTGGCTGTCCTAAATCGTAGTGTGTTTGACTTAACTGAAGTTTTCCAGCCAATATTTGTTCAGAATCAGCTATGTACTAAAGCACTGTTCAGAACTCGGGTGTTGAATAATCATCCAACAAAACGTATCCTCTCCACATCCTTTCCAACTGGTGTTTGTTGTCTTACTGGTAATTGCCAGGCTAATAGGTATGAGGTGGTAGCTCATTGTTTTTTGCTTTTGTTTTTGTTTTTATTTGTGTTTCCCTTCTAGCAAGTTGAACATCTTTTCATATATCTGTCTTCTTTTTAAAAAAATATATTTTATTGATTTTTTTACAGAGGAAGGGAGAGAGATAGAGAGTTAGAAACATGGATGAGAGAGAATCATCGATCAGCTGCCTCTTGCACACCCACTACATACCTCGTTTCCCCAAAAATAAGACAGTGTCTTATATTAATTTTTGCTCCCAAAGATGCGCTAGGTCTCATTTTCAGGGGATGTATTATGTTTCCATGAAGTAGGTCTTATTTTCGGAGGATGTCTTATTTTAGGGGAAACACGGTATTAGGGATGTGCCCACAACCAAGGTACATGGCCTTGATCAGAATCGAACCCAGAACCTTTCAGTCCGCAGGCCTATGCTCTATCCACTGAGCCAAACCGGCCTCTGCATATATATATATATATATAATCTGTCTTCTTAACTTCTTGGAAAAGTGTCTATTTAGATCCTTGGCCCACTTTTTACTAGGATTGTTTGCTTTTTGCTGTGTTGTGTGAGTTTAGTACCTATGTTTTCCTCTATGTATTTCATTGTGTCAGGTCTTATATTTAAGTTTTTAATCCATTTCGAGTTCATTTTTACGTCTGGTGTCTTTCCAATTTATTGAAGAGGCTTTCCTTCCTCCATTGTATAGTTTTGGCTCCTTTGTTGAAAATTAGTTGCCCATACACATCTGGGTTTGTTTCTCAGTTCTGGTCCATTGGTCTATGGGTCTGCTTTTCTGTCAACACCACACTGTTTTGATGATTGTAGCTTTGAAGTCAGGGAGTGTGATATCTCCATCTTCTCTTTTCCCTCAGGATTGCTTTGGCTATGAGGGATCTTCTGTGGTTCCATACAAATTTGATGATTTTTTTTGGTTCTATTTCTTTGAAAAATGCCATTGAGATTTTGTTTGGGACTGTATTAAATCTATATATTGCTTTAGGTAGTATGGCCATTTTAACTATGTCGATTCTTCCAATCTATGAACATGGAATATTTTTCCATTTCTTTGTGTTTTCTTCAACTTTTTTGAACAAATTGTAGTTTTTGGTGTGTAGGTCTTTCACTTCCTTTGTGAAGTTTATTCCTAGCTGTTTTATTCTTTTTTGTTGCAATTGGAAATGGAATTGTTTTGTTTCTTTTCCGATATTTCATTGTTAATATATTGGAAGGCAATAGGTTTCTGTACATTGATTTGGCATTCTGCAATTGTACTGTATTTGTTTATTGTTTCTAATAGTTTTTTTTTGGTTCAGTCTTTAGACTTTCCTTATATAAAGTCATGTCATCTGCAAAAAGTGACGATTTTACCTATTCATTCCCAACTTAGATGTCTTCAATTTCTGCCTCTTCTCTGATTGCTTTGGCTAAAACTTCCAGTCCTGTGTCGAATAACAGTGGTGAGAGTGGACATGCTTGTCTTATTCTTGATTTTATAGGAAACACTTCCAGTTTTCACCATTGAGGATAGGATTAACTGAGGATTTGTCATATATAGCCTTTATTATGTTGAGGTACTTTCTTTCTATACCCATTTATTGTTTAATCACAAATGGATATTGTATCTTACTGCTTTTTCTGCATCTGTCAATATAATCATGATTTTTATTTATTTTGTGGATGTGTCATATCACATTGATTTATTTGCATTTGTTGAACCATTTTGCCACCTCTGAAGTGAACCCCACTTGATTGTGATGTAATACTTGAAAATGTGCTCTTTTATTTGGTTTGCTAGTATTTTCTTTAGGATTTCCCCATTGCATGTTCATCAGAGATATTGGTCTGTAATGTGTGTGTGTGTGTGTGTGTGTGTGTGTGTGTGTTTGTGCGCGCGCTCTCCAGGTGGTGGTATCAGAGTAACGTTGGTCTCATAAAATGAGTTAGGGAGATTGCCTCTTCTTCAGTTTTTTTTGGAAGAGCTTGAGAAGGATTCGTATTAAATCTTCGAATGGTAGAATTGACTAGTGAAGTCATCTGCTCCTGGACTTTTATTTTTTATGAGTTTTTTAATGACTGTTTCAATCTCTTTACTCCTGATTAGCCTATTGATGTTTCTCAAGTTTTCATGACTCAGTGTAGGCAGGTTATTTATTTCTAAGAACTTGTCCCTTTCTTCTAGGTCAGCTGTGGGCAAACTACGGCCCGTGGGCCGGATCCGGCCCGTTCTGCTGTTCTATCCGGCCCGCGGAGCCGAAAGAGCGGAGGGTTCTCTTGCTCTCCCCTCCGCTCCTTCACCAGCAGCCCAAGATGAGAGTGCCAGCGTGGTCAGGTTGCTTTTGTTCTGGCCCTCCGGTCCAGTTTAAGAACCAATTGTGGCCCTGGAGTCAAAAAGTTTGCCCACCCCTGGTCTAGGTAATTGAATGTAGTGGCATACAGCTCCCATAGTGTTCTGGTATAGTCCTTTGTATTGCTGTGGTGTCTGGTATTACTTCTTTTTTTATTTCCAATTTTGTTTATTTGAGCGTGCACTATCTCTATCTCTATCTCTATCTCTATCTCTATCTCTGTCTCTACCTATCTCTCTCTTTCACCAGAGGTGTGTGGAAAATTTTTATGGTTTAGAAAAACAGCTGTTTATTTATTATTTCCCTCCTATTTCTTCTCTTCTCTGTTTTGTTTAATTCTGATCTAATTCTATTATTTTCTTCCCTCTACTGACTTTGTTTGTTCTTTTTCTAGTTCTTTCAGGTGAAGTGTTAGATTATTTATTTGAGGCTTTTCTTGTTTATGGAGGTGAGCTTGTACATGCTATAAACTTCTTTGTTATTACCACTTTGGCTACGCCCACAGTTTTTTGATATGTTGAATTGTTATTCTCACTCGTCTCTATGCATCTTTTTATCTCTTCTTCTGTTTCTTCTTTGACCTAGCCACTGTCCAGTTGCATGATGTTTAAACTCCACATACTTGTGGTTTTCCCAGCTTTGTTTTTGCAGTTAACTTCTATTTTCAAAGTGTGTGCTCAGATAATATGCGTGGTATGATCTGAATCTTCTTAACCATTTTTGAGACCAGCTTTGTGACCTAACATTTGATCTGTCCATGAGAATGTCCATGCTCTCTAGAGAAGAATGTGTGTTCTGCTCTTAAAGGGCTGGAAAGCTCTTTAATGATATTGATTATGCCCATTTGGGCTTATGTGCCATTTAGGACTGCTATTTTCTGTTTGGTCTACCCATTGCTGTCCATGGGTTATATAAGTCCTCTAGAATTGTACTTTTGTCAGTTTCTTCTGTTATTTTCTAAAAATATATTTTATTGATTTTTTACAGAGAGGAAGAGAGAGGAACAGATAGTTAGAAACACAGATGAGAGAGAAACATCGATCAGCTGCCTCTTGCACACCCGCTACTGGGGATGTGCCTGCAACCAATGTACATGCCCTTGACAAGAATCAAACCTGGGATCTTTCAGTCCACAGGCCGACGCTCCATCCACTGAGCCAAACCGGTTTTGGCAGTTTCTTCTGTTATTAATTACTTTCTATAATTTGTGCTCCTGGGTTGTGTGCATATATATAAGTAAGTGTTATCTTTTTGGTATGTGTTGTCCCCTTTATCATTATAAAATATCCATCGTTGTTTCTTGATGCATTTTGTATCTTGAGATCTATTTTGTTTGATATGAGAATGGCTAGGCCCGGCCCGGCTGGGTGGCTCAGTTGGTTGGAGCGCCGGCCCATGCACCACACGAGTGCAGATTGGATTCCCGCTCAGGGCACCTATCTCGGTTGTAGGTTCAGTCTCCGGTTGGGGCACATGCAGGATGCAACCAGTCCATGTTTCCCTCTCACGTTGATGTCTCTCTCTACCTCCCAGCCCTTTCTTCTCTCTCTAGAACCAATACAAAGACAGATGCTCTGTTGAGGATTAAAAAAGAATGGCCACACCTGCTCTCCCTGAATGCCATTTGCTCCGAGGATCCTCTTCCACCCCCTCACTTTGAGTCTGTGCTTGTCTTTGCAGCTGAGATGGGTCTTGTGAAGGCAGCAAATATCTGGGCTTCGTTTTTCAATCCACACTCGTGCCGTGAGCAAGGCGTCCTCTGTTGGAGGAGAGCTGCCCAAGCTGTGACGTGGAGGGAAGAGACCCGGAGGTTTTCTCCTGCTGCCGCCACGTTGCTGATATCATTGCCTTTGACTTTCTTGCCTCCTGGTCCGGGCCCCAGCAGGCTGGAGGTGCTCAGGCTCCTCATGTGGGGATTCTTCATTTTCTCTGTCCCTTTACTCTTTTCTTCTTTGCTTTCTTTTCTTTTAAAAAAAATATATTTTATTGATTTTTTTACAGAGAGGAAGAGAGAAGGTTAGAGAGTTAGAAACATCGATGAGAGAATCATCGACCAGCTGCCTCTTCCACACCCCCCACTGGGGATGTGCCCGCAACCAGTGTACATGCCCTTGACGGGAATCGAACCTGGGACCTTTCAGTCCGCAGACTGACGTTCTATCCACTGAGCCAAACTGGTTTCGGCTCTTCTTTGCTTTCTTCACACATCTCATCTTGACTTCAGGATGAACGCTGGGTCATTCTCCTCCCTTTGCGTTTCTGGCTCATCACATCTCCCTGTTTCTTTCCTGACCGGTGCTGTAACCAGTTCACATCTTATTGTTGCCCTGTTGAAAGTTAGAATCCCATCGTCTTTCTTTGTTTCAGTAGATCTTTTCCAGAACTTCTGTGCCAGACACTATGCTGGGGGTGGGATACAGTCGGGCTCTGGGGTGGGAGCCCACTAAACTCCAAGGAGAAGGACGAAAGAGTTTCGAGTTTTCCAGGTGTTGCGAAGGAAGTAAGCAAAGGGGTGGGAAAACCTGCTTTTCATTGGATGGCCAGGGAAGGTTTGCTGCTCTGAGGAGGTAACATCGATGTTCAAACAGAAACAGGGAAAATGAGCTGACCACTTATGGAGGGGACAAGGAAAATAGTTATTTTCCTAGTACTTGTCAAATTCATAGACACCCCATAGGCAGCTATATATATAAAAAACGCTAATAGGCAAATCATTGTTTCTCTGTGCATTGTTTCTCTGTGCATTTCCTATACCCTTCTCATCCCCTCAACTCAGATAATTCTGATGCATAACCCAGCATCTTGTTGGGTTAATTTGCATACTCACTCCTGATTGGCTTGTGGGTGTCACGGAGGTACAGTTGATTTGCATCTTTCTCTTTTATGAGTGTAGATTTTCATTTCTTATTGTATATTTTCATTCCTTTTTTGTTAAATGTACATTTCATGTCCTTTTTGTTTTTAAAGTATTTATAGATTAGACAGTACATCAGACATGTATTATATATGAAAAGATTAAAACAGGAAATCATTTGGGGTTCTGGAACAACTTACTACATAGTTTCTAATGGGAAAAAAATGATTTGGTTTTCGAACAGCCTTCTGGAACGAATTAAAATTGAGAAACAAGGTTCCCACTTTTTTTTTTTTAAAACTGCTACTCAAGGAATGTAGACATTTACCATCATAGTGGACTTCTATGGTAGTGTTTTCCCTGTTCCTAAAATTCTATCACTTTGCTTTTTAAGGAAGTAGTAGTAGTGATATTGTAAGGATGGTTTTGGATATATCCTAATCCTAAGTTATTGTTAGTAACAAGTTGATATTGTGGTGAACCTTGATGGGGCACCGTTTTGTTTGTGTTTAGAGATTTATTACTTTTGTGGTTAATTTATCTGACAAATAGCTTCAAGAAGTTTGTGTTTCTGGAAATGATCTTACAGCTCTCTAGCAAGCAACATTTTTGTTTGTACATGGGGTGTCCTTTGGAGTTTTTCATCCATATTTGGTTTGATTTTCTCCCTATTATACTTCCTCATATGCTCAGAGAAGACATCTCAAGTGCTATATGAAATATAAGTGATTCTTAGTAAACGGATGATCATTGTATTGATATTTCTATTGGGATTGCATTATATATAATGATTATAGTATATTAGAGGCTCAGTGCATGAAATTTGTGCATGGGGGGTGAGGGTGGGGTGGGGGTGGGGGGTTTTCCTTCAGCCCAGCCTGCACCCTCTCTAATCCAGGACTGCTGGCTCCTAACTGCTCATCTGCCTGTCTGCCTGATCACCCCTAACTGCCTCTGCCTGCCAGCCTGGTTGACCTTAACTGCTCCTCCCTCTGCCAGCCTGGTTGCCCCCATCTACGCCCCCCCCCGCCCCCCCCTTGTCTGTTTGTCCCTTACTTCCCCCCCTTACTGGTCTAGTCACCCCTAACTGTGCCCCCTTGCTGGCCTGGTTGCCCCCAACTGCCTTCCTGCCAGCCTGCTCACCCCAACAGACCCCCCACTGGCCTGGTTGCCCCACGCAGCCTGCTGTTTGGTCGTCTGTCCAGTTGTTTCGGTTGTGACGGCCCCTGGCTTTTTATTTATTAGGACAGTAAATACGGTAGAACGAACAACTTGATAATTGAATAAAAAATGGTTTATTAATGCAACAAACTTTTATGACCTACTATGTGCAAGAATCATGTTTAAACACTAGCTATAGAGAATTAAACAGTATTCTATATAATAAAGAGCAAATATACTAATTAGACTGAACAGCAGAATGACCAGACGAAGCTGGGCTGCAAGAGCTGGCGGAGGCGGTGAGGGCTGAGCCCCTTGCATGAATTTCGTGCATTGGGCCTCCTGTTATCATAAAAGATCTATGGGGCTATTAGATGAAGAAGCTTACCTTATTTTATTTTTTTAATTTTTTTTTTTATTTAAAAAAATATATATATTTTATTGATTTTTTACAGAGTGGAAGGAAGAGAGATAGAGAGCTAGAAACGATGAGAGAGAAACATCGGCCAGCTGCCTCCTGCACACCCCCCAACGGGGATGTGCCCACAACCAAGGCACATGCCCTCGACCGGAATCGAACCCAGGACCTTTCAGTCCTCAGACCAACGCTCTACCGCTGAGCCAAACCAGCCTCGGCAGCTTACCTTATTTTAATAAAAAATACTAGTGAGGTTAAAATTCTCAAAACATTAGCTAAAATGTGTTGTGTGTTTTTTTTCCAAAATGAATTCTTCCTGCTGTTTTTTTGTTTTTTTTTACATCTTTGTTGTGAATGTTTTTCAAGTAGGCAAGATAATGAGATTACTTTATGAGCTTAAAGTTTGTGGTTATTGGTGGGCAAAAGTGGCCAACAGTCTGAATTAGACAATATTTTAAATTTTCTTTATTTTTATACATCCTATTTTCAACTGTAAACATGGAGAGGTTTGATGTCGTGATTTTTTCCCCTCTATCACCATTTATCCCCCAATACCCTTTTTACCTCCATCCTCTTTGCCCTGTCCTCCCTCGCCCCACCCCCACAATCATCTCACTGTTGTCTAAGTCCATGAGTTTTTTCTCCTTTTTTGCTCAATCCCTCTGCCTCCCCAAAAGCCAGAGCTGTCTGCCTATTCTCTCAGAAATGAATGTCTCTGTTTTGCTTTTTAGTTAAGGTTGTTCTTTAAATTCCACCTGTGAATGAAATCACATGGTACTCGTCTTTCTCTGCCTGGTTTATTTCACTTAGCTAACTTTCTTCAGGTCCATCCATGCTTTCACAAAAGGTAAAATTTTCTTCCTTTTATGGCTGCATAGAACTCCATTGTGTAAAGGTACCATAGCTGTTTTAGCCACTCATCCACTGATGGACACTTGGGCTCCTTCCAAATCTTTGTGATCTACACTAATAAAAGAGAAATATGCAAATTTACCATCACTTCACGACGCCCACCAACCAATCAGGAGTGAGCATGCAAATTAACCTGACAAAGATGGTGGTGGCCCCATCCCCAGCTGCTCAGGGCCTCTAGGCAGCATACATCCAGGTGCAGAGTGGCTAGGCAGGGTGGGATGCTTGCTATGAGGAAGAGGGCAGGGGGAGGAGGGAACTCCAGGAGTGGCACTCTGGCTGGAGCAAAGCCTGAAGGCTCTGGCCTGAGCAAAGATGGAAGGCTCCAACAGGCCATAGTGAAGGCCGGGTCCTGGGTTGCAAAGGAAAACTGGTGCCGGCAGCCAGGGGAAGGAAGGCTTATTGCACGAATCTTCGTGCAACGGGCCTCTAGTTCTATATAATAAAAGCCCAGGACCATAATGGCGTAAAGACCGGAATGACTGCTCAACCAGTCTCTATGAGGTGCATTGACCACCTCTTGGTCCCTCCCCAGTGGCCTGCAAGCTCCGATTGCAGCATGGCAAATGGGGAACCACGGGGAACTTGGTGGGTGGCCATGGGGCAGGACTAGGGACTGGCAAGCAGGCGGAAGATGGCCCTGATCACAGGGTAGGCCTAGGGACTCTACCTGTGAAGGATTTTGTGTGCTGGGCCGCTAGTTGTAAATAACGCTGCAGTGAGCAGTGGGATGCATATGTTCTTTTGTGTTTCGTGATATAAATTCCCAGAAGTGGGGTTCCTGGGTCAAAGGCAGTTCCATTTTTAATTTTTTGAGGTAACTCCATACTGCTTCCCACAGTGACTGCACACATCTGCACTCCCACCAGCAGTGCATGAGGGTTCCCCTTTCTCCGTTCTCTCCAGCACTTACTGTTTGTTGATTTATTCATGACAGCCATTCTGACTGGCGTGAGGTGATATCTCATTATGAGTGTGTGCTTTTAGCATTTAACCAGTATGCGTCTTCAATCCTTTGTTTCATTGGAGTTAATAACCATAGAATCACTAATACGTCTCTATGCCCTATTAAGGCACCTGGACTTTACGCTTAGCATTATGATAGGTCTTTAAGGATGATTAAGAGGAGAGGGGCAAGATCTCCGATCACCTTTGAGATAGGTAGCCAAATGATTGGCCGTCGTTTGAAGATGGATAGAGACGAATAGTACAGGGAGGTGGGGGGCAGGGAGTCATTGAATGGGCTTGTTGATTAGGCCAGGTGAGAGATGAGGGATGCTTAGGGTTGGAATTCAGGTTGTTGAAATGAGTAGCCATCTGGAGCCTAGAACTTGAAAGGGTGTGGCAGGCTGTATTTGTAGGGTAAAGTCATCCACATTATGGCCACGGTGTCACCATCACGGCACAAATGAAGTCACTAAGAAAAAGGTATAAAGTGAACATTTAAAGAGGAACTATGAAGTAACATGGAGAGAAATAGTTACCAGAAGTTATCGTAGAGGTGAAGAAAGGTTAGCCGATGAGAGAGACTGAGAAGGGAAAGCCAGCAAGGTCTGAGAAAAAATGAGGAGAGTGTTTGAATGGGCTGGGGCTGGGGCTGGGGCTGGGATACACTAATGTTTTAAGAAGGAGGAAGTGGTGAACAGTGTCATATGCTACAAAGATACTAGATAAAGCATACAAGTACTTTTGGGTTAATAATGAAGAGATAATTAAGAAGAATTTTAATTAGTGTTAGGATACCTTGATGCTACTATATTCCAGGGTTATTTTAGTCTGGATTCAAGTAAAAAGTCAACTCCAACCAGGTTTCAGGTAAAGGAAGGGTTGGTTGACTAGGATCCGTAGATGGTTTGGGAGATGCAAATTGCAGGAATTTGAGTGAGGCAGCTACCCTGTAGGATCCAGTGAACTGAGGACCTTGACTTAATGCTATCAACATCATCTCTTGCTATTTCTCTCTGCTCCTTTATGTCTATTAGTGACTTTTTTTTCACTAAAGTCTGCTTTCTATATATGGAGGAGGACAATAAATAGTGCAGTCTTTTACCTCTGGAGTGGGATTGTGTATTTTGTTTTTTGTTTTGTTTTGTTTTGTTTTTGTTATCAATTCTGAGTTTCAGAGTCTTAGGGAATGGCTGAAATCACTCGTCTGGGACTGGGGATGTGCCTGAGCCAGTTGCTAATATTCTGGATGCAAAGTCAAGAAAAAACATGGTGGCTCCTAAGATATTTATGAGATGAGAGTATGGCAGGTCCCATTATGGGGAGGGAAACTTTCTAGGCAGCTCCATGGGTCTCCACTACAAGTAGGTCTAAGATGGAATAGGAAATGAGGACACAGAGAAAGTGAGTGTAGACCACTCTTTCGGGAACATGAGCCATGAAAGTGAATGCTTTGATGGTAACTGAACATGTACATTAGACACGCTACTACCTCTTAAAGAGGTTAGAGAGGGGTATATTTCTATTCTGGTTTTTCCCCCGTGTGTGTGTGTGTGTGTGTGTGTGTGTGTGTGTGTGTGTGTAAGTGTGTGTGTAATCCTTAATTGAGGACTAGAGAGAGAACAACATCAATCGGTTGCCTTCTGTAGCCTTTCATACATGCCCTGACGGGGGGTTGAATCTGTAACCTAATCGGGAATCGAACCAGCAACCTTTGGGTACACAGGATGATGCTCAATCAACTGAGCCATTCTGGCCAGGCTGTGTTCCCATTCTTCTTAGGAGGGATTGACTACCTTGCCTGAGGCCTTACTACTCAACTAATTGTTGAGTCTACGTTTGAAACCTAGAAATTCTCCTATTATGCCAAATATCCTCCCACGTTATAACTTTGCCATGTTTAAAATGTGAGCACTTCCCTTTTATTCTCAGGCATTGTGTTGGGCAGGGTCCTGAGCAGGCGCGCACAGTACCAGGGGTGCTCTCAGGGAAGTGAGATGGCACCATTGCCTGGGCAGGCCGGCCACCATCTGGTCTCCATCAGTCTCTTGGAACATCTCCCCCCCAAACATTGGAGTCGCTAAATGGCTGTATTGTCAGAGCTATGTTTGCCATATTTTCTGGAGAAACAAAAATGAAATCCTAAACCCAGTGTTTTTTTTCTCCCCTAATTGTCTTCTCTTTCTCACTTAGTAGTATTTTGGTTCCGCTTGGGATTCATCCGCCTAGCTTTCTTCACTAACACTGACTCCAATAGGACTAACTCTGGATTAAGGACTAGCTGGCCAAGAAGGTCCCCAATCCCATCACACCTCTGAGGCCTGGCTATCCTAATGGACATAATAAACTCTGATGGCTAAAGATATACAACCTATCCATGCTGAACTTTCTGTCTTTTTACACTAATCATCTCTCGAGGAGTACGTAAACAAGGGAAGTGTAGACTGCCTATTTATACTTTAAAAAACATGTCTGGAACTGTTTGAACTCACAAAAAGTAAAATAAGTGTCAGGGTAGATTATGACATACCTTTTCCCTTTTACTTAAGAAAAAAAAAAAAAGGGAAATGAAAAACACACCGCTTGTAGAAGACCCTGAATTGAAATGGTATCCATAATGTATTTATATATGCCACACTTTCCTCCATGCCTCGGCCATCTTTAGAACATATGTGTTGGATAGATGCCATATGGGTTGGAATAGCCACATATGGAAAACGTTGTTTAGAACTGGTGTGAATCATTAAGGTAAAAGTGAAGTCAGTTCGTTTGATTACACATACCTTGCGGATCGGAGAGAAATTGTTTTTCTCTTGTCCTTTGATAAAGAGATTAGCTTGAGGGGGGAAAAAGTTTGAAATTTCAAGAGATGAACCTACTTCGTAGAAGAAAAAAAAATCCTTCAATAGATGTCAGCATCCTTCTCCAGGAACCAAAAATAGAAATTACGTGCAAGAACAATGTACTTACATGCACTTAGAAATTACATAAGAAATATTAACAACGATATTGGTTTTAGTATATCTTCTAATATGAAATGGAGCGAAATGCTTCTGCGGTTAAATCAGCCTTTTTTTTTTTAACTGTTTGCCATAAAAATTACAAGCATATATATTTCAGAATGTTGTTGTTTTTTTTAACTCAAAACAAATGCAGCAGAAACTCAGCATACTTGAAACACATTTTCTGAATTTAGTTGAAATCTTTTGACTCCAGAGAGTTCTGTGTGTGTGTGGAAGGTTATTTCACCATCTATCTCCAGCCCGGCCTGATTGCACCGAGCAGCCGGGAATGACTTCCATATGGCCCCACTTTGTCTAAGTTTGTCGGACCTCTGGGCTGGAACTCCATTTGATCAGAGCGAGGCTAACCATCTCAGAAATGTGGCTCCTGTCAAGTGCTTAGAGCGCCACATGGACTCCAGCCCGAGCGGACACGTTCCCGTTAGAAGGTGGGGTGGTTTGCTAAGGCCTGGCTTGCTTGTTACTGTTCCTACAATATGGATGGCATTTCAAGAATTTCAAATCATTTGCCTACCTTCGATGATGATGATGATCATCATCATCATCATCTTCTGGAGAGAGTTCCGTTGCAAATACGGACCAAGACACATAATTAGAACGTTTTCAAATGAAATATCAATTTTTCCCCCCTAACCCTGGAGAGATGGATTCAGAATGACCAGGTTGATCTAAAGTTTGAAAAGGAAACCCACTGTCATCTTCATAGTGTATTTCTTTTTGTCTTCATTTATTTCTCTTTGTCCTTATTAAAATATATATATATATATTTTTTTTTAAATAAACTCATACAGTATTTGCCGGCATATAAGACGATTTTTTGGCCCTGAAAAATATGTATTTGCCGGCGTATAAGACACTGGGCGTATAAGACGACCCCCTAACATTTCCACTAAAAAATACAGAGTTTGTTATATACTCGCCGTATAAGACTACCCCCCACTTGGAGGCATATTTTTCAGGGCCAAAAAGTCGTCTTATACGCCGGCAAATACGGTGTATATATATATGAGTTTAAGGTATGTTTTCAAGTGTAGGTATTGCTTCAGAACCAGGTCAAGTTGAGTAAGGAGGGGTCTGTGCCCTCGCAGGCTCAGCTCTTAGCTCCGGAGGGACGCCAAGCTGTCCAGAGCACATTTCTCCCCCTTCAGGCTATGTTTCCCCCCTGTTTTGGGCTTTTCTCTCTTTCTTCTCTTTCCCTTTCCCTACCTTACTCTTTCATTATTCCCGCTCCCCCGCCCCCCTCCTCCTGCGCCTCCTTCCTCCGTCTGTGCCCCGACGTGCTTCCCCTGTGTGTCTGGCCTGGCTTCTCTCACAGCTCGGCGTGAGTGTGAGCAGAATGAAAACCAGATGGGCCAGCAGTTCCCACTGTTATCTCCCAGCTGACTCCGCAGGCCCCTCAGCCCGCCTGCCCTGGCATAGCAGGAATAGTTGCCTTTATTTAGGGAGACTCGTATTCGCTGCTGCACCTCTTCCCTCCGCTGCAACATAAGCAGAAAGCGGCGTAGCCCCCTGTTGCTGAGGTTGGTTGAGGTGAGTAGACGGTGGAATGAATTGAACGAGTGAAGAAGTGGATCCAAACCCGCCTAACGTCTGTGTTTTTTCTAGAATAATGGATTGACTGAACCTTTTCTTGTTTGTTTGTTAATCCTGGACCCAGGATGTTTTTCCATTGGGTTTTTAGAGAGTGAAAGGGAGGGAAAGGAAGAGCGAAAGGGGGAGGAGAGAGAGAAAGAGAGAGAGAGAGAGGAGAAGGAAGAAAGAAGGAAGAGAGAAACATCCAAGGGAGAGGGATACATCAATTGGTTGCCTCCCACATGTGCCCTGACTGGGGCCAGGTATGGAACTTGTAACCTAGGTACGTGCCCCCTTACCCTTACTGGGAATTGGACTCACAAAAGTCTGGGGTTGCACAGGCCATCTCTCCAACCACTTAGCAACACCGGCTAGGGCTACTGATACAGGTTTTTAAATAACGTGGGAAGGCACCATGAGGCTATTTTTTAAAAATATGTTTTATTGATTTTTTACAGAGAGAAAGGGGAGAGATAGAGAGCTAGAAACGTCAATGAGAGAGAAACATCGACCACCGGGGATGTGCCAGCACTCAATGTACATGCCCTTGACCGGAATCGAACCTGGGACCTTTCAGTCTGCAGACCGACGCTCTACCACTGAGCCAAACCGGTTTCGGCCCATGAGGCTATTTTTAGCAGTACGGGAAAGGTGGGCGTGCCCTCCCCCGGGGCTTTGCCATGGCCTTACTCAGAGCACTGGGCCACCCAGCGCCATTCAGCGGTGCCCAACCAGAGGCCCTGGTGCCACTGGCCAGGTAGATCCTCGGTCAGAGGGCTCTTCTGAGGAAAATGAGGATGAGATGATGATGATGATGATGATGGTCGTCTTTCTCTTATTATATAT
This sequence comes from Vespertilio murinus, assembly GCA_963924515.1. Classification (NCBI taxonomy): domain Eukaryota; kingdom Metazoa; phylum Chordata; class Mammalia; order Chiroptera; family Vespertilionidae; genus Vespertilio; species Vespertilio murinus. The sequence continues at coordinate 6,350,157 of OZ004717.1, read as the reverse complement.
ACCTCCTCCCCCAGCATGGCATTAACATAATCTCAACGTGTAAATATGTGTCTTCTGGCAACCCAAGTCTTGAGAGTCCGCTGTGAGTAAAAGTGAGGCAGTGTTAGAATGGGCAGAGGAGTAATTTGGGCTTTTCATTTTCTTGTAATAATTGACTTTTCAGTTATTTTGAGTCATTAACTCTGTACCCATATGGCTATCATATTTTTAAAGACCCCATGCTTTACCAGTAGTCTGTGTTATTTTACTTTTCAAGCACTCAGAGTGCGAACTATCTGAATCTAAGGCTGCAAAAGGCGCCTTAAGCATGTTTGGTGTGTGTGTGTGTGTGTGTGAACATCTCTACCTATATTTGAGGAAAATTGGATCTAAAGAAACAAACAGAAACTTGTATTTTTTACTGGGGATTTGATAAAGAGATTAGACTGAGGGGGAAAAAAATTAACATTTCAAGAGAAGCGTATACTTAGTAGAAAACAGGCCTGAGCAAATGTTCATTGTTGGGTAATCAGAAAACTTCTCCAGATCTGTCATCTGCACATGACAAACATGTGAGGGTCTTTAGTTCTTTTTAATTCTCAATTGGGGACTTTTCTTATTCTTATTCTACCCGAGATGAGAGAATCATCCATCAGCTGCCTCTTGCACACCCCCTACTGGGCATGTGCCCACAACCAAGGTACATGCCCTTGACCGGAATCGAACCCGGGTCCCTTCAGTCCGCAGGCCGACGCTCTATCCATTGAGCCAAACCGGTTTCGGCTGGCCTCATGTTTTTGAAGCGGTGGGTCATAAACTCACCAAGTCTAAGTAAACAACAGCTTACCTACATTGTGTGACAAACACCATTGAGGGAGTGGTGGTTTCAAACAGGGCAGAAAACAGACATGAGATCTAGGTCCTAGACACATACCCTGTGTCACCCCACAGGCTGGGACGCTCGGTATGGGAAGGGCCTGAGAGGGGTTATGAACATCGCTGGCTCCACCCCGTATCTCATCCACACCCCAGGACTTCAGATGGGTGTTATTTCTAATCGGCTGGAGGGGCTCATTGCTGTCTTACTTCCTCATCTATTGTTGACCTCTTGCCAATGTTGACTCCTGCCTTGAGTGAAGTTGCACTGTGGTTTATGACACTGAGGAGGGGGCATTTGCTAGAAGTGACAATGGGATGGAAAGCCATCCAGTTACTTACCAGAGGCCCTGCCATCTGTGCTGCACCCACGTGAGCGAGGTCTGGATGATCAAGTCCTGGTTTCAGCCTCAGCAGATCAGCCTTGTTTGATTGATAGGAGGCGATGGGTTTCTTGCATTGACTTGCCTGTGAGACCGATGACTCCCCCCCGCGGAGAGCACTGGGGTGCCTGGGAAAGTAACATGTTCCCGGTGGCACCCTCCAGATCGCACTGAGAAGCACTCCACGATGCCAGACTCACCTGTGGATGTGAAGACTCCGTCCAGGCTGACTCCTCCCACCATGCCGCCGCCCCCCACGACTCAAGGAGCCCCAAGAACCAGTTCCTTCACTCCAACCACGCGTGAGTAGGCATTTCCGCGTCTCCTGTTTCCATTTTGAAGTTGAAAAGTGTTGCTGCAAGTAAAATTTACGAGAAAAGGAGATCCAGCATCAATGAATTGGGCAGAAATGAAGCAAAAAAAAAAATTATTTTCCAGTGAGTACAGATATGCTGTATCTTAGATATAATTTGTAGGGATGGCTGTATTTGCCTGTCCTTTGGGCTTGCTGCAGAAATGTTTTTGTTTTGTTTTTTTACTAACATTTCTGCTAGTGAAGAACACCACCTTTGGTCTGCATTACCACTGTATCTTTTAATTCAACTTAAAGTGGAGCTGCTTATTTTAGTCTGTTCCTTTTGACTTGGAACATGTAATAATTATTTCCAAGTTACATCTGATCTTCTAATACTGTTTTGTTTTATTATTTACAAATCATTTTATTTTATTTTAATTTTTTAAAATATATTTTTATTGCTATTTTACAGAGAGGAAGGGAGAGAGATAGAGAGCTAGAAACGTCAATGAGAGAGAAACATCGACCAGCTGCCTCTTGCACACCCACTACCGGGCATGTGCCTGCAACCAATGTACATGCCCTTGACCGGAATCGAACCCGGGACCTTTAAATCCGCAGACTGACGCTCTACCACTGAGCCAAACCGGTTTTGGCATTTACAAATCATTTTAAAATCTAACCTTTTTAGGTTCTATGTTTAAAACCTAATGTTTACACACACACACACACACAAAATGACTTCATGCAACGGTTGTATACAGAAATCTTTCTGAAATATGGGGCATCTTTCTTTTTTTTATTATTTACTTTTATTTTTTAAAATACATTATTGATTAAGGTGTTACATATGTGAAGAAGCATCTTTCTTGTGAAACTGTCAGAATTTTTTTTTTAAAAAAATACATTTTTATTGATTTCAGAGAGGAAGGGAGAGAGAGAGAGGGAATCATGAATGAGGAGAGAGAATCATTGATCAGCTGCCTCCTGCACACCCCACATTGGGGATCGACCCCGCAACCCAGACATGTGCCCGTCACTGGACTAGAACCCGGGACCCTTCAGTCTTCAGGCTGACGCTCTATCCACTGAGCCAGACTGGCTAGGAATTGGAACTGCCAGACTTCATTCCATCTTGGCTCAGGTCTCCTGTTCTGAGTCAGTGGAGTGCATTGCTCTCTGTGCCATGCAAGGAAAGGACAGAATCTTCTGACAGAATCTCAGCTGTCCTTTCTTTCCTATCTATTGTAGTAGGGATAGCAGATAGTTTTCCTTCCATATGTTTCAAAGTCTTGGTTAAAATTGTCATCAAGGATTTGTGAAAAAAAAGGAAAGAAAAGAAGCTATTGTAGATAATAGTATTTAATGTGCCATTAAATCTATATGCATAAAAAATAACAGGCAAGAATAGATTCATGGGATGAATAACCATGGACAAAATACACACCCTAGACCAGCCGTGGCCAAACTACGGCCCGCGGGCCGGTTCTATCCGGCCCGTTCGGCGGTTCTATCCGGCCTGCGGAGCCCAAAGAGCGGAGGGTTCTCTTGCTCTCCCCTCCGCTCCTTCACCAGCAGCCCAAGAGGAGAGTGCCAGCATGGTCAGGCCGCTTTTGTTCCGGCCCTCCGGTCCAGTGTAAGGACCCATGGTGGCCCTCGAGTCAAAAAGTTTGCCCACCCCTGCCCTAGGGGTGTGCAGAGTTGCATGGCCGTTGGAAAGGCCTCTGCCAGTGTGTGAGGAGCAGGAGGCCACGGCCGGGACCCTGTGGTCTTGTATCTGTCCTGTTCTCCTAAACCGCAGCGACAGGCCCGTGTCTCCCCTGAGAAGTCCTGGTGAGCTGTCCTTTCTTCACAGGTTGCTTGGGTGTTCATGGAGGACAGCAACCATGTTTTCCTTTTCTTACTCCCCTGAATCTTTAAGAATGATAGAGTACTTAAAGCATCTTCAAACTATTGTTGGGGACAGTTTATCAAAACTATATTTAAAAATGCGTTTGGACCGAAACCGGTTTGGCTCAGTGGATAGAGCGTTGGCCTGCGGACTGAAAGGTCCCAGGTTCGATTCCGGTCAAGGGCATGTACCTTAGTTGTGGGCACATCCACAGTAGGGAGTGTGCAAGAGGCAGCTGATCGATGTTTCTCTCTCATTGATGTTTCTAACTCTCTATCCCTCTCCCTTCCTCTCTGTAAAAAAATCAATTAAAACTATATATATATATTTTAAATGTGTTTGGGGAAAACCAGTTTGTCAAATTAATTGGTTTAAAGTAAAATCAACATTTTCCTTAGGGACAAAGGTGCAAATCTTTGCAGCCTCCAAGTCAGCATCAGTTAGCATCTTGTTCAAGTAAATATGGCCAGCAATGAATTTACCAGATTACCACCAACTACTGTTAATGGGTTGTGCCTTTTGAATTTCTTGAAACAACTCTCTGGTAATTATCCTCTCTAGTTGGGCTTCTCCCTAGAGAAGGGTTAAGAACTCTGAGGGGGAGAACAGAGCCCTCTCGCTGGGTGGTGTGAGGCTGAAGCTGGAGAGCCCAGTCTTTATAAACATGGCTGTCAGCGTGTGTGTATAAAACGTGATGAAAAACGGCCCGCGGTGAATTTAGTCTCCACCAAACGTACACTCTCTCCGGGAGGGGGACAGCGGAGGAAGAAATAGTCCTGCTCCATGGATGTAAGCTGGCGACCAAGGCTGACATCCAAGAGCTGTGTGTTCTGTGTTTGAGGCCTTTCGGGTGGTTGGCGTATGTGCGCATGGGCGGCAGGGCTGACTCTGCCACAGCCAGTTCCTTCTACAGTCAGCTTCTGGGCAGCGTGGGGAGCGGACCCCTTTAATCACAGAATACCTGAGCCGGCGTGAGCCTGTGAAGTTAAAGCATTTTACAAAAAAAAGCTCCCGTAGTTTATTTTTTTATTATTATTATTATTTTAATGTTTTTATTGGTTTCAGAGAAGAAGGGAGAGAAACATCAATGATGAGAATCATTGATCGGCTGCCTCTTACACGCCCCCTCCTGGGGATGGAGCACATAACCTGGCATGTGCCCTGATGGGGGAATCGAACCGTGACCTCCTGGTTCATAGTTCAACGCTCAACTACCGAGTCACGTCCAACCACTGAGCCACGCTGGCGGGGCTGTATTTATTTTTAACTTTAAATAACCAAAAAAATTTTTTTCAATCACAACGTAGGGGACGCTTATTTTATTACAATAATATCGTAATAACTATGTATGGTGTCAGATGGGCATTAGATTTATTGGGGTGATGATTGCAAGGTATATAATGTCTGGTCACTGGTTCTATACCTGAAATGAATGTAATATTGTACCCAGCAGCTTTTATTTTTTATTTATTTAAAAAAATATATATTTTATTGATATTTTACAGAGAGAAAGCGAGAGAGATAGAGAGCTAGAAATGTCAATGAGAGAGAAACATAGACCAGCCGCCTCCTGCACACCCCCTACCCGGGATGTCCCCGCAACCAATGTACATGCCCTTGACCGGAATCCAACCCGGGACCCCTTAGTCCGCAGACCGACGCTCTGTCCACTGAGCCAAACCGGTTTCAGCTGTACCCAGCAGCTTTTCAGAAAGTTCACTGGGCTTAAAGGGGGAGGAAACGTGGTTGTCGTGTTCTCGTGCGTTTGTCTGTAAGTTTTTACCTCTTCTCTCTGATTTTGTGCTCTTGACAGTCACTAATGGCACAAGCCACTCCCCCACCGCCTTGAATGGTGCCCCCTCGCCGCCCAATGGCTTTAGCAACGGGCCTTCCTCCTCTTCCTCCTCTTCTCTGGCCAATCAGCAGCTGCCCCCGGCCTGCGGCGCCCGGCAGCTCAGCAAACTGAAGCGCTTCCTCACCACCCTGCAGCAGTTCGGCAACGACATCTCCCCCGAGATAGGAGAGCGGGTGCGCACCCTCGTCCTCGGCCTGGTGGTAAGCAAACGGAGCCCGGCCCCCATTTCTGGGGTGAGGGAGCCTGTGTGTGTGTGTGTGTGTGTGTGTAGGGGGGCATTTAAAATTCGATCTCCTTGCTCGTGGGGTATTTTAGTCTAGTGGTTTTTACTGCTAGACATCAGGTCCAAGTCAGATCATTCTGTAACAAGGTTTGGGATTCCGCATTTGTGTGTTGACCCTCTGCCCCCACCATGGTTTCCTTAACTATTTGACTAATGAAGACATGGTGATAGGCGTATTTACTGCTATCCTGGCCATAAGTGTGTAGGTGTGTCTCAGATTCTATACGTATATCCTTTTAACATGGCTAAGTTGCTTTCAACAAGGACGAAGTGTTTGGGGTCTGTGAAAGGTTCCCTTAATGTGATTCAGTGCTTTTTATTTTTTAACTTAGTTGCTTTGGGGGACTTTTAGTATTAGCCTAGACCAGTGGTCGGCAAACTCATTGGCCAACAGAGTCAAATGTCAATAGGACTACGATTGAAATTCCTTTGGAGAGCCCAATTTTTTAAACTTAAACTTCTTCCAACGCCACTTCTTCAAAACAGACTTGCCCAGGCCGTGGTATTTTGTGGAAGAGCCACACTCAAGGGGCCAAAGAGCCGCAGTTTGTCGACTACGGGCCTCGACGGTGAACTAGAGTTTATAACAAATAACATTCTCCGCATATGCGTTTTCATTTTTAGGGCTGATCATGTTAAGAACTGTTTATTGTGGTAAGATATTAAAACACACATTTGACCATTCTAGGGATTTCTAACTGTACGTACAGTTCGGTGGCATCAAGTGCATTCACTGTTGAGTAACCATCAGCACCGTTCATCTCCAGAACTTTCCATCACCCCAGACTGAGCCCGTGTCCCCGTCAAACAAGAACACCCCAGTTTTACCTCCCCTCAACTCCTGCAACCACTAATTGGTTTTTGAATAAAAACATCTTTTTTTTTTTTTGATAGGTAGAATTACTTAAGTCAGTGTTTCCCAAAGTGTGGTATGCGGACCCCCTAGGGGTATGGGGAGAGTTTGGTGGGGGTACGCGTTGCACCGTGCTTAGCTGCACTTAATTCTATGTTCTCATGAGTCAAGTCAATTTCATCCTTCTCATTGGTACAAATAAATGTTATTTATAATATAACTTTTATTTATATTTTATTATGAATAATTTTATTTTTCGTTTATTATTTTGTGTATGTACCAAAAAATAAAAAAATAAATATATTTTGATTGTTATTAAAATACATCCATTTTTTTGATGAGGGGTACTCAGCATTATGAAAATTATAGAAGGGGTACACATCTATCAAAAGTTTGGGAAACACTGACTTAAATGATTAGCTTGAGAATAGAAGTGTTGATTTAGGGACATTATAGTTTATAATGTTATAATTTAGGGACATATTCTATACATGATCACTCTACACAGGAGAACGCACATCCCTTTTTAGAGTCCTAACTCACTTTTGCATTTCCATGATTTCATGTGCACACGGAGGGTTTCCATTGAGGAAGGCGGTTTTCCCACAGCGAACAGAATCACGCAGAAGTTCTGAGTCAGTTCTTTGGGAATCCGGGCTAATCGTGGAGCTGAGATTCAGATAATTGGCAGCAGTTTCCTTTTCCTCGAAATACATCATTTGCTTTTACGGAGTGGATTTACCCAGGGCAAAGCCATACCAGTTGTGTTCTGTCAGAGAGGTTCCCCAACGAGAAGTCTGGCTGAGAGTCTACGGCATAGACATGCTTCCAATCACGGCCCCTCCCGTAGCCAGAGATGTTGCAATCCAACTTGTTTCCTCCCTCTAAGTATGTGGAACTTTTCAATGTCGTCTCCCTCTCCTCTGCACTCCAAGAACAAAAGCCCCCCCGTCCCCCCCCCCCGTCCCCCACAGTCCATCAGCTCCACCTTGTCCCCCTCAGGACGGGAAGGTGAAGGTGACAGGAGCATGCGGGCATCCAGCAGTCACTCTGCCACTCGCTTATCTTTTCCTTTTCATCCGTTCTCACATTTTGCATAACAGGCTTTTCCACACCTCAGTGCGTTAGACTGAAGAGCCACACAGCAAATTCAAAACAGTAATTGTATTAAGAACACGCTAAATGTGTTGTTACGAGGAAACGTTTCTTTTGGCAACTGCTTTAGAAGTTTGATTCGTCTTTTCACAGTGGTTTCCATAACTTTAAACATATTTAAAAAAATGTGGCAGCCTTAAGTAGATGTTTTCCACATCTTAAGTGGCATACTTTGAAGATATATCTATTTACCTGAAATCCATGTGGAGATAAGTTAGGGGAAAGCATTAATGAACAGTGCTTTGTACATGAGAGCAGGCAGTGAACATTGTCAAATGAGTGAATGACTAGGTGATGGGTTTGTTTTTGGCATTGAATACAAGATTTTTTTTTTCCTTTTTTAAATCTTGAGATCCTCCTTTGAAGCAGCGATTTATTTATTTATTTATTTATTTACTTATTTATTATTGATTATGGTCACATAATCAATCACACATTATTATTGATTATGGTCACATTATTGTCCTCATCCCCCCATTCCCATCCCAAACCCCTCCCCACATGTGCCCCCAGCCCCCTGGTGTCCATGAGAGGTAGTGATTTTTTTATACACATTTTATATGTGGGGAGACTGAGGTTTGCAGAAGTAAATGTACATTGCGATGGGCCTGTGATTGGCATTCAGGCAGTAAATCATAATGAATCTCATTATGCTGTCATTTAGAAAGTTAAAAAACAATATTAGTAACTGTTTTAATGTGCAAAACATAACCAAGATGGCTTTTGGGAAAAGGAGCCATGGAAACAAAATGGGGAGGGAGTAGCAGAGGGTAGAGGGGACAAATCTCTAGTGACGGAAGATGATTTGACTTCGTCTGTTGGGCACACAGGGCAGGGTACAGGTCTTGCATCATGAAAATGTGCACTTGAACCTGTATGATCTTATTAACTAATGTCACCCCAGTATATTTAACTCATTAAAAAATTTTTAAAAAAATATACTAACTGAAAATAAAGAGGTAAAATAAAAGATTAAAAAAAGGGGGGGGCCTCCTCGTATTATTATTACAGGTAGAAAGCTAGTGTGTATTCCTAGTCTCATGCTAATATGTTTTGAATTTGGGGGTATAAAGAGCTTAGGACTTGGTACCCCATAGTCCATCATAACAGGAAAAGGGACTGCACCAAAAGTGGGGGACACTATTCTAAAGCTGCTGGGTCGCCGATAGCCCCGTTTTTCAGGCATGAGGATAATCGAAGGTGTGACGTTCAGACTGCGGTTTACAGTTGCAATTCTGCCTGGGGACTAAGGAAAAGGAACCAAATACAGTTAATTTACTCAACCCCTTCACAATCTGTCTGTTAAATCACCCGCTGCAGGACACACCCCCTGAGTATCCGGGGCGTGTTCATAGGGCTCAGGTTGGAGGGAACAGAGTCCTTTTGTAGTCTCTCTTTGGGTTGAGCAACAAACATCGCCTCTCTGCTAAATGAAATAACCTTTGATACCTGGGGAATTTTTCCACCCTCTCAAAGACTCACTGAATCGTAGAAAGCCCAAACTTTTTCTTTGACTTCAATAGTGCAGCACCCCCCTCCCCCCCCCCAACGTAGCTGTTCACTCTGAGCAAAGATGCTTTGGGAGACATAGGATGAATGTGAGGGGGGAGGATGGAAGAAGAGTATTTCCACCCGCAGTAATGCAGACATGACCTGCGGGGTGAACTGAGATCCTGACACTTGCCTTGGGCCCACCACGCGATCAGTTGTGCTTTTAAATAAAGTATTTCCCATAAAGGGTGATATTAAAAGGTTCTGACCAAAGTAGGCGCATTATTCTCCAAGTTCCATGTTTATGGCCTTCCATTTTCAGATGTTATTTTAAAAGGTAGATGATGCAATGAATTATAACACAGTATTTTTTTTTTTTTACAATGTTAAAGGTCTTCTATGGAAAATACTGCTTCCTGTATAAGTGTCTGCCGGTTATTACAGTGTTTTAGCCGTATTAGTAATGTAGTAATCTGGTTGTTTTTACTATCTACTAAGAGATAAGTGTGTTTATAATACATATTTTCTTACACAGAACTCTACTCTGACAATTGAAGAATTTCATTCCAAACTGCAGGAAGCTACTAACTTCCCACTGCGACCTTTCGTCATCCCATTTTTGAAGGTACGTATGGCTCACGTGTCTGCAGAGTATCTCAAAGCACATTGTTGCCACGTCATAACAGTGTGACTTTTTAGGATGGGAGGGGGAGAAGCTTACGGGTGCTTTTACTTAGTTTACTGGGTGAAAACTCTCTGAACATATGTGGTTTTCTGATCATTTCTGAAGCAGTCTTAAAGTGATAATTCAGAGTGTGTTGAACAGTTTAGTTGGGAGAAGAATGGAGAAATCTCTTTGTATAAAGGTCTTGTTTGTTTGTTTGTTTGTTGGTTTTGGTCCTTTGGGTTATATTTTACATTTTGCTTGTCTTTAGAATGAACGTGAGATTGGTTCTTTCTTTTTAGTTTTTCAGAGTTTTTAAAATCCGTCTAGTTTATTTTCGCAGCAACCTAAGGCAATAGGAAGAGCAGACGATCGCCCCTTTGCCGGCGAAGAGACTGGGAGGCAGTGAGATGCAGGGTCTGTCTGTCTGTCTGTCTGTCTGAGATGATTTGAGGTGTGGCTTAGAGACCGTATTTAATCCTAGGTTCCATGGTCTTCACCTTCTCCAACTACTGCCTCTCAGATAAAGCACCTGAAAACACAAGCAGAGTTCACAAGAGAAAGAAGGGACGTTTTTATTCGGGACAGCAGGCCGTTCCTTCACGGATTGGCACTAAAAGAATTGACAGTTTTGCCATAACCGGTTTGGCTCAGTGGATAGAGCGTCAGCCTGCAGACTGAAGGGTCCCAGGATCGATTCCAGCCAAGGGCATGTGCATTGGTTGCGGGCACATCCCCAGTAGGGGGTGTGCAAAAGGCAGCTGATCGATGTTTCTCTCTCATCAATGTTTCTAGCCCTCTCTCCCTCTCCTTTCCTCTCTGTAAAAAATCAATAAAAAATACATTAAAAAATTGACAGCTTTGATAGAAAAAAAACCCACAAATTTTTGATAGAAAAGCAATGGGTTGTCAGTGAATACCACGTGGAGGAACAAACCCATTTTTATCCTAACCGTGGGCTTTGCAGATGGATTAAATGAGAAAGACTCATTTGCTGTCTTCACCTTTAAAGGTCGTTTTCAAAACGAGCATCCGAGGATCCTGCTTTGCCTTTTCCTTTGCTGTGAAGTTTCTTTTCTCCTCCTCCTTCTCCTCCTCCTCCTCCTCCTCCTCCTCCTCCTCCTCCTCCTTCTCCTCCTCCTTCTCCTCCTTCTCCTCCTTCTTCTCCTCCTTCTTCTTCTTCTCCTTCTTCCTTCTTCTTCTTTCTTCTTTCTTCTTTCTTCTTCTTCTTCTGACACATAAGGTTCAAGTAACTACCCCAACCCCCAGAAAAGCTGTCAGACTGAGCCCCCATTCAGAACTTTCTGGGTGAGAAGTCTTTCCTGCTGTTATTCTCGTTGAAGTGAAACGAGACAGTCCTGTTCTGAGAATATCGACAAGCCATTCAGTTACATCTTTTTAAATGGAAGCCCAGATTTCCATCACGTTCTTTTCCTTCTTTTCCGTATTCTGTACGTAAGGTGACGGGTATGCTGCGTCCGTGTTTCCCTCCAAAATGGCTTTGACGACACAGTCATGTGTTCTCAAAAGCAAATGTGTTTTTTTTTAACGTGTCCGTGGAGTCTAGAATCCTTGGTTTTCTAAGAGAGTTGCTTTCTGTAAAGATTTCATCACAGGAATTCCATTTCCTGTGAAAATACCACTAGTTTCTTTGCTTGCAAGAAACTAAGGAAAGAAAAGGAGGGGGGGAGGGGCTCCTTCCAGGGTCAAGTAGACAGCCAAAAAAAAAAAAAATGTTTAAAAGCATACAAGGCCCCGTCCATGTTCCTCTATCACTGCTGCACGCCATATGGTTGCCATATCATTTAGTTGGGATCATTGGAATCAAAGATAAAACTTTTTTTTCCCCCTCCTAATTTTAGTGCTTTTTCTCAAAGGAGACATTAATGACAAAAACCATATGGTTGTGGGAACTCGGGCCTTAGTAAGTGCATTCAAACATTGCTCTAACAATATGCATTAAAGTCTTGTTTTCATTAAGCTAATGTAACCCTCAGACCCTCGATCCCATTTTGCATTTGTGGAGAAACATTTACTGGAAAGATATTAGACACCATTCTAATTACCTAATCTGGCACCAGAATTAGAGCAAGCAGAATTGCTTTGTATTACCATATTTTTTAAATTGGAAGAAGATGTTTATGGAGCCACTAAATTAAGCCGAGCGCCACGTGAAAGCCTTGTCTTGTGCCATCCATACATTTGAATCCGAAACCGGAGGCATGCGTGTTTACTATTAATCACTCAGCTGTGTGACAGGGATTGTATTAAACATGAAGTTAGGGATCCCACCAAAATATAGATGAAAGAAAACTCTCTCTCTCTCTCTCTCTCTCTCTCTCTCTCTCTCTCTCTCTCTCTTTAGTGAAAACAGTCCTAGATACAGCTTTGTCTATATGTCTCTCCGCTTGGAGACACCCCTTAAGAAGTATAGGCATGTTTTAACCGTATCCACCCTTTCACCGTCTCCTTCGCAAAAAACGTAGTCGAGTCTGCGACTGAGAAGTCATTATCTCTAACACGTAGCCAAAAGAGAGGTGCATTTTATACTAACTTGTCCTCAGGATTGCTGTTTCGTGTGTCTTCACATCAACTTTGGTCCCGAGCATCTTGAAGGCCGCTTCTGGCCCGGAGCCCGGGAGTGCTCTGCCAACAACACATCTGCACGCAAGATGTGCAGCCGGGGAGGCTGGGAGGCGGCCCTCCTGGTTATCATTCAGGAATTTGTCTCTCGGAGCTGGCGGGACGCCGTGGGCCTGCTTGCTTCCATGCGGCCGGCATGCCTGCCAGAAGGAATCCGACAGAGCCTGGCACTCTGGTCCCAGCTCGTTCCAGTTCCCACCGCGTGGCCGCGGTCTTGTTTGCGGCGCACATGGGAGGCGGGGGTTATGATATTTCCCAGGTGCCTCCTCTCGATAAGAATGCTGGAGATAAGATGAGGAAGGTCATGGGACAGTGGTGCCTCCCCCCCCCCCCCCCCCGCCCCGTCCTCTCCCCTCCCACTCCCCCATCATTCTGAATCTCACACTTTATTAGTGGAGTGCTGGAGATACTATTTTGTGTGTGTGTTTGTGTGCTGGTTTTTGTGGGGGTTTTTTTTGTCTCCTCCTTTATTTATTTATTTTTTTATATGTTTATTTCTGGTCTGTAAATGCAAGATCTGTCTCCTCCTTTATTAAATCATTTTTTAAAAAATATTTTATTGATTTTTTTACAGAGAGGAAGGGAGAGAGATAGAGAGCTAGAAACGTTAATGAGAGAGAGACATCGACCAGCTGCCTCCTGCACAACCCCCTCTGGGGATGTGCCCGCAACCAAGGCACATGCCCTTGACCGGAATCGAACCCGGGACCTTTCAGTCCGCAGACCGACGCTCCACCACTGCACCAAACCGGTTTCGGCTATTAAATCATTTTTTTAAAAAAATCTTTGGAATCCTTTGAAACAACCATGACCAGAGAGGTTTGCAGTATATAGTTTTGGACAATCTTCCAACCTTATCCATAGACTTCAGAGTGATTCCCAAGGCGCTGTAAATGGTCAGGTGGCATTGCTATTTTATCACCTATGGATGGCACTCCGTGTCGGAGACCTGCCTTCGCTGAGGAGGAAACGGAGCTTACAAAATGTTTGAGAAAGTTTTTGTTACCCACAGGACCCTAGACTAACTGCAGAAGGTTTATTTTTAGCATCTTGCTTCAGCACGTGGTGTGTGCTTATCTTTAGCGAATATCTGAGCATTTTATTCCTTGTGCAGAAACATGCTTGGGTATTCTGGTGAGATGGGTCCTTGTTTAATACCCCGGGAATGGACTGAGTTTCTAGTCCCTGATAGTCTGGCCCCGGGGGTCCCAGGAGGAAGGCAGCCGGCCCCTCCTGTGTTCAGAAATGCTTTCTAACCCGACGGGCTAATTAATATGCATGGCATCGGGTTAATTGATATGCATGGCATCGGGTTAATTAATATGCATGGCATCGTATTTCCTACCAATAAGATCCTGGGTGGCAAAGAGGTTGAGGTTACGGGTCTCCCCTTGAACTCGGAGAGGCAAGTGTTCTTCCCTCTGCCGCTATTCACTGTCCCCGCCTCCCTCCAAGGGAGAATAAAAACAAAAGAGCGAGAGAAGAAAAAACCCACCACAGCAACCTGGGTGTATAATGTCAGAGCAAGTTTTCCTCTTAGAGTAAAATTCCGTTTGCCGCGGGGAATGGTCTCCTTCCCTTTCGTTACATCTGAGACCGCCGGGGTTCTGGTCCACGAACAAGTCCTGGGAGGCTCTTTCCCAGCGCTGGGCTCGGTGAGGAGGGGGGTTATGGGGGCACGAAATTTCTCCTGTTCAATTCTGTGCAATTTTCAGGATAAGGATGCTATAAAGAAAGCAGGTTATTTTCCCAGACCACTCATGTTTGCTGCTCTGTGCATGAATTCCACCCGGCATATCTGACCCCACTCAGGGCGTTACTTATATGTATGGACCTGACGATTACTAAATGTAATTTCTACATTCATCTCTATTTTAAAAAAAAATTATGATCATTTAAATATATTTTATTGATTTTTAAAAATATATTTTATTAATTTCTACAGAGAGAAAGGGAGAGGGATAGAGAGCTAGAAACATCAATGAGAGAGAAACATTGAACAGCCGCCTCCTGCACACCCCTCACTGGGGATGTGCCTGAAACCAATGTACATGCCCTTGACCGGGATCAAACCTGGGACCTTTCAGTCCGCAGACCCACGCTCTGTCCACTGAGCCAATCCGGTTTCGGCTATTTTATTGATTTTTTACAGAGAGGAAGGGAGAGGGATAGAGAGTTAGAAACATTGATCAGAGAAACATCAATCAGTGGCCTTCTGTACACCCACTACCGGGGATGTGCCCGCAACCAAGGTGAATGCCCTTGACCGGAATCGAACCCGGGACCTTTCAGTCCACAGACCGACGCTCTATCCACTGAGCCACACCAATCAGGGCTAATTATTATTACTGGAAGCTCATAGTCGACCAGAGATGTTTCCTATGACGAGCCTGTTTTGCCCGGGCGAGTTACTAGATACACACATGAAGTGTGCATGTGTTTCACATACCCCGTGTCTTCCATGACGAATAAACAAAAATTGCTGATGGATGGAGCCGGAACCTTATATCCCGGGGAGCTTAGTATTATAATACATACAGATCTGAAGGACCTTAGAGATAAATGCATGCCAGTCCCAGTGCTCCCCGTGGTCCTGGGAGCCGGAGAGGTGAGGGGCCCCCCCTCCCGGGTCAGGCACCTGGTGCTCCGGGCTGTCCAGTGAGGGAGCCGCTGACCCCGTGGCCAGCCCTGCGATCCTGGAGTCCAACCCGCTACCCCCCCCTCCATCCCCCCCGCAGGCGAACCTGCCGCTGCTGCAGCGCGAGCTCCTGCACTGCGCCCGGCTGGCCAAGCAGAACCCGGCCCAGTACCTCGCCCAGCACGAGCAGCTGCTCCTGGACGCCAGCACCACCTCCCCCGTGGACTCCTCCGAGCTGCTCCTCGACGTGAACGAGAACGGGAAGAGGCGGACGCCAGACAGGTGAGGGGCGGGCGGCGGGCCGGGCCAGTGCCCACGGGACGTGGACCTTCGGGGCGGGGTGTCTAGGCCGCTCGCCTGCACCTGCTGCGAACGACTCTGTTTCCCCGAAAATAAGACAGCGTCTCATATTAATTTTTGCTCCCAAAGATGCGCTGGGTCTCATTTTCAGGGGATGTCTTATGTTTCCAGGAAGTAGGTCTTATTTTCGGAGGATGTCTCATTTTCGGGGAAATACGGTAGCCACGAGCTGAAGGGCCCCTCTCGGGGCCTCGCTCTGGCCTGGGGGGTTACAGAGCCATGACTCTCCGGCCTGCGCTCTTCTCTGCTGCTTATAACCAAGTCCAAGGGGAAGGCCCCGGCCAGGCAGCTGCCTCAGGCGGTGAGGACAGCGTCCCCGAACGCCGAGGTTGTGGTTTGATCCCCGGTCAGGCCACATACAAGCATCGACCAATGGATGCATTCATGAGTGGAACGACAAACCTCTCTCTCTCTCTTCCTCCCTCCCCCTCCTCTCTCCTTTCTTCCCTTTCTAAAACTAAAGTAAATAAAACATTCTTTAAAAATTAGGTAAAGTAAAAGGTAAAGATGCATCACATTTAAATACGCTAACCGCCACTAACGGTTCTTAGACACACAGTATTAAAATTGTCACTGAAAATATATAATTCTTTTTTTTCCCCTCCTAATCCTCACCCGAGGATATTTTTCTATTGATTTTTTTTTTAGAGAGAGTGGAAGAGAGAGGGAAAGACAGAGAAATACCAGTGGGAGAGAAACGCATCGATTGGTTGCCTCCTGCAGGCGCCCGATTAGGGCCCGGACCTGGGAGGAGCCCGCAGACGAGGTACGTGCCCTGGACCGGAATCGAACCTGGGACCCTTCAGTTCCCAAACTGGCTAGGACACACAGAAGGTTATTAAAAGCAAAACCAGGTTATATACAGTTACTATTAATTTGTATGCTATAATCTCCGGAATTTCTCTCCTCCTGACATAGGACCTCCCTCTTAATAGTGTAAATTCCCGAAGCAAAGGTTAAACACCGGTTTACTTCTGGCATACTGTAGAGACTCCTTCACCTGTGACCTACCAGTAGTGCTCCTTTTTATTTTTTTATTATTTATTATTTTTATTTTTTTATATTTTATTGAATTTTTACAAAGAGGAAGGGAGAGGGACACAGAGCTAGAAACATCGACCAGCCGCCTCCCGCACACGCCCCACTGGGGATGTGCCCGCAACCAAGGCACATGCCCTTGACCGGAATCGAACCCGGGACCCTCCAGTCCACAGACCGACGCTCTATCCACTGAGCAAAACCGGCTTCGGCTCCTTTTTATTTTTGCAAGTCATCTTTCCTCGGCCACGTGTAAGCATTCAGTCCTTTAGCTTTTAAAGGGACCTGCTCAATCCAGGTGTCTGCCTGGCACAGCCTGCAAACCAAGAAGCGCCAAGGACAGGCGCATGCCCTGTGCGTTCTGCCTGCTCCTGCTTCCCCTGCAGGAAGGCAGCGCTGGGTGCAGGTACGAGATGAGAAAGAAGAGGGTGCACCTCTGTTTCCTCCAGAACACTAAAAAAGAATTGGGGGGAGACCAGGTGGAAAACGGGGGAGAGAAAACATTTGCTTGCGTGGAGGAGAGGGTGCCAGGGGAACGCTTAGATGGCTGTGACACATGTAAACCTCGTCCTGTAGGCAAAATTGGAAACGGACAGGATGTGTTCTAGAAACCTTAGCTGCTAGCAGTGGTTCCCAACCTTCCTAACGCCGAGGCCCTTTGATAACAGCTCCCCATGTGGTGGTGACCCCAACCATAACATTATTTTCGTTGCTACTTCATCGCTCTACTTTTGCTCCTGTTATGAATTGTAATGTAAATATCTGTGTTTTCCGACGGTCTCAGGCGACCCTGCTAGCGGTTCCCAACCTGTGGGTCACGACAGGTAATGTTGCTCCTGTTATGAATCGTAATGTAAATATCTGTGTTTTCCGATGGTCTTAGGCAGTGACCCACAGGTTGAGAACCTCTAGCAGGGTCACCTAAGATCCTCGGAAAACACAGATATCTACATTACGATTCATAACAGTAGCAAAATTACAGTTATAAATAATGTTAAGGTTGGGGGTCACCACCACATGAGGAGCTGTATGAAAGGGTCTCGGCAGGAGAAAGGTTGAGAACCGCTGTGCTGAGGAGCATAGCAGGCAGCCTGAACACCTTTTCATTCGTTTCTCTCTAGTCCCACCCATCGCCCCACGGGTCCTTTTCCAAGGATATCCATGTGAGGTCAGCCCCGAAGGACTTGCTGACATCACATGGCAACGTCACGTTAGTGGGCTGTAGCCATGTGTGTGCATGCATGCTTGCCGTCACTATGGTAGGACCAACTCCCAGAGAGCCTCAGTGCACCCTCCTCGGGGTGACTCACCCACAGAATTAGCGGCTGGAATGGGAGGAAGCAAGCTTGCTCCTGGGATGGAGCTTCCTTGTTCCCGTGGAAGCCCGGGAGGCGTGTTGTGATGGGTAGATGGCGAGTGGATTGATTTCCTTGGAGTCAGGAGGAAGGGGAGTGAGAGCATGCTGTGTGAGTACGCTGGCCTCTTGTGGGGATCCGATCGGAGCCAAGAAAACAGGGGCCCCCTCGCCTGTGTCTGCCCGTGTTCCCCGCACCTTGTCTGCACATGCATGTTCCTCTCCCCCGGCTGTGGATCTGCCTCCGGGCCCGCGGAGCGGACGGGCGCCTGACAGCAGAGGTTTCGTTGTTTCCCCGAATGTGTCGCGGGTGCATATGGCCTGACACGGATGAGCAGCCACGCCGAGATGCCGGAGTCTATTAAACGGGCTCATTAAAAAGATCAATCTGCTTCTGTAACAACACAGGAGCCATCCGTCACCGGGCGAGGGAGACTGACACCTGAGGAGAAAACACAGCCTGGCAGTTTGGCCGTGGCAGGCCATGAACAAAGGAGCGCTCTGCGCTTTGTTTACAACGTTGGGGGCTTACGTTTCGCGATAATGGCAGCCTGAATCTGCTGAGCAGTTGTCACATGTGGTAGCGATGGCTTTTTGGCAAATTTAACTTTTTTCGCTCCTCGACTATGACTGTCGCTGGTTATGCCTCCTTTTTTTTTTTTTTAAAGCATTATTATTATTTGCTGAGAAATGGATATTCCGGGGAAGCCTACAAAATCGTTTTCCCCCTGTATGGAGCAGTGACATTTATTCTACTTTCCTTTCTTTCCTTTTTGCTTTCATTTTTTAAATATGTATTTGATTGATTTCAGAGAGGAAGGAAGGAGAGAGAGATAGAAACATCAATGCTGTGACTCATGGACTGGCTGCCTCCTGCATGCCCCCTACTGGGGTTCAAGCCCACAACCCAGGCATGTGCTCTGACCAGGAATCGAACCATGACCTCCAGATTCATAGGTCGATGCTCAACCACTGAACCATGCCAGCTGGGCAGAAGGCCATCGTTTTGAAACCATGTCCATTGAATATATAACATTTGCCAACGCAGTACACACCAGCTGAAACTACTAGGGTCATTTTTTTTCTCTGTAAAATGAATGATGTTTCAATGTTTTTATATTTATTAAGAAAAAAGGTAAATAGGTACAATTTACAAGGAACTGCAAGACTAACTATAAATAAGAGACTAGAAGTTAAAAATTAAATCTATTATCTACCACATTCAGTTTTGTAGGAAAAATATACTTTAATTTTATATTCATATATTGTTGTTTTGTGTCAGGTCTTTTCTGCATATTTAACTTTCAAGGAGTAATCATGTAGAAATGAATTTTTAAAAAAGACTCCCAGTTATAAAGGATTCTAGTAAAACAGTATTAAGTTGCTTTACATGATGAGCTAGCATGGCTTGTAGAGGACATTTGGTCTCTCCATGCTGGTCTCAGCTTGGACATGCTAGCCTAGCCGTGCTGAATATATATATATATATTCAGGAAGGGAGAGGGAGAGAGGGAGAGAGGGAGAGAGGGAGAGAGGGAGAGAGGGAGAGAGAGAGAGAGAGAGAGAGAGAGAGAGAGAGAGAGAGAGAGACATCAGTGACGATAGAATCATTGATCGGCTGCCTCCAGCACATCCCCTACTGGGGTTCGAATCCACAACCCAGATATGTGCCCTGACTGGGAATCGAACCATGACCTAGTTCATAGGTCAACATTCAACCACTGAGCCACATCAGCTGGGCACTGCTGAATACTCTTCATGTCTTCATGCCTTAATTCTAGTCATGCTTCACAGGCTAACTCAGACAATATCTACTATTTAAAACAGGCTTTCCAATCATAAATGGTTACTACTCACTGAGACCGTAAGATATGCCCCGCCTTGTGCTAACTAATTTACGTGCTAACACATAGCACTTACTGCCTAACAGTCCTACTGCATAGATTCAGGCAGGCAGGGCACTGTGTCTGAGGTCACATGGCTTGTTAGAGGCACAGATGGGATTCTAACCCTCCATTCTCTGGCCTGGATGGCCCATGCTCATAACTAGGACTCCACACTATCAGCTTGGAGTTATTGAATGCTAACTATGTGTTAAGCTCTTTGTGTAGATTCTTTCAGCTCGTCCTCTCAGTAACTCTGAGGCCATCATTCCCATTTTGTGGATGGAAACACCGAGGCTCATAGAGGTTAAGTTCATATATCCAACCAATAGCAGGGCCAACATTTGAACCAACTCCATAGACCCTGCTCTTTCAAGTGCACGTTCTGGAGTGATTTTTTTTGGCACTGGTCCATGTTACTTTGGTACGATGTTTATGGTACCTGCCAAGGGCAGGTCCGGTGTGAAAATATAGAAGTCATGTCTCCAACTGAATTGCCTTCACGGTAAAGATTTATTGCCAGTCTACTTCCACAAAGAATGCGTGTCTGGTATTAAATGATAATTTTATGGAGGGTGCTGGGGCATTATCTCTTGATTATCTTTGTATGCCCACTGAAGCTTGGGATAGTGTGTTACACATAGTGGGTATCTATGTACACCCACTCTCAAAACAACAACAAAAACCCTACTCCTTGAATCAATAAATCATTAAAGTTAAACTTAATGTAGTCACTTTCAGTATGACACAAAATAGTCTCTCCCTTAAGAGTCTTTTGATTTTTAATTTTTATTGATTTTTAAAATTTATTTATTTATTTATTTATTTATTTATTTATTTTTACAGAGAGGAAGGGAGAGGGATAGAGAGTTAGAAACAGCGATGGGAGAGAAACTCCGATCAGCTGCCTCTTGCACACCTCCCACTGGGCATGTGCCCGCAACCAAGGTACATGCCTTGACCGAATCGAACCTGGGACCCTTCAGTCCACAGGCTGACGCTCTATCCACTGAGGCAAATCGGCTAGGACCTTTCTTGCCTTTTTTCTCGCTTTCTACCATTTCAAAAGCTGCATCTCTTGAGACACACAACAATGAAAATAGCCATCAACAACCCAGGAACAAAATGCTGTGATTGGTTCACTGACCAAAAAAACCGGGAGCGCTTCACTCCAAATGTGACGTTGACAGAACAGAGTAAGGCAGCACAGCCCCGGACAGTAGGAACATAATAAATTGAAGATGCCAGCAGTGGGCAGGAATTAGGAAAGGCAGGGGACAGCCAGGAACAGGAGTCTGTCCGCTGAGCAGATGGCCAGCTCTGGGAGACACATGTCACCTTCTTGTTGGGGGAGCGAAGGAGGCTCAGACGGCTCTGAACCTGCTGTATTGTCATCCTGGAAGGCCCAGGCCTCATGCTTATACGTCTGAGGTGGACCTCATCCACCTGCTTTCATTTCTCCTGGAGGTATTCGCATGCTGCGTGGGAGCTATCTCCGTGGCTGTCTGGCCATGGAGAGACTGAGGCTCCTCCCACCACATGGCCCGGTAGTAATGGCCACGTGTCACGCAGCCTTCTGTGACCTCTCATCGGAATATCCTACTTCCTCTAAGATGATAGCGAAACCCAGAACCCACCAAGGGTTGTCAGGAAGAGTTAGGTTTGGTTTTTTTATTTTTTAAAGAAGGTGGGGAATTTGTAATATATTTTGTTTTAGATACATTTTTAGTACCAATAGAAAGGTATTATGGCTCTAGATGGATAGAGCATTGTTCTGCAGGTAGAAGGGTTCCAGGTTCGATTCCGGTCAAGGGCACATGGCCGGGCGGTGGGCTGGATCCCCAGTAGGGGTCATGCAGGAGGCAGGCGATCTATGATTTTCTCTCTGTTCTTCTCTGAAATCAATAAAAAAATATTTTTTAAAAACTAAGGTATTATGTAGAATTCTTATCTAAATTCACTTATTTTTGCCTACTCAGTTTGAAAGGGCAACAAATAAACAAATTTGGAATCTGCTCAGGCAAATGAGGTGTAGATAGTTGTAGGCGTTCTAAGAAGGAGACATAACAATTACGTTGCTTTAGTTACCTGTTTGAGTTATGTTTCTGGACATGCATCCTTTAAATAGGCTTGACCTTCTACTAGACGTGAGTGAGGTCCACGAGTGTTTTAATGTTGTGCTTTTAGCATCTAACTACTCCTGTGAGGTGATGAGCTCTATTGTTTCCAGCTAGTGGAGTAATGGGGCCCAGGTTTGGGCAGTGGAGTCCTGATAGAAATGACAGGGAAAGGTAAACATCATTCTACAAATTCCAAGAATTCTTTTTTTTTTTTTTAATATTTTTTATTAAGGTATTATCTGTGTACATAGCTTATCATTGCCCCCCCCCCATAGATGCCCTCCCTCCCCAGAGTTTTGTGTCCATTGGTTGTTCTTATATGCAAGCATACCAGTCCTTCGGTTGATCTCTTATCTCCCCCAGATCTCCCTACCCTCCCCCCCCTCCGCTGTCATTTGGCAGTCTGCCTGTTGTTTTACTGTCACTATATCTATCTTTCTGTTCATTCGTTTATAATGTTCTTTAATATCCATAAATGAGTGAGGTCATGTAGTGTTTCTCTTTCATTGACTGGCTTATTTCACTCAGCACCAAGAATTCTTTTAATATTGAATGTTGTCACATTTGAACAAGATCACTCAAAACCCGTAAGTTGAAGTGGTTTGACACAAGTGGGCCAAAAATGTCTAAATTTGTATATTTAGAAATGCAACAGTGGCTGCTCTAAGGTGTTTAGAGGATATTTCCTACATTTTGCGCAAAGAATTAGGTATAAATAATACGTCGTTCAGAGCAACGAACAGAGAACTACTCGGTTGGCTAAAGTGGTTAACACAGACACCCTTTGGCCCAAGGACCATCAGCCCCATGTCTTTGGATCTGCAGAACCATGCCCCTTACTTTATGTTACTCATTTATTTATTTTATCATTATTGATTTCAAAGAGGAATGGAGAGGGAGAGAGAAATGGAAACACCAATGATTAGAGAGAATCATTGATCGGCTGCCTCCCGCACACCCCCTACTGGGAATCGAGCCCACAACCTGGGCATGTGCCCTCGACTGCAATCGAATCCCAGTCCCTTCAGTCAGCAGTCCGAGGCTCTGTCCACTGAGCCTAGTCATCAGGGCCAGCACCGTGACATTTAGATGTAAATGTAGGAAAAGGGAATGAAAGGTGTCACACTAGAAGGGACCTCAGAAATCATCTAGTCCAGTGGTTTTCAAACTTGACTTTCGTGGCGGTCTTTTTCCTTTAAAATACTTTGAACAATAAAGATTAAAAAAAAATGAAATGAAACCTTAAGGTGGAACCTACATTTGTAAACAACTGATAAGAAGAAGTGGGTTCCTCTGGCCCTTTAAATCTTGATCGTTGGCAGGAAAAGATCTTCATTGCCTGCAGAATCCCTCAGTGCCTCCGGTGGCACTTAAGTTTGAAAACCACTGACAGTCCAACCCTTTCATATTACAGATGAGCAAGCTGAGGTCGAGAGAGGTTAAGTGGCTTGCCTAAGGTCACACAGCTAGTCGTGGAAGAGCCAGGACTAGATCTCATAGCTCATGAGTCCCAGTCCAGAGCTCTTTCCACTACACCACACTGCCTGTAAGGTAGGTGATGTGTTAGCGTTATGTTCATAGGTACTAACAGTCTGCAGTATTTTTTCAACTGATTTATGCTGGTCCATATGCATTGGATATTGAAGTATATTTTTCAGAAATGTTTAGGACACGGAACTACAGATTAGAATCACATAGACGTATGCTTAGAAGATAAATCAGTATCTAAAATGTTTCCTTTCACTTTTCAATATTCTGTTAAAGAAACATGTTTAGGTAATGTCTGAGCTATAGTGGACATTTTTAATAACATCATCTGATATTAATGATGCTTTAGGACAGACACATACTTTGATGGGAGCATCATTGAGATATCTGGCCATCCGTGTCTTCCCCCCCCTCCCCCCATACCACCTCTTCCCTCATGGACCACATCCTGCTGTCATGTCCAGGATTGGCCAGTCTGCCATCTGCAGGACTGTGCATCTTTCTCCAGGATGCAGTGGGCCTGTATTCATTGCACACTGAACTCCGAGTTGTCCTCAGTTTTTTTGTGCACTGTACCTTCTGTCTCCAAATCCTTTATCCTTCTCCATCTCGTGTGTGTACATTGTCATGGGGGGCCTGCCCTACTCTATGTCAAGGATGGCTCCCTGTACAATCTGTCCGCCCTGAGGACCGCCCTTGTTAAGTCGGTTGCTGTCCTGGTGCCTCTACTCCTGCCAGACAAAGACTCTCCTGGAATCCAGGAGAGGAGGTGAAAATGTCTTCAGGCCTCTGTGCTGTCCTTCCCAACGTAGAATCCAAAAGGCGTGCAGAAGGCTGTAGCTGCTGTGACTTGGGAGGATTCTCAGGGGGACGTTTCACAGGGGAAATAGACTTTATGACGGGTCTGACAGGGTGCTGGTCTGGCGGTGAGGGCCGGCTCCTCCGTGAGAAATCAGCGCGGGAGCTGTTGTTCCCCTCACAATGGGATGTGGCTCGTTCCTGTCTCACTGACCGTATGAAGCTTGTCCTTAAAAATAGGGATCTGGTCAGCCAGAAAATGGTTCTCCAGTCCCACCTCATTTTGATGAAATATAGGAGCGGTGATTAGCTATCGGGTCTCACTTCTATCAGTGTATTCCTTCCGAAAGCCAAGCGCAGAGGTCTGCGTGTCACATGACCAAGTGCAGTCAGGGTGTGCTGTCCCGCCCCAAGGCCTGATGACCCCAGTGAGGTCACGCGTGCTCTCCAAGCATGTTTCCCCAACTTTATTTATATTTATTTTTTAAAATATATTTTATTGATCTTTCACAGAGAGGAAGGGAGAGAGATAGAGAGCCAGGAACATCGATGAGAGATATGTCGACCAGCAGCCTCCTGCACACCCCCCACTGGGGATGTGTTCGCAACCAATGTACATGCCCTTGACAGGAATTGAACATGGGACCTTTTGGTCCGAAGGCCAACTTTAAAATAAGGGGGCTCACGTAAATTCTCTTTAGTGGCAGCTGGCTCTCTGTGATCGCTGATTGATGCCCAGGTGACCCCAGGCAATGGCGAGAGTGCCAGACATAGCGTTGCTTTACGGTGTTAGCTCATTTAATCAGCAGTTTCCTGCAGAGCTGTCCATGATGGCCGGAATGTTCTCTGTCGATGCAGTCCCCGTCTGCAGCCATCGCCCCAGGTGGTACCTGAGCACCTGAAATGTGGCCACTGCTCCTGAAGACCTGCATTGTAAACGTTGATGTTAATGAACTTACATTTAAATTTAAGCAGACACATGTGGCTACTGCATTGGGCAACACAGCTCTCAGGTGTTCTGTGATATGAAAGTTAGCCAGGTTGGATGCAATTCTTCAGTAGGTGTCTAACCTGAAGAATTCATCAGGAGAATGATGTCTAACTTGAACCTTCACTAGATGCAATGTCTTAGGGTAATATGTTAGGAATCACCTACTCTCTTTGGAATAGAAGTGTTATCTATGGAGTGACATTGGGGGTTTCCTTTTATTCATGACTCTAAACATGTATGAGCCTCCAATGAAAATATATTTTCTAAGAGATGTTTGAGAATTGAACCGTTTTCTCCTATGGGTCCTTCGTTGATCACGTAGACCTCAGCATGGGTTTCAGCGAATTACCAGTGTGTGGTCTGAGTTTACAAAGTTTCTGGCCAATACGGGAATATTGTTTATATTGCAAGCTCAAATACGAGTGTTTGAATTATGCTGGTTTCTGAATCTATCATGAAACAAAATCTTTTTCTCCTTCCTCCCCGCCCCCCGCAGAACCAAAGAAAATGGCTTTGACAGAGAGCCTTTGCACTCAGAACATCCAAGCAAGCGACCATGCACTATTAGCCCAGGCCAGCGGTACAGTCCAAATAATGGCTTATCCTACCAGCCCAATGGCCTGCCTCACCCCACCCCACCTCCACCTCAGCATTACCGTTTGGATGATATGGCCATTGCCCACCACTACAGGGACTCCTATCGACACCCCAGCCACAGGGACCTCAGGGACAGAAACAGACCTCTGGGTAAGCCGGATCCATTTGTTCGCTTCTGATGTGCTTGGGTGTACGTCTCTGACTTAACCAACGTGCTTTGAGGAATGAATGATTGGTGCCTTTATTCTTTTTCTTTTTCCAACTTGAAACTGCCAGTGAGTACATTTAGTATTGAGATTTTGTGTCAAAGGTTTACCGTTCCAGAGATGGAATGAGTTTGGATAAATATGTGTTTCGTTTGCCTCCATTCATTCTTTGAATAAAACCATGGGAAACGAAGCATGTAGGAGACATTGCCTTTTAAAGAGCAAGTGAACAGCATGAAAAAGGAGAGGGAAGATGATACAAGGTGGGTTTTGATGCATGATTGGGGTGGTTGGGGTGAAGGTATCATCAGAGCACTGTTCCTGGAGTTCCTGTAATAATAATAATAATAATAATAATAATAATAATAATAATAATAATTCTTCTTCTTCTTCTTCTTCTTCTTCTTCTTCTTCTTCTTCTTCTTCTTCTTCTTCTTCTCCTCCTCCTCCTTCTTCTCCTTCTCCTTCTCCTCCTTCTCCTTCTTTCTCTTTTTCCTCCTCTTCCTTCTCCTTCTCCTCCTCCTCTTCCTTTTCCTCCTCCTCTTTCTCCTTCTCCCTCTCCCTTCTTCTTTCTTCTTCTTCTTCCTTTAAATCTTTATTATTGAAAGTATTACCCTTTTGGCTCCATTTAGCCATGCTAGCCTGCCCCGGCCCCCCACACCAGGCCTTCCCCACATTATTGCCTGTGTCCATGGGTTACGCATAGATGCGTACAAGTTCTTTGGTTGAATTCTTCTCACCCACCACCCCCGCCTCCCCTCTGAGATTTGACGGCCTGTTCCATGCTTGTCTGTCTCTGGGTCTGTTTTATTCATCAGTTTATTTTGTCCATTAGATTCCAGTGGTTCTTAATTGTTGGCGAGCCAAGCTATTTATAGACTGACGGAGAGCAGGAGTCAACCCTCTGTTTTTCCGTCTTCTGTGTCCAGGCCACCCACCAGCAGGACTTCCCTTTACCTCATCGCTAGTGGCTGGCCGATGTTCCTGACGCGGGTGATTTGTTGGGCTGGGATGCTGGAGACAGGGAGGGAGGCAGTCCGAGTGGAAGGCCAGAGCGTAGGCCTCAGGAGGCAGAGCCCTGGGAAGTGCAGCCGGGGACTCGATGCCTGAATCGGCGGGACAGTGATTCTAGCCACAGGCAGAGGCAGCCTGGTGAGCAGCGGTGTGCAGTGGATCTATAACTAGGTTACTAGCAAGTGGGGGCTGCCATAAGGTCCGTTTGCCTTTCCACATACAACCCTCTGAATGTTTAGAAAGCAGTAGGGTAAGGTGAGGGGCAGTTAAGGCCCAGGTTGTGAGAGAGCAAAGTAGTAGTTCTGCTTCCCCGAAGCAGTCACTTCTGCACTCATCATGTGTCAGAGGAAGGGCTACTAAGCATATATTGTGTGCTTCCTTTCTTTTTTTATATTTTACTGATTTTTTTTTACAGAGAGAATGGGAGAGGGATAGAGAACTAGAAACATTGATGAGAGAGAAGCATGGACCAGCTGCCTCCTGCACACCTCCTACTGGGGATGTGCCCACAACCAAGGTACATGCCCTTGGCCAGAATCGAACCTGGGACTCTTCCAGTCTGCAGGCCGACGCTCTATCCACTGAGCCACACCGGTTTCGGCAATGTGCGCTTTCTTCATAGCCAATCTAATGTTCTCTCGGTGCCATTTCTGAAGAACTCTCAAAAGGGGCTATGTTATTTCTCAGACAAGGTTGCTATTTTGACCCCGAAATCAAATGAGATAACAGCCCCCTCCAAGCAAAAGCCCGGCCATTCGTCTCTGACTCAATGCCCCAGACACCTGATGGCTCATTTTCAACTAGAAGTGGAGTCACCAGGTCATTGTAAGGGCAATTCAAGAAATCCCACTTTGTAGGTGCTAGAAAATGGCCCGTTTCTTCGGTTAGCAAATGCTCTTTTATGAAATATTAGTTCTAGTGCGCTATTAAGTAACCATCAAGGAGGTAATTACACTTATGTGGAATGATTATGTTTTCAGCTAGTCATGTTAAAAAATCCCTTTATGAATTACATCTACTGGCTTTATGTAATTCTTTTCAGACCCTGTTTCTCATTTTAAAATTATGTTAGCTTCTAAGATTAATAGTGCTAATATCTATAATATGCGCGACTATTTAATCATCCTTAAAATCTGGCAGAGTTTAGTATGTGTTAAAATAAAATGAAACCTTGGTGTATGAGAGAGAAATTACGGTGTTAATACCAATTCCTCCTCAAATATTGTTGTATTTGAAAATATAACAATTGTCAAAGGCTGGCTGGGTGGCTCAGTAGGTTGGAGCATCGCTCCACACACCAAAATGTTGTGGCGTAGATTCCCAGTCAAGGCACAAATCTAGATTATGGGTTTGGTCCCCAGTTGGGTGTGTCCGGGAGGCAACTAGTCAATGTTTCTCTCTCACATTGATGTCACCCTCCCTCCAACCCACCTCAACCTCCCTCTCCCTCTCTCCCTCTGTTCTTCTCTCCCTTTTTTTCTTTTCCTTTCTCTTCCTCTCTCTCTCAAATCAATAAACATATCTTCAGGCAAAGATAAAAAAAATTGTCATAAAGTTATACTTAGTGTGATAGGATTTATAAATGCCTCTTCTATGTAGGGACATATACTCCCTAGAATCCTTTGATAAAATAACTTTATCAGCAGCACTGGTTATAAATAAGCTTAGAGTTTTAGCCTACTTAGCTAAAATCTCCTAAAGCGTGAGAGTCGCTTAAGACTCAACATCAGTGTCAAACTTCCCACATACCAGCATGTGCTGCTTAATTCAGATGACATCTCCCTGTCATTTATGAATGTGAATAAAAATTGCGTGCTGACGAAAATTTAAGCATCTGAAATAAGAGAAATGAAATTATGTGAAGTTTTGACATTATATCACTTGAGTTGTGTTATTTTTGTTGTTGTTTTTAAAAAATATATATTTTATTGATATTTTACAGAGAGGAAGGGAGAGAGATAGAGAGCTAGAAACACGATGAGAGAGTAACATCAACCAGCTGCCTCTTGCACACCCCCCACCGGGGATGTGCCCGCAACCAAGGTACATGCCCTTGACCGGAATCGAACCTGGGACCTTTCAGTCCGCAGACAGACGCTCTATCCACTGAGCCAAACCAGTTTCGGCTATGTTTTCTTTTTAAAGACTCGATGCTAACAAATGACCTTCAGAGTTCAAAAGCAGCAAATGAGTCCTATGTTTTTTCACCAGGTACTTGGCCTCAAACATGCTTCTAATGCACTTGCATAAAAAAAAAAAAAAAAGTATAAAGCTTAATACTGTCCCATAATTCTTGGGATCTCGTGAGCGGCACATGCCCCGTTTCACTTTATTATTATCATTCCACATGTTAGAACATGTATTGTTTCTTACTTATGTAGTTATTTGAATTTTGAAACTTCCGAAATCTCTGGAAGTCGGTGCTACTTTTGTGCCTCACCCCTCTCTCGTTCTCTTCCGGGATGATTCATTTCAGCGGCGATGCTTTTCCTTTAAAACACTGGCAACCAATACTCAGCAAAAATCACACATTTGCAAACATTTCAAAGTAAGATAGTCACAACAAACAGCAACAGCGAAATGCCACTTTCCCCAGCACATTTGCAGTTCTACAGTTTTACCAATAGGTGGCATCGACAATTTTAACTTTTAAAATTTAGCTCAGGTCATGCCCTCCTTGGGCAGGGACGATGCAGAGAGTTTTATAGTTAGCTTTGTAGTTAGCCTGCAAAAAGGTTGCCATACATTTGTTCATTGTTCATGGTTGATATTTGCTCCTGTTTTATGGTTGGCCGAGAGCAGGCATGTGATTTTCCCAAGCAGATCGAAGAGGGGAGGGGGTCTCTGAGCCACTCAGATTTCCCAGACGTGGGAGGCAGGGTCTCACAGCTCTGTGGTGACTGCACTCTGACATAGCATCTCAGAGGAAGACCCCAGGTGTCCCAAAGCCCAATCCAGGCCAGTCTTAATTTGTCACTCAGAGTTTCTAAAGCAAAAAGAAGAGTTTCAGTTGTTTAAACTAGAAGTTGCCATAGCCCAGTGCCTTCCCTTTACCGTGAAATCCAAGGTGCTTTATGCATAATGACCTTGTAGGAAGAGCAACCCCTTTCTGGGCTATCAGAGCCTTCCACTCTATTCTCTTTTATACTGTAGGTTACTGGCATTTTTTATGCAATGCAAATAAAAGGTTTCATGGTGTTATCTGGTTTAGTGGTGTCAGTTTCTTCATATTTTAACAAGTTGTTTTGGTATTCTTTTAATTTTTTAAGTTTAAGTATAGTTGGTTTACAATTTTATATTGGTTACTAGAGGCCCAGTGCATGAAATTCCTGCACGGGGGCCAGAGAGGGGCATCCCCTCAGCCCAGCCTGTACCCTCTCCAACCTGGAACCCCTTGGGGGATGTCCAACTGCCAATTTAGGCCCGATCCCCAGGCCTCTCGCAATCCTGGACTGCTGGCTCCTAATTGCTCATCTGCCTGTCTCCTTGGTCTCCCCTAACTGCCTTTGCATGTCAGCCAGGTCACCCCAACTGCCCCCCTCTGCCTGCCTGGTCGCCCCCAACTGCACACACACCCTTCCCTCCCCACCCAGGCTGGCCTGGTTGCCCTAAACTGGACCCCCACCCCGACCTGGTCGCCCCACACAGCCTGCTTGTTTAGTCGTTTGCTTGTCCCTCATTAACCCCCACTGCCGGCCTGGTCATAGGCAGCCATCTTGTAAGGGTGTGAGGGTTAATTTGCATAATTTGCATATTACCTCTTTATTATATAGGATATTAGTTCCAGGTGCATCATATAGTGACCCAACACTTTTATGCCTTGCAACGTGACCACCCTTCTAATTCTAGTAATTATCTGTCAGTATATAAACTGTTCACAGTGCTATCGACAATATTCCCCTTAACATTTCCCCTGTCCCCCTCCTCCATCCCCTCTGGTTACCATCCTTTGGTCTCTATTCCTGTGGGTCTGCTTTTGTTTTGTTTTCTATTCCATATATAAACAAAACCTTATGGGATTTGTCTTTCTCTGTCTGACTTATTTTACTTAGCATGATGCCATCTAGATCGGGGGTGGGGAACGTCCACCCCGAGGGCTCTATAAGGCCTGAGAAATCCTCTGGTCTGGCCCTGCCAAGGCATTGGGGTGAGTTAATTAAGTACTTGATCAAATACAGCAGGCTAATTTTTAAGTTGATGATTCTGTATGGCCCTCCAATGACATGATAAGTATCCAAATGGCCCTGGACAGAAAACAGGGTCCCCGCCCCCACCGATTCATCCATATTGTGGCAAATGGCAAGATTTAATTATTTTTCATTGCTGCATAATATGGCATATTTACTGTTTGTGTGTGTGTGTGTGTGTGTGTGTGTGTGTGTGTATGTGTATCACATTTTCTTTTTTCATCTATCAATGGACACATGGGTTGCTTTCTGTTGTGGCTGTTGTTGAGAAATATTTGTTTTCCATTTTGATGTGCATCTTTGAGAACTGTTTATGAGTTTTGCTGTTGTTACTCACTAGGTAAGCATTTAGGTGTTACTTTTTTAATGATCGCATCCTCACTGTGATGCAGACATACTTACGTTATAAGTATATCTGCTGACTTGCATATAAGTATATGCAGATATACTTATACAAATTAGGTTTTTTAGGTTCTTGGTTTGGGTTTATGACATTTGCCCCAAACTGTGTCTGGTATATTGATTTTTTTTCATGGAGGATGTTTGATTTATTTCTGTTTCATGTATGTTGGCAAATTGAATGGGTCCGTGCAGCTTTCATATCATGTCAGCCCCCTCTGTATGACCCGACTCTGTCCCAGAGGTATGGTATATGTCATAGGAGTGTGCTCATTTATGACATGCTGAAATGTGGAAACTTTTTTATCATGTTGTTGTAGAGAAGCATACTCCTGCCCAGGAATGACTTTTTGCTGTCTTTATTCTCACTTAAGGGCTGTTAACTTGGGAAGCTTGCTCAGGGGCTGGTGTCACTTTGCTCCCTCATGCTTGAAAGATGGGTTCTGACCAGATCGCCTCTAAGATTCTTTCTGGTTCTAACTTAAAAAAAATTTTTTTTGTCAGTCCCCACCTGAGGATATTTTTCCATTGACTTTTAGGCAGAGTGGAAGAGAGAGGGAGAGATGGAGAGAAACATCGATGTGAGGGAAACACATCAATTGGTTGCCTCCTGCATGTGCCCGACCAGGGCTCCTGGCAGGGAGGAGCCTGCAACCAATGTATGTGTCCTTGACCAGACTCGAACCCAGGACCCATTGGCCCGCAGGCTGACGCCCTATCCACTGAGCCAAACTGGCTAGGGCTCTGGTTCTAACATTTTATCATTGTGAGCAACCTGCCTGCAAGGTAATTCCGAATCTGAGCGTCTCCATTGAAAGGTTGACTCTTGTTTCACATTGTGTGTGTGTGTGTGTGTGTGTGTGTGTGTGTGTGTGTGACTTATGACCTGAATGCTTCAAGACGATGCGAT
This sequence comes from Vespertilio murinus, assembly GCA_963924515.1. Lineage (NCBI taxonomy): Eukaryota > Metazoa > Chordata > Mammalia > Chiroptera > Vespertilionidae > Vespertilio > Vespertilio murinus. Next base: position 6,317,806 of record OZ004717.1, on the reverse strand, counting down.
CCTCTTCTCTGTGTTTGCAGGGTTGCATGGCACGCGTCAAGAAGAGATGATTGACCACAGGCTAACTGACAGAGAATGGGCAGAGGAGTGGAAGCATCTTGACCATGTAAGATGTTGGTAATTGTTCAGCTTAAACAATTTTGAAAACAACTTGAGTGCGGTGACCTGATAAAATAAACTCGGGGGCTATTTTGAAGGCATTATGTATTCTGCTAACCTTGGAAAAAATGATGAGAATATTTGAAGTGCAATATAGGATTTGATTTCTACATTGATACCAAAGCCACTTACATAAGGGGCATGTTTAGATCATGGGAGGGAGTTCTTTTTTTGTGTGATACATTTTTATTGATGTTAGAGAGGAAGGGAGAGGGAGAGAGAGATAGAAACATCAATGATGAGAGAGAGTCATTGATGGACTGCCTCCTGCACGCCCCACACTGGGAATCGAGCCCAAAACCCTGGTCATGTGTCCTTGACGGGAATCGAACCTGGGACCCTTTAGTCGCAGGTTGACACTCTATCCACTAAGTCAAGACCAGCTAGGCCTGGAAGGGAGTTCTTAAAACCAGACTAATGGTTGTACTGCGGAAGGCTCAGCTGGCCGAGTAGAGTTGGGATTCATAGTTGGAAAGGCCGCTGTATGTCCTCTTTGTCATGACTCATGTTCACGCCCCCCTCTCTTTGCTCCCATTCTCACTGAGCTGACTCATCGATTGGGTCTCCATTTCAAACCCAACCCTTTGAAAAGATTGGACTAAAATAAGACCTCAGGGGTTCGAGCAGCACCCTTCATTGCCCTAAGATGGTGCGTCTCGCCACCCACCCTGTCTCTGAGTGGCATGACTGACCTGTGCGCTCTCCCCTCTCCCCTCCCCCCGCCGCTGGCAGCTGCTGAACTGCATCATGGACATGGTGGAGAAGACGCGGCGCTCCCTCACCGTGCTGCGGCGGTGCCAGGAGGCCGACCGGGAGGAGCTGAATTACTGGATCCGGCGCTACAGCGACGCCGAGGACTTGAAAAAGGGGAGCGGCGGCAGCAGCCACTCCCGGCAGCAGAGCCCCGTCAACCCGGACCCAGTGGCACTAGGTATCTCTCTGGGCCGCACCCGCTGAGCAGAGGCCAGCACCGATCCCCCGTCTGATCGTCTTTGCCAGGACACAGACGGGCAGGGCGTGTAGACCCATAAGCACTTCCTCCACCTTCAGAGACCTGTTGGCCTGCAGGGAGCGGGGCAGGTTGGCAGTCACAGTGAGCTTCTTTCCCAGGCTCATGGTGCGGCTTCAGAGCTGAACCGGAGAGCTTCACACACAAACACATATGTGCTCCTTCCTAATACAGTTCTTTGGACCCTCCCTCTAGCGTGCGGAAGCAGTAGCTCAGGGCCTGGGCCCAGGTGGCTGTGCCTCCAGCATGCTCCGGGGAATCTGCCAGCAGGGATGTGTGGCATCTGACTTGTAATTAAAGACGGTCGCAAAGACAATCGTATTTTCTAGCTGTATCTTACATTAAAACACATACGCACCAGCCACCGCATGACCTCAGAACCCCCCCAGGGAGAGAGACCTAGGGGCCATCTCCCTTGCCCACCGCCCCTTGAAAAGAACGGTGGAGATGTAGCCTCTTCCTGGGTGATTTCACCTGAACTTAGGTTGCTTAGTTTTGTTATTATTAGTTACATGTAGGACTCTTAATATAGCCGTACTTGAGTGTTGTAGAAAGCTAGCATGGAGCCATTTTTATTTTTGATATGTGGAGCTTGTTGGGGTTATATTTAGGAATTACAGGCACACCCCATTTTATTGCATTCTGCAGATACCGCGTTTTGTGCACATGGGAGGTTTGTGTCCAGCCCTGTCCGTGTTGGACAGGCGTGTGGCTCCTGCCAAAGTCTCAGGTGATGGGTAGCATTTTTTTTTTTTAGAAATACAGTATTTTCCACTAAGGTACGTACATGTTTTTTTAGTCATAATCCAATTACATACTTATTAGGCTACTGTACCCTATAGTGCGAACGTAGTAACTTTTATGTGCACTGGGGAGCGAGACACTTTGTGTGGCTCACTTTAATTTGACACGTGCTCCGCGGTGGTGGTCAGGAGCCACACGTGCAGTATCTCCGAGCTGGTTCCCCAGCGTGGAAGAAATCTTGAACCGGAAGTAGTTTTTGAGTGGCCCGGGAACTGTTTTTTTCTGGAATGAATATTGACCTGCCGCCCTTTTCATTGCTGGACACTGTGTCTGTATGTCACGTGAGTAAACGTGGTGGACGTGGATCGATGTGGGTACCTCTTCCCTCTTATTTTCTTATGTCCAGCCCCACCCCTGGCAGGCGAATCGGGTTAGGGTCCAGCCGTGTTGTGAAGCATGCTGGGCGAAGCTCGGGATGTTGGCCTATTTATCACTATCGATTATATGCTCCTCTTAGTTAAAAGTGTTCCTAGCCAATATGGTTTCCTTTACGCTTAGGTTGGTGATGCCTGCTCATCCCTGAATGCTGGGTGCCAATTACCATGCTAAGTATTAAATAAAGGGAGATTCTAGGTCACTCAGTTTACTCCACAGGCATCATTCAAAAGCATATTTTAAAGACAAGTCTGTATTTGCCAGGTTATGGGAGAGCAAGCAAATATCAAGCTTGACTTGCACTTGATATTGGTCCACATAAAACTATTTAGACTGGAGCACCATAAGCATCTTGTTTTTTTATTTCCTTATTGTAAACAAAAATTGGTTGATCATGACAGATCTGCTCAGGATTAAAAAAAAAAAGGGGGGGGGGGTATTAGTAACCATTCAGTATAGGCAAAAATCAAGAGCCTTCAAGGAAATAAAATGTTGGGAGTAAAAATGTCTGATATCTATTGAACAAGATCATGGAGTCACTGATTGAGTCAGTGCTTACTGATTGAGTGCTCGCTAGGTGCCAGGAATATGCTAGACACCGTGATGAAGGGAAGAGGTGGACCATTCCTTCACCAGGAACCTCTGGCCTGTGGAGAAGGTAGGAAAGGAGCCAGCTAGGGGTCTGGCTCCAGATGGCCACTTCGGTTCATTCCCGGATGGGCAGCACGAGTGTTAGCTGTCCGCTGTGCTCTGGAAAAGAAAAATGTCAGCAACCCACAGACCCTCACGCATAAGTGAGTCATTGCCAGCACGCAGAGCGGAGGACACTCGTTATGTAGTTGCTCACCCCTGAGGCACGTGGATCCTGGCGGAACCAAAGTGGATCGTTCCCCAGAAAGAGAGGTTCCGTTCTCCTGTTGTGTAACGGAATGAGTAAACTTGTTTCTAAGAACTCCTTATATTACTTTTCACGATGCTTAAGGAATTCACATTTTTCGCACAACTGCTTTGGCTGTGAGCTTTGGTAGACGGTATGATTGAAAGGCTACGAGTATGTCATGTGTTGGTTTGGATTCCGGCAAGGCAGTCATGTCCTCGGGGGCGCAGGCCCTAGATTTCCTCTTCAGACCCCACGGCCACGTCAGAGGAAAGCTGCCAACAGCCACCCAACGCGCTCAGCTGAGCAGGCCGCAGCTGTGTGCTTACCAGAAGGTTCTTGGGGCCCTGGAGTTTCGTCTTGTGGGGTCGGCATGTGGCCATACGTACAGATTCAGCTGCGGCTGTAAGTCACACGCCAGGTCAGGTGGCTTGAGATCAGGGGCATGCCATTTGCATCCAGTGCTTTCTAAGGTTCTCTCCTGGGTTTTGGAGTTGACACAGTGATGTGTAACGAAAGGATTGGAGATTATTGGCTGGTAAATCTTTGGTTGTTGTTGCTGGCTCTGTAAAGTGTGTGGAGAGGTATTTGAATCCCGATGGATCTATAGTACATCTATATGTTTATGTACAGAGAGACCTTCATAACCTAGAGCGAGGTTGTGTGTTTTCTCACCTGACTTTCTGAATTCCTAAGCTGTTGTCGGATTTCAAATGAGAACTTGAGAACGTGAGAATAACGTTACAGGCAGTGTATGTAGTTCACAAGGTTGCCCTTGGTTATAACTCTGGCTTGGAAATTCTGGCAGTGTTGATTCACATACACATTCCTAGCATTTTAAAAGTGTGTTTGGGGGCCGCACAGAGGAGAATGTAACTTAGAAAACTGTTGTATTGTATCTGTTAAACCGATTGCCATTCCTACTTTCAAAATATGTCCATATTATTCCGTCATTGTGTGGATTAGTAAGATAACATGACTAACTATTCCTCATTGAATTTGGGGGATTTTTTCCCCCTAGATACTGAATGAGGATTATTTGGAATAGCATCTTTCACAATTTTAAAAATTGAGTATGCATTGGACTTATGATGTCTTGTCTACTCTTTAAGTTAACAATAAGTTAATACCTTGGAGGACTTTCAAAATAATAGATTTATTCTTAAAATAATAGATGATGATGATGATGATGATGATGATTAACTTACTCCAGGGAAAAACCTCTAAATATCCAAGTCTTCACAAAACCAGAAAGCTAAATTTTTACACATTTTTTTTCTATTTTGAAAATATGACATATTCATACTTTACAGAAAACAAGTGGACATTTTATTGCTTACGTACAATTCCTTCTGTGCATGTAGGGAGGGAGGGAGCTGCTGGTCACACTGGTGTGCTCCTGGAGTATTGTATCTGGGTCTCTGTGCTGTCGCTTCACCTCCTTCGCCTTCATTTCCTTTCATCTCGATACGCTCTGCACATCACTCTCTTGGCTCCTGACAGTTTAGTCTCTAAATTACTTTATTTTTACTGCTTTGAAGCTCTTCTAGAATCCGTATATTCTAGAATCGTTGTTTTTCTCAGGAAGTCTTCTGCATCATTAGAGAGTCTTACTTAAAAATAGATTTAGGACTAATGTTAGAGACTGAAGCATAAAGCTGAAATATGACCACATTTTCCCCTCTGTGTGGTTTTAAAGATCTCTGTTTTAATATTGTGGCGAGTGGGTATGAAATGTAGAAAACACCAGTGTGTTTTGGTAAAGGGTTAGCCTCTTGCCAGAAAGAGACATTTCAGAGAGAGGTTTTGTTTGCTTTAAATGGAATGAAACATTAAGTTAATTGTTCCTAGAATTTCTTAGAAATTTGTCCAGTACATACCACTCTGTGCCCCAAGTACATTGGTAGGGGAATGGGTATTTAAAATTCCTCTGGCTGGCAAACTTTATGATTGTCATATTGAATTGTAGAATTTCTCAGTGCCATCTACATGCTCGGCTTAGCATGAAGGTTAAAAGCACTGATTTAGAGCAGAATGTTTGGATTTGAATCCCTGGTTTCTCTTCTTCATAGTCCTGCGACCTTTGGCAAGGAACTCTCTGCCTCAGTTTCCTCATTTGTAAACCGGGGATGACAATAATACACAGCTCATAGCTATGTGTACATTAAATGAATGTGTGTAAAGCATATCAGATAGTTCCTGACACATAGTAGGCATGGTATAAGTAATTGCTGTCCTTATTATTTCTAACATGCAACCCCAAAAGGAATTTCAAAGAACAGTGGTACAAGAAACTAGTGTTTCTGCTTGGCAGCTGATATTATGAAGTTATATTAGAGTCTGAGTTTGTTTATTTTATTTTACTTAGAAAGTATTCCAGGCAGTAATTTTTAGGTGACAGCTTTATTTAATAGGCAGAGAAACTAGAGCAGGGGAATTCTGTCATATATAATAAACTAGAGGCCCAGTGCACGGATTCGTGCACTGGTGGAGTCCCATGGCGTGGCCTGTGGGGATGGGGCTGAAACTGGCTGTCTCATGCCGCCTGCTGCTCTTGCCTGCTGCTTCTGCTCATCCCGGCCCCATTCGCTGCCGCTCTGCTGTGGTCTCCAGGCTACAGCGGCCAGCTGTGAGCCCTGCATCTGGCGCCCCTCGGTCTGCTGAGAGGCACTCCTGCTGTGGGAGCGTACTGACCACCAGGGGGCAACTCCTGTGTTGAACGTTTGCCCTCTGGTGGTCAGTGCAAATCATAACAACTGGTCAAATGGTCAAATGGTTGCTTAGGCTTTTATATATATATATATATATATATATATATATATATATATATATATATCTTTTTGTGTGTGTGTGTGTGTGTGTGCCTTTGGGATCCTAATTCATAATGGAAGATCATAGAAAAATAGTCTACTTCCAACCAAAGAAATATAGTATTCAGTTTCTATACCAGCCGTGGGCAAACTACAGCCCGCGGCCCGTTCTGCTGTTCTATCTGGCCTGCGGAGCCGAAAGAGCGGAGGGTTCTCTTGCTCTCCCCTCCGCTCCTTCATCAGCAGCCCAAGAGGAGAGTGCCAGCATGGTCAGGTTGCTTTTGTTCCGGCCCTCCGGTCCAGTTTAAGAACCTATTGTGGGCCTCGAGTCAAAAAGTTTGCCCACCCCTGTTCTATACCATCAAATTCTAAAAATCACAAACAAGTTCTTCAGAGTATATCTGCCTATAAATGTTTAGAGTTTTATCCATTTGCATGGAATCCTTTAGATCACAGGGTGAAGTTCATTTCCAGACCATCCAGCTGAGCTCCTGATGTAAAGCGCCCAGCGTATTTAAGTATATCGTGTCTAAAAAGAGGTGAGGCTGTTTAGTCACATCGCACTAAAAGATGTCCATCTCTTAACAAGGAGAGATGACTGCCTCCTGGAGCGTTAGGTATTTTTATTATTAAAGATGGAAATCCGAAGGAAGGTTGGGTTTGAGCTTTCAACACATAACACGGGCATTTTTGAATGGATCCTCCTTAAAAAACAAAAAATAAGTAGCATTTGTGAAAAGTGAACCTTCCTGACCCCTTCCTGTGTTTCGATGGTTCTGTCATAGCTGTTGTCATGATCTCGGCCTCGTTCTGCCCACTACAGGGGGACGGCCATGCCTAGGCGCTGCCAAGCTTTGAGCCTTGCTGTCCTGGGTCATGTGAGGTCACATGGGTTCTCCAAAGGCTGTCAGCTCATCCCTTCATGTAGACTGAGGGCGGCCCTCGCTGCGTCTAGTATCCAATGGTCTCCATTCTGTCGTAAGTGTAGTGCATCAACCATGTTTTTCATACATCCTCTATTGCTTTGTGTTCTTGCTCACTTCTTATAACCCTTTTTCCCACCTTGGCTGGGGCTTCTCTCTGAAGAGAGCTGTTATCTTCTGGGGGGTTCCCTCTTCTCTGGCCCCTTAAGCAATTGGCATCCCAAGGCAAGCTGAACTTACTTTTAGGAGGACTTTTCTATGTGTTCTCCCCCCCCCCCATCTTTGTCTTTTACCTGTAGACAAAGATAAATGTCTCACATTTTAAACCATCTCGTATAAGCTCTTCTTTGTTTCTACCACTACATGTTATTAAACTATCCATTTTATAGCAACTGATATTTTATAGGGAGTCAGGCGTTAATGGTTAAAAACTAGCTGCTTTAGACTCTGAGCCTTGGAAACGCATAAGGTGTTTTGCGTAGGTTTGTCTAAATTAGCCACTGTTCCAGAATAAGGAAGTCCTAGGAGAGAAGTTTTCTCTCATAACACTGATCAACTACAAGATTTTTATTGTTTTTTAAAATTCAGTTTTGCCTATATAGATTCTGTGATGGCGGACACTTAATCAGGAGAGAAATGTTACATTTATTAGTCCTTTGGTGTGTGTAGCTGTTATGGCATTAATCGGTGTATCAAAATAGATTCTGAGGAACACATCTGTGATTAATTACCCCGTTCTTTCCATTGGTAGGACACACTTAGAAATGAAGAGGATATTGTAAAGTATGTATATGTATTTTACATGTGTATTTTATAAAAACAATTTGCCTTCCGATTCTGCTGCTGTTTTGAAAAAAAGAGATTAAATGAAGTAGTAGAGGATTGAGAAAGAGTTTGCTTGATTGGCTTTAGTATTTCTATCAGGTTAAGTGGAGTTTGAACCTAAGTGTCATTGCAAAAAAAATCTGTTTCTTTTTTCCTACTTATTTATTTTTATAATTCTTTATTGTTGTTCTTTATTGTAATTCTTTTTATAATTCCCCCCATTAAGAGATGTAGCCAGGTTGTTGAAATATTGCACCACTTTCTAGCGTGTGGTGTGTGGACAATGTCTACTATACAGCATATGTGAAGGTGGGCAGACCACTGAGCCATATACATTATCTTTGAGTAAATTGAGTAAATGTGGAAGTTATAAACATTTTTGAGGTTAGAATAAAATTTATAAAAATACCATCTAAGAAATCGGAGGACTTTTCATCAAAGACTAAGGCAGTGCATTGCTAACTATAAAACTAACATCTGTCCTCAAGTGACTTAAAAGCAGGGAACCAAAAATTACTGGTATGTATCGCATAATTTAAACCTCTACAGTGGTTTGGTTTTGTTTTTTTAAAAAAAGTTTTATGCAATTTGACTTCAGTGCTAGGAGAAAAAACAAACTTGAAGGTCTTTTTGCACCATATATGTACATATGTATATAGTCTTCCTGGATAACCCACTAACTAATAATGAGGATGATAGCAACCACATCTAATGAGAGTTCAGCATGTGCTGTGCTAAGCATATAATAGGAAGAGCCTCATTCAGTTCTCACAGCAGTGCTCTCACATGTAGTCACGTTGTCCCCACTTTGTACATGTGATAACTGAGACATGTAGCAACGAACTTGCCCAATGTCACATGGCTAGTCAATGCTAGAGCCAAGATTCAGCTTCACCGGGCTCTAGAACTAACTCTTTTCTTTTTAAAAAAAAAATATATATATATTTTATTGATTTTTTTTACAGAGTTAGAAACATCGATGAGAGAGAATCATTGATCAGCTGCCTCTTGCACATCCCCTACTGGGGATGTGCCCGCAACCAAGGTACATGCCCTTGACCGGAATCGAACCCGAGACCTTTCAGTCCACAGGCCGACGCTCTGTCCATTGAGCCAAACTGGTTTCAGCTAGAACTAACTATTTTCTGACTCCGCTGCCTGGGACTGGTAATTGATCCATTATGCATGGATACTGGACCTTGCCTGTACTCTATAAAATGATTGGCCATGTATAAAACATAATTTTATGGAGCACTTGATCTTTCTATAACCCAATAAGTGAAAAACACTCTTTTTGCTGCTTTGTTGAAGGCATGTTTTTTTTGTGTGTGTGTTTTTGGTGAGGTTTCTCTCCCCCCCCCCCTTCAGATTTCTCTCTCCTTTGGTGTGTTTGTAATATTTATTTATTCATCCATTCTTCAATCACAGTTGTCATTCAGCATTGTTTTATGTGAGTTTCAGGTGTAGAGCACAGTGGCCAATCGTATGCTTTGCAAAAACAATCCCCCAATATTTCAAGTACCCACCTGGCACCGTACATTATTACAATGTTGTTGACTGTAGTCCCTGTGCTATAATTTCTATGACCATGACTGCTTTGTGATTGATTTGTAATTCTGAATCATTTTTATCCAGCCCCCTCACTGCCAACCACCATCTTCTTGGACAACCATCAGTCTGATCTCTCTCTGAGTCTGTTGCTCTTTTGTTTGTTTATTTTGTTCTTTAGATTCCGCATAAAAGTGAAATCATGTGGTATTTTGTCTTTCTTTCTCTGACTTATTTCACTTAGCATCATACCCTCTGGTTCCATCCATACTGTCTCCAATGGTAAAAGTTCATTGTTTTTTATGGCTGTATAGTATTCCATTGCAGGTACAGGAGTGGGCGAAAGTACATTTGCATTTGTTCATATGGAAAAAAAACCACGAATTAATAATAATAGGAGAGTAAACTCTGTCTTTGGCATACTCACAATAAACCTGCGCTTGCCCACCCCTGCGTGTGACACAGCTTTTTCATCCAGTCATCTACTGATGGGCACTTGGGTTGCTTCCATATCTTGGCTGTTGTTAAAAACAGTGCTGCCACCAACAGGGGGCTCAGTAGTGCTTTGGGTTTGGGCGGGATATGTACCCCAAAGTGGAATCCCTGGGTCATAAGACAGTTCCGTTTTTTGGTTTTTTGAGCAAATTCCATACTGATTTCCACAGTGGCTGCACCATCTGCTTTCCCACCGGCAGCTGCACAAGGGTTTCCTTTCTCCACATCCACACCGGCACTTGTTGTTTGTTGATTTATTGGTGATAGCCATTCTGAGAAGTGTGAGGGGATCTATCGTTGTAGCTTCAACTTGCGTTTCTCTGATGATTAGTGACATTTGAATATCTTTTCAGCTGTCTTTTGGCCATCTGTATGTCCTCTTTTGAAAAGTGTGTATTCGGGTCCTCTGCCCATTTATCAGTTAGATTATTGGTTTTAACTTGTATGACTTCTTTATAAATTTTAGATAGTAATGCCTTACCAGATATGTCAACGGGGAATACCTTCTTCCATTCTGTAGGCATTTTTTATTTTATTTCAGTTTGTTGATGGTTTTCTTTGCTGTACAAAAACTTTTTAATTTGCTGGGACCCCCTTTTGTTGTTGTTTGTTTTCCTTACCAAGGATATATATCAGAGAAAATATTGCTAAGAGACATGTCAGGAATTTTACTGCCTGTGCTTTCTTCTCGTAGTTTCATGGTTTTGAGTCTTGATTTAATCCATTTTGAGTTTATAATTGTATTTGGTGTAAGAAAGTGGTCTAGTTTCGTTTTTTTTGCATGTATCTGTCCAATTATTGAATAGACTGTCTTCACCCTATTGTGTGATCCTTGCCTCCTTTAAGAATAAACTATTCTGAAGTCAAAGGGCTCCCCAAAAATTGCCTTTGAAAGTTGTCTTACGTAAATCTCTCTGTTCCATTGCGTCATATGGTTGAATGTGAACTTGATTGACTTTGTTTATTCTAGAAACCCTTATAGTGATGTAGAAGTAATTCTGACAAATCTAATCAGCTACATCACATTTCCTTGAAGTTACACATGCACCAAATTATTTTATCTAGGTTTTTTGTTTTCTGAATGAAAATTACTGAATGACATTTTGGTTTCTTGTCCTTTATTTTGTAGAAATGAATGTGCACATGAGCATGCCTATATGTAGTCTCTCTGATTATCAACTCATAAAATTATGTAAGCTTTAAAAAATAAACTCTTTATATTTGGAATAATTTTTGTTTTAAAGAAACACTGCAAAGATAGTACAGAGGTTTCATATACCCTTCACAAGACCATAATAGACCTTTCCTAATTCAAAAGAGTTGGGGATATTTTGTTTGCTGGTCGGTTGATAATCTATATACCCTACAGGATTCAAAACATTCATATTTATTTGATGGGTTTAAGTATAAAATGACATGTACTTAGCTAAATTAATGGTTTTCTCCCCCATTTTCAATATTCTGTAGCTTCCCAAAATATAGAAAAAACTGGATTGAATTTCTTTTGACCTTCAGCATACCAGTAGTTAAAATAATGTTTAAAAAAATAAGTCTGCTACCTGCTATATACATATAGAGAAAATTTCAGTTACTTGAAGTTTATCAAGAATTGAATGATTATGATATCATTTAAAGTTAAAATGATTTTCTCCTTCAAAATGTCTAATTACATATGCTTTTATTGAAAATCCAATATGAAAGACACGCAAGTGAGTATTTTAGCTATAGATGATTGTATACACGTGAAGGTTATTTTCATGCCTATATAAAAATATACAAAAGCTCCCATGTCATTTCCATGAACACGTCATTTGGAGATTAGTATTCCTACATCAGCTTTATTATTATATTACCTGTTTTCTCAAACTTGGATTTTGACAAGCATACTAAGGACAGTCTTTCACTTAAAGTGGAACTTCATTTTCTTTTTTGTAAAGCATGTTTGGTCCACTGAATATTTGAATCCATTCTAATGATTCTCTCTTGCTTCCACCCCTGTCAAATCCATGTGATCTAATTTGTGTGAAAAACTTTAAAGTATATATATATATATATATGTATATGTATATATACATATATAGTATCATTGTCACTTTATTGTTCATATATTCTTTTTTTTTCTTCTTAAAGAAGATGCTTTAATATGTTATATAAGACTGGTTTGGTGGTGATGAACTTCTTTAGCCTTTCTTGTCTGGGAAGCTCTTTATCTTAACTTCAATTCTAAGTGATAGCTGTGCTAGGTAGAGTAATTTTGGTTGTAGGTCCTTGCTTTTCATCACTTTGAATGTTCCTTGCCACTCCCTTCTGGCCTGCAAAGTTTCTGTTGAGAAATCAGCTGACAAGAAGGAATCGAGTGTGAGAACTGGTTAGCCACCCAGGAAGGCTCACTCTTTGTTGAAAGGCGGTCGAGTCAAAGCTGGGTGAAAATTTTATTATCCTAACCTTTTATTTTTTTTTAACTGCCAGTTTGACTCTTGAAAGAAAAACTACCAATGCAATTTGTTTTGTGTAAATAAAATTATACCCACGGAAATTCCTGCAGTGATCCACGCTGGAAACGGTGTTTCCAAACACAGTGTATAATGAAGTCATTCAGATCGCTTCGGCTGTAAGCACACAAGGCATTGAGACCAAGACCCAGCCCTCTTTTTTGGTTTATGTTCTAGACGTGAAACGCTTAGCCTTTTAAAGCCGTGTCTGTAAAGAAGCCAGGAGAAGGGGCATAGCTAAAGATGACATAACGGTGCTCACGCGCTCTCCTCCTCTCTCCACTGCTTTTTGTCCTTTTTATAGATGCACATCGGGAATTCCTTCACAGGCCTGCTTCTGGATATGTGCCCGAAGAGATCTGGAAGAAAGCTGGTAAGAATTGTTTAAAAACACGAGTTCAGTGTTCTGGCAGCTGTGCGCAGCTGTTAGATGCAGTGATGTGAAGATTGACAAGAAGGGGCTTCACTGCTAACAGCAGCCACCACCACAGCGCAATGCAAAATGCCCCCCAACAAAACAAAACATAAAAATCCTCATTAATAGTCTTGTACGAGGCCCGATTGGAACCTGGAATAGTTTTCATTTTAGTAGCGTTTGCTAGGGGTGCTGTGATTGAGAGGCTGGCAATATTTTCATGATCAACCCCTGATTTATCGCGGGTTTCATCTCAGGCAATTTTCATTATGGGGGAAAAAATCTGGAGTTTTCTCATTTAAATTGCGTACTCTTGGGCTTTTCCTCTGAATTTTTAGATTTTCATGAAGACCGCATCAAAACGAACAGGCTTGTTGAGATACTCAGAAATGTTATGGTTATGACCAATTTTTAAAGTGGATCTTCTGAGCTAATTAAGAATAGTCAGTGATCACAGCTGCCTACTTTTTAAGTCAAATGGCAACGTTGCTAACCTCCTGCTATTTTTTAAAATATATATTTTATTGATATTTTACAGAGAGGAAGGGAGAGAGATAGCCAGAAACGTCAATGAGAGAGAAACATCGACCAGCTGCCTCCTGCACACCCCCCACTGGGGACGTGCCCGCAACCAAGGTACATGCCCTTGACCGGAATCGAACCTGGGACCTTTCAGTCCGCAGACCGATGCTCTACCACTGAGCCAAACCGGTTTCGGCCCTCCTGCTATTTTTCTTTTCCATTTGATTTCCTTAAGAGATACTGCCCTGCACTTGGAACTAGATTAAAAGTTCCTGCTGACTCACTGACGTACTTGGCTTAAAGGGGCTCACTTTTGGCAGAATCTTGGTGGAACACCAACACGATAGAAGTTGAGCAAAAATCTCACAGAAACATACTCAGGAGATGAAGCATCGACCTGTTTCAGGAGTTAAAGATGACATGACAAACACACAGCGAGGCTTGGAGCCGCTGTGATTCCAAACCTTAAAAATAGCTTTTTGAGCCGAGACACTGAAAACTGTTATTTCTGCAAGCGGTCAGATGGGTGAAGGGATAGGAACCCCAACCAGGGAGCAAGAGTTAAGGGAAAGGGTTTCCTCTTTTGTTTTGTTTTTATAAAAGTCTCATCTTTCAGTTTTTATTTGACTCAGATGTGTGTGTAGGTCTATGCAACTTGCTGACTCTGGTCTCTTGGCTCTTAGCCAAGTGCTTTTTATAGACTTTCTAAGAAATACCTGTTTTGTTTTTTCCGCCCCCCAGAGCAATAAGGAGTTTAAAATCTGATCATATTCTAGGCTTAGTAACTTAGATGGAGAACCAGGTAAAAAAGTCTCTTGCATGTCAATATGCAAATTAGATAGACCCATCGAGCTTGAGATGAAGGTCAGCTCTATACCCGCTCAGCTGCATAGTCCTCCCCGATTCACAACATCGCCTCTGAGGTGTCCTGTGTAGACAGCAGTGACGGGGCCCTCCTGAGCTGTCCAAGGGTGCTGGGGCCACCTATCTGAGAAAAAGAATTGCTCCACCTTTCTTCTGGCCGTTTTCCTCCCCCGTTTTTAAGCTGTCAGTGCAACTGAGTCCAGTCCGAGGTACAAAGGATTCCTGTTTTGCATGGCAGAAGGATGGCCTTTTACGGGCATTTCCCTTATTTAGATGAAATCCTCGGGTAGTTCATCAAAGAAAAACTGACTGCAAAGTCTTGTGTAATCCGAATTCCTTCGGCGCTAGAACGTGCTCCCTTCTTTGTTCGACTGCTATTAAGCCAAACAAAGATTTGACTGCTCTTACGTCCGCGGCATTTTAAAATCGGGACTGTCCCGCCAAAAGCGGGACGCCTGGTCACCTTAATTAAGTGGGAGCACATTTCTCCTCCTGGCCGGGCCACCTTTGTAGGAGAGCCAGCTGTGCACACAGGCGGTCCTACCATACGTGGTAAGCAACCGGAAGTGGGTCCCAGATCGCATTGTACATATCACTGAAAATGGATGGTAGAGATAGTAGCTCAACTCTGACTATGCTAACAGTATTGGACTATAAGCTTTACATGGGTGAATCTCATAATCTGTTAATTACATAACAACCAAAAAGACAAAAACTGCACCATGCACTGTCCACTTAGTCAGCTTTTTTGTAGACATGTTGTAATCCACCGAGTTCACTATGATTTATTGTCGGTTCCCTGGGTTTCTGTAACCAGTTCTGGGTATAATTCCCATTGGGAAGACTTCAAGAGTAGAGGAAGATAAACACCTGTGCTCTGAGAAGAGTTAAACGTGATTAAGGAAATGTTTGGGATATTTTGTAGGTATGCCTCTTAGGTATATTAGGTCTCAGTCTAATGCGATATCCCTAATATGCATAGGAGTAGTTTACAAATAGTTTCTATGGCTTGATGCTACATGTTAAGGAGTGTATTAAATTCCCAAACGTATAGATGACAGTTCCATCTCGAAATCTTGAATAACTGCTTATAAACTTTATCTTCATAGGCGTCTTAAGAACACAGAACATGCCCAGTGTTAGCGCCCAGGCATCCAAGTGATGCAAACACAGGAGTGGTGTCTGCGCTCAGCTTGTTACAATTGGAAAGCTTTTTCCAGGATTCTTTAATTTGCTGTGGGCAAATTATTATTTTTTTTTTAGAGAGAAAAATCTATAAAGTGTGTCTTTGCAATGAAAAAAAATATTATACGTTACCTTTGTGACAGTTGATAAAAAATAAAAAAGCTGAAAGCATTTGAAAAATATATCCAGGGTAGAGCTCTCAAAAGTCAATGTAGTATGACCACAATGTGGTAGAACAAGAATAGTGGCAGTATATCCGCGTCCATATACTCCTGCATTCCTTTTCACAGGAAATGGTAATTGCAAAAAGCATATCTTGTATTTAAAGGCCCAGCATATAGTAGCTTCCACCATTTTATTTTGAAATGATGTCAAACATGCAGAAAGTTCTAGGAATTATTATTAAAAGGTTCTCTTAAATCTTTCACCCAGTTTTCCCTATTTTACTGTATTTGCTTTAATATATTTTCTCTCTTTCCTCTCTTCCCTCCATTCCTTTTCCTATTATGCATGATATTATCCCCCCCCCCCCAAAAAAAAGCACAACAAAAACATTTATTCCCAATGATAAATGTATTTCCTAACAGGACATTCTCTTCTATAACCACAACACGTTACCAAAATGAGAACAGGGACGTGGTTACATCACTATTATTTAATCTACAGACTTCATTCAAAAATTTTATGTTGCTCAATAATACAGTACAACATAACAGTATACATTTTAAAGTATTGGCATCTTAACAAATGCTGAAGGTCCCATCAATTTTCCCCTCAAGCAGTATTTTTTTTTAAAAGCAAAGGAAACTCTAGTGTTACAAAAGCTCTTTATAAAATTGGAACAAATCTAACATAAAGATGGCTCTTAAATTGCAACTGAATGTTTTCTTCAATATATATATATATCTATCTATCTTTTCGGCTGATCAGTGAATGTTAGCCATCGGTAATAAATATTCCAGCACCTTGAAAATAAAACGTCCTACCAATTCTCTTTGCTGATCTGTAGATGCCTGTGGGACTAGAATAGGAATGCATAATTTAAATGCAAATTGCCTGATTTGCATAGACAATTAGTCAAGCTACCGCTTTGATGGTAAGCAAAAATTATTGTCCTGTATTACCGCTGAGATAGAATTTTAATTCGCTTTGACTATAAGAGCTACACGAGGCCCTGGCTGCATGGTTAGGAGGGCAGTACCTTCCCTGGTGCCCCCGGCATTTCTGAGTGTGTAATGAAGGCATTTTCCCCTGCCTGTTCCCGAAGAAGGTGCAGCAAGCTCTGCGGTGCTGTTCCCATTCAGGGTGTAATTGCATATCTTAAAGCAGCCAATAAAAGCTTAAGGCATTTTACTTAATATTTACAGCCTGGCTCTCTCCCCTTGTATTTTAGTTTATAAAACCCATCAGCCACTAATCGCCGATGAATGAACTTGAGGAATAACGCTGCTCGCACGAGGAAGGCTGCAGAAGTCATGGCAGTTAATTGCCAGTGGAGGGCTCTTGATGATCCTCCAGTCACGGGCCGTAGATGTGTGACATAAACCATAAACATTTAGGAAACCGGAGGAGTATTTGCATCGCTTACATTTTTTAATCCACAGTAAAACATTTTTATTAGGAATCTATGTTTTTAATTAAACAGAACATTTAATTAAGGTGCTTTTTAAGTGGGTGCAACAATTAAGTGCCAGCACTTGAAACATGTCATAATTAGTTTTAATAGAGTGTTAATTGGTACTAGGTTTGCCAAGTTAATAATGGCTTCTTATTAAATTTTCAATTAATCATTGTCATTTTGCCCTGAATGGAGATGAAAATTAGATAAACTAATTCAGGGGGAGGATGTTTTCCCCTGTTAATTAGAACAGTTAATTTTTTAAATGGAAATGACTTGTTTTAGGTTGTCAGTCTTGTGTTGCACATCAGCCAAATCCTTGCACACTCCCCCCAGCTAAAGCAAGAGGGCTCGCTGGGCACCTCGCAGGTCTGTGCAGGCCTGTGACGTGACGTGGTTCGGTTGTCTGTCCGGTGCGACAGTTGGTTATGGGAACCCGGGCACTCATTGGATGAACGGGATAGTCAACAGCCTAAAATTCGTAAGTGAGAAAGTGATTTTTAAAAATCCCCATCAGGCCGAAACTGGTTTGGCTCAGTGGATAGAGCTTCAGCCTGCGGACTGAAAGGTCCCAGGTTCGATTCCGGTCAAGAGCATGTACCTTGGTTTCCGGCACATCCCCAGTAGTGGGTGTGTAAGAGGCAGCCGATCGATGATTCTCTCTCATCGATGTTTCTAACTCTCTATCCCTCTCCCTTCCTCTCTGTAAAAAACCAATAAAATATATTTTTTAATAAAAATCCCCATCAGTTAGTCTATAAAGGTACACATCCCTATTACTCAGGAAATGATTCAAGAAAAAGAAAAGCTGAATCATCTGTCTGTTTTACCATCGATCTTCTTTAAAAGGTCTGCCCTAACTTAATTGCTATACGCAGTACCTTTTTTTTTTAAAAAAAATATATATATTTTATTGATATTTTACAGAGAGGAAGGGAGAGAGATAGAGAGCTAGAAACGTCGATGAGAGAGAAACATCGACCAGCTGCCTCTTGCACACCCCCTACCGGGGATGTGCCCGCAACCAATGTACATGCCCTTGACCGGAATCGAACCCGGGACCTTTCAGTCCGCAGACCGACGCTCTACCACTGAGCCAAACCGGTTTCGGCTACGCAGTACCTTTTTACTATTGTGCTTTATTTTTTACCACTAGCACAGTTGTTTGCCCTTAAATATGTGTGTGTGTAAAATGTATTTCCTTTATTTTTTTCTGAAAACTTCACCCGTGTGCTTTTCTATGTTCGTATTGACGTATAGCAGTGATTTTCATATCGTGGCACACATAAACTAATGGCTAAATTCTGGGGGGAAAAACTAGGCATAAGGCATGGTGCTGATTCATTCACACCAGTGACTATTGCATTAGCTGTTGCCATTTCAAAAAAGTGTTATTTGGCAATAACGGAAAAGAGGTCAGGGCCCCTGACGCAGTAGTCCGGGATTGCACGTTTTCACAATCCTTAGCGCAACCCGGTTGAAAACCACCGACCCATAGCCTGGTGGCAGGCCAGCTTCTTCTGTGTGCCAATTACCTGGACAGTTTCCTCGTGGTCTTGTCCTTTAAATACTGGTATCACAACTCTCTCTGGAGGTACTGGTGGCGGCAGGAGAGTTGTAGTAATGCCAGAAGTAGTTTACAAAATAGCCCCAGCCCTAGCTTCTGTGGCTCAGTGGATAGAGCACCAGCCTGAGGACTCAAGGGTCCCGAGTTCAGTTCCGATCAAGGGCGCCTGCCCACGTTCCAGGCTCCATCCCCAGGGTGGGACGTGCAAGAGGCACACCGCCGACCCGTGATCCTCTCTCATCATTGATGTCTCGCTCTCCCTCTCCCTGTCCCTTCCTCTCCGAAATCAATAAAAATATATATATTTTAAAAATATCCCTAGAAAGTGCAAATCCAAGTCCCAGCCTTGGCCTTCCTGAGGAGTTCCAGGCCCCTGCTGTGTGGGCAGGCAGCCAGAAATACGTCCCATGCGGGGGTGGCAGCCCCCTGTCCTGTGGGATCCCCACTGCGCCCCGGGCTAACGGAGCGTTGCTCTCTTGCCCCCGGGGCCTGCAGAGGAGGCGGTGAACGAGGTGAAGCGGCAGGCCATGACGGAGCTGCAGAAGGCCGTGTCCGAGGCCGAGCGGAAAGCCCACGACATGATCACCAGCGAGCGGGCCAAGATGGAGCGCACGGTGGCCGAGGCGAAGCGGCAGGCGGCGGAGGACGCGCTGGCCGTCATCAACCAGCAGGAGGACTCCAGCGAGGTGAGCCGGGCCCCGGGGCGGACGGGGCTCCCCTAATGACAGCGCCCAGTCTTGTATTTATTTAAATTCTTCATTGTTGCAAGTATTGCATCTGTCTCCTTTTCCCCCGTGGACCTCTGCCCACCCCCTCCCCACACCCCAGCCCATGCCCTGACCCCCCTACTGATGTGTCCATGGGCCATGCTTCTATGCACGGACACAAGTCCTTTGGCTGATTTCTTACTCCCACCCCCTCTCCCCTGCCTTCCCTGTGAGGTTGACTGCCTGTCCCATCCTTCTGTGTCTCTGGATCTCTTTTTGTTCATCAGTTTGCGTTGTTCGTTATATTCCACCAATGAGTGAGGTCACGTGGTGTTTGTCTTTCTCCCACTGGCTTATTTCACTCAGCAGGATGCTCTCAGGTCCACCCCTGCTGGTGCAAAAGGTCAGACTGCTGTTGGGAGCGCTCAGCTGTGATCCGGGAGGTCACAAGTCAAAGCAGCTACTGGACTGAGACCCACAGATCTTTGGGGTGAAACATAGAACAAACAGGGGAGTCCTGGCACTTGTGGAATGGGTTGAGAGCTGGTGAAATTTTGCCTTTATGAGAGAAAAGGACAGCTCCGCCAAAGGAAGTGTGTAATGTATTAGCGAGGCACCAGATAGAAGTGAAATTATGACCTCCCAGCCCCACGTGGAGACCTGGCACTCAGCGTGTGGGAGAGCGTGTGCACCAGCTTCCTTCCAAAGGCAGGGCTTTAACCGTGTCAGCTGCTCTCCGAACACGCATGACATGCCCGGGATCAAAGCCATTCCCTTAACTACTGGTCCTAAATCCAAGGCTAAACCCATGTTTGCCTCAGTTAAACATTTCTAAGAGATTTCCTGCACAGTCTGTTTTCCCACATTATTTCTAATAACTATTATGATCATTTTATGAGGTGACATCACTGACAGGGACAGTGTTATTTTGTATTGTTGCAGGACAGTGGTCGGCAAACTGTGGCTCGCGAGCCACCTGCGGCTCCCAAGCTGCTGCGGTTTGCCGCACTGTTGACTAATGAGTTTGCCCACCACTGTTCCAGGATGTTAAAACACACACACACACACACACACACACACACACACACACCCTAAGTGGAAGTACACAGTCTCTAACAGATTGCTTTCTAAAACGATCTATAAGTCAGAGCACATTGCACTACTCCTAATTGATACAGCACCACCATGCCCAACCCCAAAGTGAGTGTGCATAAAGGACAATTAACTGAACTCGCACAACCCGGAGCGGATAAAACGATGGTCTACCAGGATACACATCTATAATTCGGGAGGGAGAGTAGGAACTTAATTTGTACCAGGCCTCTCTGCAGATGAAAGACGCTGTGCGAATCCCTCGTGCCCAGAACTTGTGTTTAATGTGTAGCAGATGAATATTAAGAGGACAAAAGGAATTGATTTCCAGCATTTGAACCTTTCTCGGGAAAAGAGGGACAAAGGGAGGTTTATCTACCCTCCCATGGCTGACTTTTTCATTATTAAGTTAACCTGGACATACATTCCGTGTTATTGGCATCTGTGGCTAAGATGTGTAAGGACCTTGTTTTGTGCTTAGAAAAAAAATCATTTGCATCTTTTGGAGAGAATTTGTCTCTATTTAAGTCAGTGATGCTGGAGGCACAGTTGTTGGCGTTATTAAAACAGGGTCACCGTCACAGGAATGTTTCAGGTCTGTTGTTTAGGTTGAGTATTTTGTAGATCACTAAATCCTGAAGAGAAAATGTGGAGAACCGAAACCGGTTTGGCTCAGTGGATAGAGCACCGGCCTGCTTTTGGTTCTGGTCAGGGTCACATGCCCAGGTTGTGGGCTCAATCTCCAGTAGGGGGCATGCAAGCGGCAGCCAATTAATGGTTCTCTCTCATCGTGGATGTTTCTCTCTCTCTCCCTTCCTCTCTGAAATAAATAAAAATATTTTTTAAAAAAAGGCAAGAAAAGAAAGAATCTGAACTTCGGAGTCAGAAGACCAGAGTTCTAGCTTGGAGTGGCTGTTCCTGTGTTTCCTCTGAGCTCTTTTTACGTTAAGGACTTATTCTCTCTATGATGTCTGAATTCGGTCCTTCTCTTCCTGCCTCCGTTTTCACACGTGTTGAACGGACCTAATAATTCCCATTCTGCTTAGAAAACCCAGCGGCTCTGAGTTTGGAGAAATTGGAGAAAACAGCAACGAGGCAGAGAATACATGGGGATTGTCTGTAGGGGGCCGTGTAATGCCTCGTTCAAACAGGAACGCTCTTCAGAGGAAAAGGGCGAGCTTTTCCGGGGACAGAGCCGTCCTCTAAGCCCGGCTGACCCAGCACATGGGGACCCTGCTCGGCATCGGTGTTGGGAGGGGGGGTGACGTGGAGTTCGTTTTGCCCGGGGTAAAACCAGAGACCTGCAGTGAGTGTTTAACTCTGCGCCAGGTGTGGTAGAAAGTGCTTCTGCCCTTGTGTTCATGTGCTCTGATTTCTGGTGTCCACGGGGCTCTTGTCCTCATTTTGCATTTGAGGGAGGCCCAGAGGCCTCACCGCCGGGAGTGTGAGCTGGGCCTCAGGCCAGACCGCCGCCCCTCATCCCGCCTCCTGAGGGCCACGTGGCAGGAGTGGGGCTCTCTCTGTCCTCACTGTGGGTGGGGTCTCTGTTCCCTCATTGGACGTACTCCCGCTGATTTCCACCTCATTCTCTCTAGCTTAGCGTGGGCTCATCATCGGTCATTATTATAGCGGAATGATGCTGGACCTCAGACATATCTAAGCAACGGGGTATTTTCCGTAGTTTCTCTTTAGACCTTGTTTACAGATCTTACCGAAAATGTACTGCCAACATTAGCATACATCAAAAGAAAGGGCATTTGCTGAATCTGGCCATCTGAAACTTTTTATTTTCCATATTTCTTTTTTAAAAATATATATATTTTATTGATTTTTTTTACAGAGAGAAAGGGAGAGGGACAGAGAGCTAGAAACATTGGTCAGCTGCCTCCTGCACACTCCCCACCGGGGATGTGCCCACAACCAAGGTACATGCCCTTGACCGGAATCGAACCCGGGACCTTTCAATCCGCTGGCCGTCGCTCTATCCACTGAGCCAAACCGGTTTCTGCCCCATATTTCTTTCCTCTGTTTATACCTATGTAGTCCCTCCTCTCTCCCTCCACCCCCAGGTAAGATGGGGCGATGTACTCTCATATCCGTGTGACTTGACAGACGTCATTTCCTTTAAAGTTTCTTATTCTTGGAGCCTCAGTTTTCTCTGAGTCTCAGTTGCCTGCGCTGCAACGTGTATTTTAAAGTGGTTTTCAACTGTTGAGCGCAATGTAAGATGCTGCGATCTTTAGTGTGAATGTAGGTTGTGCCCCTTTGTATAGAGTTCTTTTAATTCGGAGAATTTTCACTGTAAACATTCTCCTAAGCTCATTGAGCATTCTTTGCCCGTGAGAGGTTTTCTTTTCTTTTCTGGAGAATTACAGGTACGAAGGAACTGGAGGAACTTAAAGTAATTCAGGAGAAAGTGTTTTGTTGCTTGGAAAAGGAGTTTTCAACAATAGGAACCAGAAAAGGTATTGGTCTGCCGGGAGGGCAGAATGTCCGTGCTCTAGCTAAAATAACACGATGAAAGAAGTAATTTTGTTCTTGGGGATGAAGAGAAATACTGATAGGAAACGAGGTATTCATAGTCTTTGACGTACAGCTTTGGCATTCGAAAGCTTCACTCCGCCACCCCCATTTTCTCTGTGGCATCAGTACACTTAGCAGAGGGGAGCATGGTGTTCAGCCTCACGTTCTAAATCTGACTCAGCCCAGTGGACTAATTCCCACATTTCAAAATAGGGGCTCTATGGTCACCAATAAGGGAAGCCTATAAGTGCCATTAGATTTGGGGATGAAATTTGCTATAAAACGCTATTCTCAGGCCTTCTACACTATTGTGGTGATTGAGTCACCAGCATCATTCCTTCAGGGCCTGAAAGGAAGCTCAGTTATTTAAAAAAAAAAAATAATAGAATAGGTAACGAACAAATAAATAGAGCAAGTATCTGGAAATACTAGCCTGAATATAACAAGCAATAATATAACAAGCCTGAATATACCGGTAAATGGAAAAAAATTAAAATTGGATTACATCATTGACCACTGTATCCCTGTCTTTTATGGCTGTACAAAATTTATGGGGATTATACACAATTTTTTAGTTTCCACCTTTGTGGACAGCAGAAAGCTTAGAAACGTGAAATTATCCAGATGACCGTCCCCACAGGATTCTGTCCATTTCCTCGCCCAGAAGCATGGCGTGAGGGGTCGAGTGCCACTGGGCACGCATCAGTCTTGCAGGTCCAGGGGTTGGCAAACTGCAGCTCTTGAGCCACATGTGGCTCTTTGGCCCCTTGAGCGTGGCTCTTCAACACAATACCACGTGCGGGCGCGCACGTACAGCGCGATTGAAACTTCGTGGCCCATGCGCAGAAGTCGGTTTTCGGCTCTCAGAAGACATTTCAATCGTCATGCTGTTGATATTTGGCTCTGCGGACTAATGAGTTTGCTGACCACTGGGCTAGTGGACAGGAAATTCAGAAGAACCACCCAAGAGAAATACATTCATAGAAATTGCTTTGTCTGTTTTCTAATGAGCTTTTTTAAAGGGATTGTGCAATTTGGACTTTGTTTTGTTAGTTGGACACTTGGGCTGAAGTTCCCTACACAGTCAGTCATTGCAGTGTGATGTCAAGAGGAATAAAAATACGTCCCTTGTTTATGTTTTCTCCCCACCGGGCCATTAGAATTGCTCTTTGTTGTGCCTTCTTCCCATCGGTGGGTGGTAAATGAATGTGATCCAGCAACTTGGGAACGGGGGTAGAGGTAAAATTAGCAAGAGCCCTCGAATCCTGGGTCAGAATGCGGCCATACAGAGACCACGCAGGCTCAATTCCCAGCAGCTTCGTGATCCAAAACATCTGTTTCTATATTTGGCATAATTCCATTTTTTTTTCCATTTGTGAAATTGTTCCCATCTTTGAAAACACTTTAAAAATGAAAGGAGTCCCCTTCCTGTCTCCTCTACCCAACCCCCCAGCACATGCATCTGTGATTACCTGGTGTCGTCTGTGTGTTTAATCAGCTCCAATGGGGAAGGGCACCTACATCTGATTTCAATCTGACGGCCGCGTTGAGTCCTGGGCAGTTACCACCGTTGTGTCTGCCAAAATGTGCCTCTGCCAGCAGAGAATGCCCTGCCCTCACACCAGGGTGTATTTTGAAGAAGCCACTTGACTCAGATAGATATCTAATTTCCTCAAAATGCTGTTTTGGATCTGAGTCTGTTCTCCAATTGGAATTTTCTGCTGTCATTTATTAATTTCTAGTATTGGCTGCGTTTGTGCTGGGACCCACCTGGCATTCTTTTATTTTTATTTTATTTTATTTTTAAATATTTTATTGATTTTTTTACAGAGAGGAAGGGAGAGGGATAGAGAGTTGGAAACATCATTGAGAAACATCGACCAGCTGCCTCCTGCACACACCCTACTGGAGGTGTGCCCACAACCAAGGTACATGCCCTTGACCAGAATCGAACCTGGGACCTTTCAGTCCGCAGGCTGACACTCTATCTACTGAGCCAAACCGGTTTCAGCCTGGCATTCTTTTAAAAGGGACTAGACTTCAAGGAAGTAAACTTCACTCTGAGTGTCATGTCAGACCTCACGGCTCCTAAGGGCCAAGCCCACGTTTGTACACGACTTTACAGGTCATTTGTACACAACTTTACAGGGTCATTTGTACACGACTTTACAGGTCATTTGTACACAACTTTACAGGGACATTTGTACACGACTTTACAGGGTCATTTATACACAACTTTACAGGGACATTTGTACAAGACTTTTCAGGTCATTTGTACATGACTTTACAGGTCATTTGTACATGGCTTTTCAGGTCGTTTGTACATGCAAATGTGATGGAATTAATTTTGAGGAAGAAGGGCTTCAAGGCTCGCGATGAATCCTCGGATCAGAAGTACACATCTTCTGAGTGGTTTTCCTGGTTAAATTAAAGTAGAAAAAAAATTGTGCTAGTACTGATTGTCATTGTAATTTTATTTTTTACTCATGATGTGAACATGTGTTTCCTCCGGTATGTTCATTTAAAACACCCCCCATGGACCAGCGTTTGAGATCTTGAGGTTTTTCTGGATTTTATTTTCCCCCTTCATGGGACCATAATTCCTGAAGAGTAAACATACAAGGATGTAGAGCTGAGCTCTTTCTAGAAGTGTTAAAGTCAAGTCCTTGAGTCCCTAGGCTGTAAGCACTTGAGACTCCAGAAGGACTTTCATTTCCTAGCAAAGTTAGGATGACCGCTGGCCATTTCTCCGCATGTTTTGGTGGTAAAGCCACATGTACTAGGGTGACAGGCTGACCTTCTACTGGGATAGTCAAAGTAGGCTCCTGAGCCCACCAGAAGCCACACAACCAGCATGCTTAGTGCAAAAACAAATGTAGGAGTGAATATTAGGACTTTAAAAATGCATTTTAATTGTGACACAGCCATTCCCCCAAAGTAAAACAACTCTACAGAAGGTCACACAACTTAAATGCACACTAAAGATCATTGCGTTGCGCTCAACAGAAGTTTGTTTTGCAAGAAAAGAACCAAAGCCAAGGAAGAGGAGACAAACGATGCATGCACACAGCTGAGATCCCTTTATAGAGCATGCGCAGTAGGGTTGGTCTTGCCAAAAGAACTGCCGTAGGAAAACTTACAGTTGGCTTCCTGAAACCTCTTCTGGGGTGTCTGAGGGACTTTACCTTTTATCCCCTCCCCGGATCTCTCCCGTCTCTAATACCCTGTGCTCCGGTTCATAATGTGTCTGTTTCAAAGTCTGAATCTCAGAGGCAACCTCATTTGGGCTTATTTCACTTCCGCAAAGCACCAACTGTGAGCATTGAGCTTGCTAAGGTCTAAGTTTATCGTTTCCTCCACTTTTTCTGACTACACAAGAGTCACTAAGCTAGAAGGAGCTCCATCAACCGGAATGCATTGTGTGTGAACAAAATGCCTTATCATTTATGCAGTTTGACTATCTCTAGTTTCTCAAAGTCTACTTAAGTATACTCAGATCCATTCACGTATTTGTTGAGCACCTGCCATATATATATATATATATATATATATATATATATATATATATATGTATATGTATATGTATCAGGCATTGCTCTGGGTGCTTAGAGAATAGCAGAGAACCAGCAAGCCAGGGACCCTGCCCTTCGGGGAGCTGTAGTCCAGGGGACTGTGTGAGTTTGCCTATCTGGTACACCGACTGATGCTGTGGGAACAGCTCACTGCACGGAGAGGTGAAAGGGTCTCATCTCAGTCCCTAGTCTGACAGAGCAGCCAACAGAACACCCTATCTTCACTCCCTTTCTTCGAGTCTAACACAGGGTTCTTGTAGGCCCTTGGTAATTTCTCTTCTCTCCGGAAGGAGGACGCTTCTGCCCAGAGTGACGTGTTTGTGTGCGGCCATGGCGGTACTAGCATTAGACGGGAAAACGCAGTAGACACAGCAAACCTAAAAGGGAGGGAGCTGACAGGTGAAGCAGAAAGCAGCCCCAGCCAGGGTGTTAGATGTCCTAAGAGTGGTTGGCAGAAACGTTTGGGCAGCCATCATACCGAAACCTGCATCTCTGTGTGGTTAGTGTGTATACGCACATACACCTAGAGTTTTCATTCCACATTTAGTGGGTATACGCACACACACCACAGAGTTCTTGAAAGTAAGGTGGCAGGCCCCAATTGGTTTGGCTCAGTGGATAGAGTGTCAGCTCAGGTTCGATTCCGGTCAAGGGCACATGCCTGGGTTGCAGGCTCGATTGCCAGTAGGAGGTGTGCAGGAGGCAGCTAGTCAGTGATTCTCTCTCCTCATTGATGTTTCTCTCTCCCTCTCCCTCTCCCTTCCTCTCTGAAATCAATAAACATGTATAAAAAAAAAAAAGAAAGAAAGAAAGAAAGAAAGAAAGAAAGAAAGAAAGAAAGAAAGAAAAGGGGCCGAAACCGGTTTGGCTCAGTGGTAGAGCGTTGGTCTGTGGACTGAAGGGTCCCAGGTTCGATTCCTGTCAAGGGCATGGACCCTGGTTGCGGGCACATCCCCTGTAGGGGGTGTGCAAGAGGCAGCTGGTCGATGTTTCTCTCTCATAGACGTTTCTAGCTCTCTATCTCTCTCCCTTCATCTCTGTAAAATATCAATAAAAAATATATATTTTTAAAAAGTGACTTCTTTCTAAAAAAAAATAAAATAAAATAAAAAAAGGAAAGGGGCCAGTGCTGCCCAGCACAGCTCCCCAGACTTCGGCTTGGACGGTGGACTCACTTGGGGTTTCGCTTTGTTCTGCCTTCTCCCGTAGAGCTGCTGGAACTGTGGCCGTAAAGCCAGCGAAACCTGCAGCGGCTGCAACACGGCGCGGTACTGCGGCTCGTTTTGCCAGCACAAGGACTGGGAAAAGCACCACCACATCTGTGGACAGACCCTGCAGGCCCAGCCGCAGGGGGACACGCCCGCGGTCAGCTCCTCGGTCACGCCCAGCAGCGGGGCCGGGAGCCCCATGGACACGCCACCAGCAGCCACCCCGAGGTCAACCACCCCGGGGACGCCCTCCACCATAGAGACCACCCCTCGCTAGATGTGAACTCCGGACTGTCCAAGGAAACACAACACCACGACCAAGCCGAGACACCAGTCCTCCTCCTCCTCCGCCTCCTCCCTCCTCAGATGCTCGAAGTTCTTTTTGTCTGTCTGTCTGTGCGTGTAGATAAACTTTTCCTGTCGCAGCCCTTGAGCAAGAGAGAACCTAAACCGGTAGTCACACAGGGGGCCAGTCACGGGTCGTAAGGACTTAACTGTGGATCGCCAAGCTCATCTCCCCCTCGGAGAACCGACAGGAGAGCAGAGGATATGACACTCAGTGGTCGATGGGACCTCCTCCCCGTTATTTGCCAGTAGCTGGGATTTTAAACTAGGTGACCTCATTAACCGATGCTTTACCAGACAGCAAACCAAGAGATGGCTAATTGCTGTTGAAAGCAAAAAAAAAAAAAAATTTTGCTAAGATTAAGATGCAGTGTTCCTGATATTCAGTAACGGGGGCGGGGGGACGGGGGACAAAAGAGGAAAACCCTCAAGGGCATGAGCGCTGGCCACAGTGGTAGACGTTTTAACCAGAAGACGAATGGCGTCCATGGGTTGCTAACTGAACTCTGAAGACCCGCTACAAAACACACATATGTGCAGCACATTGGAAGGAGAAACAGATGTTCGTTCCCCTCTGCCACCCCCCCCGCCCATCCCCCACGTTTCTGAAAAGAAATAATATCCAGGTCAACAGAATGAAAAATGAAAGATGATTTGCAGTGGGATGTATGGATACAGCAGCAAGGAGAAAAAAAAAATATGCCCCAAATACAAAAGGCTCCTTTACACACACACACACACACACACACACACACACACACACACGCGCGCGTTGAGAGACTCAGCCTGCAGTTAATTAGCCTTCTGGCAGCCCTGCCATCAGTCAGCTGCCCTAACGAACCCCTTCGACGTTTGTTCACTTTTTTGCGAGACTCCACAGAGTAAGACATTGGGTCTGTTCCAGCTCATTCATTTTTTATATTGAAAAAAATACTACTTTTTTAAAGGGAAAAACAAAATGGTGGCTCCAGCTCCAGCCCCTTTCAAAAATTGTCCAGTCCTGCCCTGGTTAGATTTTTTTAATTCAAAGCGAGTAGTTCTCTTCGTGTGAAGACACTTCTGTCCTGTGAGGTTTCCAATGGTGTTCTTGTACATGTGTTGGACCAATGTGAAGATGCATCGTAGTTTACCCATACGCCCCCCACATTTAGTCTCTTTACTCCTAGTTGGTGAGAAACCTGTATCTTTCTATGCTGCTTTTATATCTATATGTATTAGTGATATTTCTCTAGTAGTTCGGGGTGGGGGGGAAAGACTTTTTTTGGTTTGTTTTTTTGGTTGTCCTCAAGAAAAGAAAACAGAAAAGAAAAAAAATCTCTCGGAGCTGCTATTTCACTCTCTTCTTCTAGGATTTTTTTTTTTTCCTGAAAACCAGCATGTTCATGGAATGCTAAACCTCGGTGTTTTTGTAAGAGGGGATGTACATAAATGTATTTTGCACTGTCACACTTGAACCCCTAGGCATGCTTTATTTTTTTTTTTTTTAAGCGAACTTTTGGAATATGCTAGAGCCATTTCGCCAAGTTTAGCTGTAGCATAGAGTAGTAGTGGATTTTTTTTTTTCCTTTTTATTCCCTTCTTTTTTTGAAAAATCATTATTGGGACATTTCTTTTTTTTAAAAAAAATAAGATATTCTACTTTAAAAAAAAAGAAAGAAAGACAGTGCATGCATCTTGCTGTAAGGTTGTTTAAGTATTTCTAATTTTACAAAAAAAATAAAATAAAATGTTAAATCCTGAGAGCTCCAAATGCTGAGGTGAAGACTGACAGCTTTAAGTGCTGAATGCCAGGTCACACAGTATTCTTACAAAAGGGAAGTCAGCCAAAGACTGATCTGATGGACCAAAAGCCGCATCTTGAGAAGCGCCAGGACTGCTTTTCCGGGGATCAGCAGGTGAGCTGCGTTCAGCAAGGTCCCGTGCGCATCCGTGAACCCTTCTTTGTCCAGGGTCCAGACCAGAACTGCTTGTTAGTTGGTGTGAAACCAGTAGCCCAGGATGTGGTTGTGTGCTTCCGGGCAAACCGAGCTGCAGGCTGTGCAAACAACCAAAGTTTTCCAGGCTGGGAAGACCCTTCTCCACGCACATACACGCACCAGGCATTTACCTAGAAATCTAAAACGATCCGTTAGTTTTTTTTTGTTTTGTTTTTGTGCGTGTGTGCGTCTCTCTCTCTCTCTCTCTCTCTCTCTCTCTCTCTCTCTCTCTCTCTCTCTCTGTGTGTGTGTGTGTTGTTTTTAATGTAGCCCGTGGGTACCATTTTAAACAGCTTTTCAGTATTCAGTATCTGCATAGAGTAAGGTGACCAGATGTCCCGTTTTTGGCGGGACCTCCAGTCACCTTAGAGAGGCAATCCTAAATCTGTTTGCTTTATGTCTCCTAAACCCAAACATTTTCTTTTCTTCTCTTTTTTTCTTTTCTTTTCTTTTTTTCTTTTCTTTTCTTTTCTTTTCTTTTCTTTTTTTCTTTTCTTCTCTTCTCTTTTCTTTTTTCTTTTTTCTTTCTTTTCTTTTCTTTTCTTCTTTTCTTTCTTTCTTTCTTTCTTTCTTTCTTTCTTTCTTTCTTTCTTTCTTTCTTTCTTTCTTTTTTTTTAGTATTTTCCCACTCCCGGTATTTTCCTATTCACGTTAGCGTTTGGGTGCCGTTATGACGTTGTTGTTGTTGTTTTAGATGGCTTTTTTTAGCGTAGAAAAGTTCTGATGAGCAAATATATCCATCAATCTGCATGTCGGAAGTCCATCGGCCAGCACACCTGCTTGAAGGGAAGCGAAAGCACATAACCAGGCTCTGAATGGGTGATCTTTTTCATCATGGTGCTCCCAGAATCCTTTGACCTCACTCTGCTTTCTAGTCTGCTTGTGACACTGGACAGTCCTTTCTTACAGAGCTGTTATATGTTCTAGGCTACGAAGGGTTAAATGATTCCCCCCCCCACCCCCACCCCGCCAAAAAAAAAAAAAAATGAGGTATGTCATACCCACACAGGTCGTTATCTCTAGAAGCTGTGATGTATGTGAAGCAGCACTG
This sequence comes from Vespertilio murinus, assembly GCA_963924515.1. NCBI lineage: Eukaryota > Metazoa > Chordata > Mammalia > Chiroptera > Vespertilionidae > Vespertilio > Vespertilio murinus. The sequence goes on along the minus strand of OZ004717.1, from coordinate 6,286,844 downwards.
TTATCTTCACACTCGTGTGTAAAATAAGGATTAGTAACAGTCCGTCTCATCCCTTTTAATTCAGGGCACCCTGAGTGAAAACAAATAAGAAAAAGAAAAAAAATCCCTAACTCTGAGCTCTATCTCTGACTCCTCTTCCTTCTCTCCCTCTTCCTCCTCCTCCTCCTCCTCCTCCTCCTCTTCCTCTTCCTGTTTTGCTACATTCTCCTCAGTGGCAAAAAAAAGTTTCACTCTACCTCTTGACAGCATGTATATTGCACCAGTAGCTAACAAAAAAAAAAAAACTGGTCTAGTCAAACCAAATGGGCACAAAAGAACCAGGATACCAAAAGTTAAGCTCATACAGCTGCAAACCATATCACTTCTTGGTAACAATGCAGACCTCATAAACCTAAAGAAGAGAAAGAAAAGAAAACTTTTGTTAACTTTCCTTTTCTGCTTGTCACGTATGTACAGGCCATGTGAAGAGTATACTTTGTAGGTATAACGCATTTTTAAGAAGTTAACCTCCATTGGGTAGAATTGAATGGCGGTCGCAGATAGAAATAGGGCGTCCCCCTATCTTCTTATTTCTGTCTCTGACTCTCTTTTTTCCTCTGTCATGAGACTGTGTGTGACAGGACTACCTGTCTTTTAAATTTCCTTTTTTTTTTCCCCCTCCTAACTTTTTTTAAAAAAAATTTTTTACGTGTAGGTGCATGTCTTGGGGATTTAAAAATTTCAAGGCTGGTTTACTTATGCAAAGCATGCCTATGTCTGGAATAACTTAGGGAAAGAAAGTGACTCCGTGTTGTCCGAATTCCTCAAGGGACAGAAAAAAAAAAAAAGAGAAAAAAAATTGGAGACTGTTGAAATGCAGATTTGAATTCTTTTTTTTTTAAATGTTATTTTGGGTTCTGCGACATTTCTTGTGAAAAAAAAAATTAAAGTTGTTGTGCAATACTGAATTCAGACATGTACCACAAGTTAACGGTAGACTAACACTGGGGGGTGGGGTCTAGGCATCATGCTTGTGTCAGCATACTCTTGAGCTTTTAAGTCTACTATGTCTGAACTGTGGTTCCTTTGTTTATCCTTTTCTCCTTAGTTGGACTGTAATGTATGGTCTGTCAACCTGTGAATCTTTAAAGTATGATTCAGGTATTGTTGTATTCTTTACTGTGTAATAAAGTTTTAAAAAAAATTCTGTATTCTCGGCCTCCCTTTGACGTTATGTGTGCCATTGGCCGTCTACCCAGTGTCCCTGGCCCGGGGTGTCCAGCCTCGGGGTGCTGAAGCACATGTGTGGAACATGCCTCTGTCACAGGCCATGGCTCCTCCGTGATTGGTGGGTAGAGGATGATGTCGGGATGATGTAAACGTCAGGCTAGGTCAGGGGGCTGCTACCCAGGCAAGCGGAGCTGGAAGAGTGTGAGGAGAAAGGGTCGTCAGAGGGAAGGAGAGCTTGGTCTGCTTAGACCCGTGGTCGGCAAACTGCGGCTTGCAAGCCACATGCGGCTCTTCCACAAAAACACCACGGCCTGGGCGAGTCTATGTTGAAGAAGTGGCATTAGAAGAAGTTTAAAACATTTGGCTCTCCAAAGAAGTTTCAATCGTCGTCCTGTTGATATTTGGCTCCGTGGACTAGTGAGTTTGCCGACCACTGGTGGTCTAACTGCAAATGAGAAATGGGTGCCCACACCTTTCCAGAGAGGGTCATGCTGACCTCACAGGCTCTGGCTGTCCATTTGCTCAGCTCCCCCAGACCCTCCCGACTGGCAGCCCCCCAGTGCAGAGCTGGCTTCCAGCTGCCTTGTCCACCATGCTTCTCCAGTTACATTCCCAGCATTTTCACTCTTATTATTATTTTTTAAATTTTAATATTTTTATTGATTTCAGTGGATGGGAGAGAGAGAGAAAGAAACACCAATGATAAGAGAGAGCCATTGATTGGCTGCCTCCTGCACACCCCCGCCTGGAGATCTAGCCCACAACCCGGGCATGTGCTCTGACTGGGAATTGAACCAAAGACCTGGTTCGTAAGTCGATGCTCAACCACGGAGCCACGCCGGCGGGGCTGCACTCTTGTGTTTGTACGTTGTTAGACTTCCGCATCTTTCTTCACGCTGTGTTCTAAAGTTGGAGTTTGAAGCCCCAACCTCTCTGCTCCTGTTAATTTTTAAAAAATATATATTTTATTGATTTTTCACAGAGAGGAAGAGAGTGGGATAGAGAGTTAGAAACATCCAAGAGAGAGAAACACCAATTAGCTGCCTCCTGCACACCCTCCACTGGGAATGTGCCTGCAACCAAGGTACATGCCCTTGACCGGAATCGAACCCGGGACCCTTGAGTCCGCAGGCCAACCCTCTATCCACTGAGCCAAACCGGTTTCGGCAGCTGCTGTTAATTTTTATGTGTCATTTTCATGACACAAGATTTTGCTTTTTGGCTTTGTTTCTCTTTGTGCTTTTCTTCCTTTCTTTCTTTTCTTTTCTTTCTTTCTTTTTTTTTTTTTTTTTTTTTTTTTAGTAATTATGTACTACATAGTGGCAGAAATACCTCTTCCTCCCGAATGTTCTCAACCTTATGGGCCAAAAAGGTGGTTGCAAGGCACAAGAGGACAAAACCGGTGCCGACACCTGTGCGTAGAGAAGGCAGGAAGGTGGAGGCGGGCCACGTGGGAGGCTTTCCCGAGACCATGTACTCAGCCCCTTCAGCGGGGGCGGGTCCCACGGCCTGCTCCCCTAGCTGGTCTTCCTGGGAAGTGTGGCTTTTCTCACAAGTCTTACTTCAGGGACTTGGCCGTGCACCCGAGGAAAACGTAGACAAAACTAAATTTTAATTTAATAATGGACATCTCCCTATCCCTGCCTCCCTCTACCCACCCCCCCTCATTGTGATAGTTAGGATTGGATACTTAATGCAGTAGTTAATGATTTATTTTCCCCAAAGAGGCCATCCTGACCTAAGTTGCTTATCCTTTAATGTGTTAATATATCTTTTTTTTCTCTTCAGAATGAAACAGGCAAGAAACTAGCAGATAAGAAAGAAATGAGACCCGCTGAAACAGTTCTCTTCTAAGTAGCTCCTGACCCATCCCGTCTGTGATGTTTTCACGCAGGTGGATGTGTTGGACAAATCGGAAATGCTTTGTAGTTTACGTGAAAAATAGGAGCAAAATCCAAATGGTGGTGGACACTGTTTTGATTCCTTCTAGTGTATTCTTTTTTAAAATTGATTGATTGAGAGAGAGAGAGAGAGAGAGAGAGGAAAACATATACAGAAAAACATTGATGTGAAAGAAAAAATATTCTGGACACTGTTTTGTAGATGTGTTAATGCTGCTGGATTACTATGAAAGAGCACAGAGCTATTTTTCTGAAATGGGTGGGGAGGGAATGAAGGAAGGGGTACTTTCTGTATTGGTGGGTGTTGATACCTGTCCTCCAAGGTGAATAAATAAAGTTGTATTGGCTCAAACCTGTCCCTGTGAAGTCTATTCTCAGTCACACTGGGGAAACTGAGTCAGACAAATACAGAAAATATTTTCTTTCCCAGGCCACTTCTCCATAGACGCAGGGCTGCGGGGCCTACGTCATTTGGGAATTTGCTTCTGGAATGTTCGGCATCATAGAACATTGGTTGAAAACACTTCAAGATTATATACAGGAAGCCTGTGAGAACTCCTTAAGATAAAGATAATATTGCCAATTTTATTCTAAGAAAAATTACTTGGGCCCTACCCAGTTTGGCTCAGTCGGTAGAGCGTTGGCCTGGGATTGAAGGGTATCGGGTTTGATTCCGACCAAGGGCACATACCTGGGTTGCAGACCCTGGTCGGGGCAAGCACAGGAGGCAACCAACTGATGTGTTCCTCTCACATCGATATTTCTCTCTGTCTTTCCCTCTCTCTTCCATTCTCCCTAAAAATCAATAGAAAAAATATCCTAGGGAGAGGATTACCAAAAAAAAATTTATTTGGAGAGAAAATTCCTGATGGGTAAGAGAAGGAATGTCTGCTTTTAGTTCTTCATGCTATATTCTTGTGTTGGAGTTCGGTTTTCCACCGTCAAGAAGATGAATTACACCATGAGAATCTAAAATGGGGAGAACCTATCCATCCGGCCGCCATGGCTGTGCCTGCACCAATCGGTGGCAGCAAGATCCTTTCCTGGGCCGAAGGTGGGCCCAGCACTCAGTTAGCACTCAGTACATATTTCCTGTAAATACAGCCTGAGTCAGCCACTGGAGGAACGCGGTGCCAGCTTTCCCAGAAAGGAACCAATGGCTGGGGACACAGGAAGCTGGGGGGATGATTTAACCGGCTGCACCGTGTCTTGAAGACAGAAGACTGAATCCTGGGCACTTGGATCAGAGAGTGGTGCAGAGGCAGCGTGGCCGCTGTTCATGGACAGCAGAGGGTACGAACGCCAGAGGGGCGAGGGAACTGTTCAGTTCACTGTTCGATGGGTGTGCCATGGTTGTTGGCGACAGACGCAGTTCATGGTTACAGTTCTCTGTTGGTTTATCCGCGCAGTTGCCACCAGCAGGGCATGGAAAAGCCTTTGGGGTGTCAGACATCTAACGGGACACCGGGTATCGTCGGGACCTCCTGGTCTCACCGACAAGGATGTAGGGCTGTTCTAGGCTCTGGATCCCCATCTCTGCTCCCTTTTCTGGCTGCTTAGCTCTCCTTGGGTTTTTGCTCTCTTTAGCTCTCCCATTTCCTCCCACACCTGCAAACAACACACCTCTTTGTATTTAGAACTAGTACCCTTCTTTATAAAAAAATATTTTAATTTTTTTTTTTTTAGAGAGAGAGAGAGACATCAATGATATGAGAGGATCCTTGATGGGCTGCCTCCTGCATGCCCCACACTGGGGATCGAGCCCGCCCCCCGGGCATGTGCCCTGACCAGGAATCAAACCAGGAGCTTCTGGTTCATAGGTTGATGTTCAACCACTTAGCCACACAGGCCAGATTATTTTTCTTCTTTGATATTAGTACTTTATCAAATCATACCTGCCTCCTTCCTGAAAACCCATGAAGGCCCTTCTGTGAAGCTTATCCTAAATCAGTGGTGGGCAAACTCATTAGTCCACAGAGCTAAATATCAACAGCACAACGACTGACATTTCTTTGGAGAGCCAAATTTTTTAAACGTAAACTTCTTCTAACGCTACTTCTTCAAAATAGACTCGCCCAGGCCATGGTATTTTGTGGAAGAGCCACACTCAATGGGCCAAAGAGCCGCATGTGGCTCGGGAGCCACAGTTTTCCGACCACGGCCCTAGACCAAGAGCAGGAAATCTGCTCTCCCTTTTCTCTCCAGAAACAGAGTGTAGGCAGCACGCCCCCTCGGAGAGTCTGCCAGCATTTTGCTGCCCCCGAGTTGCCCCCTCATAGGTAACTCAGATCCAGGAGACAGAGTCTCAGTCCGGAGCTAGTTCTTTTCCAGAAAAAGAGCGAACATAAGCAGTTGATGTGATTGAAAATCCCATTCCACTTCCCTCAAGCAGGTCAGCGTAACCCACCAAGCCACGCAAGAGGAATGGATGATAATTACATGGACATTGGGGGTAGGAAAATAGTAGGGAATGTTTCGCATAAATATTATGTGACAGGAGCTGAAAATGAGCAAAAAGGATAACCGTGACCATGCTTCATAGACGGGGGTCCAGCAAATTAGCAGCATATACGTTCTTCAGCATCGAGTCATTTCTCAATTATCTGGAGATTAGCCCGTCTCTTCAGGGGGTTCTCAGCTTTATATTTCAACTTTGCAGTTACCATTGTCGCTATTTAAATGAGTCCTGGCAGGTCACCATGACACGGAGACATAGGTTTTAAACTCCACATGGTAGCAGCGTCGCCCTGCTTTGTGTCTAGTTGTAGCCTTCTCATTTCACCAGCTTTCCTGTGGGTCTGGTGCGATCTCTTTAGATTTTACCTGTTGTTTTTTTCCAAATTGTTGAGGAGGTGGCAGCTTAGGAGACTACCTAGGCCGCCATCTTGTTTCAGTCTCCGGAGTCATAGGTTTTGTGGACTCGAAAAGGGGAGGCACTTTTTCTTTTCTTAAAAGCCAGCAAAACAAATGGGACCACAACCACCACAAAGTAAGCCTCCATTAACAACCACCAGGTTTGAATTAGGGAAAATTGGTTGTCAATTGGTGCCTCCCATGTACTGCTCTCTTCAGTTGTTTCCGCATCACCTGGGCTGCCAATCAGCACTAGGTCTCTGGGACCCACTGCTGGCCGCCGAACCAACATCGCCAGCGAGACGTTTGTGAGTGAGAGAAATCTGTTCCCCTGAACCTGACGCTGTGGCGGAAGAGAAAGGTAAGTCATTAGATGGATATGGAGTTACTGATAAGTCCTAGGGGAAAAAACCACTATAAAGCAGGTCAGGGGAAGAGCAGTGATGGGCTGGAGTGGGAGCTATATTAACTTGGATGGCCACACTAAGGAAGGTCACCCTAAGGAAGTTGTATTTAAGAAGAATCCTGGTTATGGAGTGAGCCACATGAGCAGATGGGGTCAGAGCATGCCAGTCTGAGAGAATATACACCGAGTGGCCATATTATTATGATCTCTGAATGCATAATAATCTGGCCACTCTGTGTGTGTGTGTGTGTGTGTGTGTGTGTGTGTGTGTCTATGTATGTATGTATTAGAGGCCTAAAGCATGAATTCGTGATGGGTGGGGTCCGGCCAGCCTGGCCAGCGGGAGGGGACATGGGCGTTTGGTTGGCCAGCCTGCCTGCTGGTCAAACTCCTGGTCGAGGGGATCATTTGCATATTATCCTTTTGTTATATAGGCCAGTGTTTCCCAAAGTGTGGTACGCGTACCCCCAGGGATACCGGAAGAGTTTGGTGGGGGTACGCATTGCACCGGAGTTTGGTGGGGATAGGCACTGCACCGTGCTTAGCTGCGCCTAATTCTGCGTTCTCCTGAGTCAAGTCAAGACAGTCTTGTGAGGCGTGAGATGGCCCAGTGTGCAAATAAATGTTATTTGTAATATAACTTTTATTTATATTTTATTATGAATAATTTTATTTTTCGTTTATTATTATTTTGTGTATGTACAAAAAAAATAAATGTATTTTGATTGTTATTAAAATACATCCATTTTTTTTTTGATGAGGGGTACTCAGCGTTACAAAAATTATAGAAGGGGTACACATATGTCAGAAGTTTGGGAAGCACTGAATAGGATATACACTGAGTGGCCAGATTATTATGCGTTCAGAGATCATCATAATCTGGCCACCCAGTGTACATGAGGGCTTCTACATGGGGACTAGCTGAAAAGCATGAGGAAATGTTAATGGCAGCCTGCATGAGAAAGGAAATGGCAGGGCTGAGGCCCAGGTGAGCACGCAGCACTTTCTGCAGCCCTCCAGGCCACGAGAGGCAGTTTCCTTTCCTTCTATGAGAGATCTCCACCACAGTGTGCAAATAAATGTTATTTATAATGTAACTTTTATTTATATTTTATTATGAATAATTTTATTTTTCGTTTATTATTTTGTGTATGTACCCCCCCAAAAGAAAAGTAAATATATTTTGATTGTTATTAAAATATAACCATTTTTTTTGACGAGGGGTACTCAGCGTTACAAAAATTATAGAAGGGGTGCACATAGGTCAGAAGTTTGGGAAACACTGGCCTAAGGAAGGTAACGCAGCCCGTCCATTTGAAGCCAGGGCTCTCATCCAGGTCATCTGACTCCAAAGCCCGTGCTTGTCACTGCTTCTTCTGTACTGTCAACGCTAAGGGTTGTTCTAGCCCTAAAATAAGATTCTATGCCACCAACTCATTTACATGCTATTCCTTATTTGTGTTTTAAAATGTTTAGTGGGAAAAAAAATGAGAACAGCTGTAGACTTTATTTCTCGTCTATAGCCTGGATAACAGAGCGCTCTTTTTATGTAAAATCACGCTCTTTCTTCTCCCCTTGGAGGAACTGAGTGAGTGGCTCTTTGCAAAGCAATGAAGTGAGGAATGTATTATCCCCCCAATTGAGTGAAATGCCTGCCGTTAGAAGGAATAAGACCTGCTGTCTAGCTCATTCTTTCTCCATGATAAAACGTTCTTGGGCCTTAATTGGGGAAGAGAGACCAGGAGCTTTCGATAAGAGTCAAAATCCTATTGTGAGGAGGCCTAAGGATTTTCACACCTGATTTCCATCTGCGGATGTAATCAATAAGAATGGCAGAGTCCCGAAAAGAGAGCTTCCTACGGAGTTCAAGGAAGCAACTGTGTTAGTTAGAGCTGGGGTTTATAAGAGGTAATCAATCCTGTCTGATCATTGCTACCAAGAGTATGAGTCGGTATGATCAATATGAGTACTTAAGACACGATGTTTAGAACAAACGTTGGAAAAGGAGAGGGGTAGTAAATATTCTATGAGATGTTTAACTGGCTTTTGGACTTAGAAGAAGCCGTGTCACAGCAGATGTGATTTATAGCCAACGTAATCATGATATAGTGTTTTGAGGCCACTGTATGCATGTGTGGCAATTAAAAAAAATTTATATACAATTAATTTTCTAAAGCAACCCTTCTAGAAATGATACATTCCAACATGGATTGTTGGGCACCCATATTGTCCGTGCATTTTTCTCCCCAATTACCAAGTAGTCCCTTGTGTAGTCCATTTAATCTAAAGGAGTGAAATCAGTCATGTTTTGCTACTACTAATGGAAAGAATTTTGTTCAGCATTAATTGCTAAGTTCTGTGTCAAGGCAGGGGCTATAGTTGATACACATGTTAGTGACTCATCATTTCATGACATTAGATCACGGTGAGGCGATAAGGCAGTCGGTGAAGCCAGGATTCAAACCAAGTGTGTGGGCTGTCAGAGCTCAGTTCTGTTAAACACCATCGGAGAGCACTTCCTAAATCCATTAGAAACATAATCACCCCTCTGTTCTCTGAGAGGCTCGCTGTGAGATTTATTTATCTCTGTCCACGTTTTGAAGGAGTTCATTGTCGGGCATGCCTTTACAGACTTGCTGTTTAAGTGCTCCAGGGGCCTGCGTCTGCTGGAAACACATGGAATCGGCTTCTGCCAGGACAGCCCGGCCGCCCCCTCCCTTACAGGCTGTCTCTCCTGGGACTGCTTTTGTCTGGACCGCTGCTCTGTCAAGTTTCCCCTCAAAGGACCGTAGTTTCTGTGTCTCTGTAACCTTGGCTTCCACGTGACTTGGAGTTGCCATCTGGTGTGCATGTCCTATGTGCGGTCACTGAGCAGCTTTTACACAGACATTTTAATGTTTGGGAAACTCCCCACACAGGAGACCTACCTGCTCCTTGTGGAAACCAACACTTGACTTCCTAGCCTCTGGCTGGGGGGTGGGCTTTGCCAGAGTCACAACAAAAGCAAAATATCATCAAGAAATATAATTAAATGCTTTTAATTCAGGAGGGATCTTCCTGAAGAACCAAGTGTAGTTGCTACATGGGCAGCATTATGGTGATTGCGGGGGTGGGGGTGGGTGGGGAGGAGGATGGGTGAAGGTGGAAGAGAGCATGGAAGGGAGAGAAGGTGCTGGGGAATATTCTTTTAAATAATAAAAAATAAATAAAATGTGCAAAAATAAAAAAAGAGGATTCAGAGATAAAAGACACTAAAAAATAAACAAATAAATGAAATAAATTCGGTTTTATTAAGACTATTTGGGCCGAAACAGGTTTGGCTTAGTGGTAGAGTGTCGTCTGTGGACTGGAAGGTCCTCGGTTCGATTCCGGTCAAGGGCATGTACATTGGTTGCTGGTCGATGTTTCTCTTTCATTGATGTCTCTAGCTCTCTATCTCTCCCCCTTCCTCTCTGTAAAAAAATCAATAAAATATATATTTTTAAAAAGACTATTTGGTAAAGAAGAGTATGAGTAGAGAGCCACCATATCTTTATATTCCCGTGGATGCTAATGAATTATAATTAATTCTTTGTTTTGCTTCCTCCCCCCACCAAACCTTATTATGACCAGTATTTATTTTGTATCTCATCACTGTACATTTTTGTAGAGTAATATATTAAATTTAATCTGAGTAGATTATGCTACCTGTGTGGACGGTAAATGTTTGTAAGGCAGAGAGGTGTGACAGCATTTTCATCACATCTGCTACATAGAAATCCTCTTTTCCTTTGGTTTCTAATGAGTCCCTTGGTGGTACCCAGCCATGCCTAAGCAGATTTGGAAAACCCACTGGCTAGCTAGAGTACTGGTGTTTCTGAAACTCTTGATAATAAAACAACCTTAGGCAACATGTTTGATGTGCGCAGTCCTTGTGGTGATGGTTCCTAGATATATCTATGATTCAGCCAACAGGTTTTTTTTAAAAAAAATATTTTATTGATTTTTTACAGAGAAGAAGGGAGAGAGATAGAAAGCTAGAAACATCGATGAGAGAGAATCATTGATCAGCTGACTCTTGCACGCCCCCTACTGGGGATGTGCCCACAAGCAAGGTACATGCCCTTGAAGGGAATCGAACCTGGGACCCTTCAGTCTGCAGGCCAACGCTCTATCCACTGAGTCAAACCGGTTTGGCTCAACCAGCAGATTAGATGAGTAATCAAATGGGTTCCATGAGGCACCATGTTGTTTTAGTAAGTTTCCTCTACAACAGGGGTGGGGAGCCTTTTTATTCTGCCAAGGGCCATTTGGATATTCATGACATCATTTGGGTGCCATTCAAAATTATCAGCTTAAAAACTAGCCTGCTTTATTTGGTCACACATTTAATTAACTCTCCCCTAATGCCTTGGCAGGGCCAGACCAAATGATTTTGAGGGCCTGGTGGGCCCAGTGGCCACCCTGCTCCTCAGGGTAATGGGAGAAAATTATATATTTCCCTCTCTGGCTTGTGAGTGATTTAACTCTGTTTCTTGATATTTTGCTTTTGTTCTGTGTCTTTTATCCTTCATTATTTGTGTGTGTGTGTGTGTGTGTGTGTGTGTGTGTGTGTGTGTGTATGTATGTGTATGTGTGTGTATGTGTGCGCGCGAGCAGTTATCGACTGGTTATTTTTGGCTAAGTGATCATTTTTCTAGGTAGAATGATATTCAGTTGAATGTAATTTAGAGCACAAAGCCACTGAAAGAATGAAGATTCTATTTTCTATTTATCCATCGGTTATCTGCTAGAAAGAGTATCCCATTTAATTCTATTAAGAATCAAGGAAGGAGAAAGTGGGCTTTTTTTTTTCTTTCGAAGAAACCATATGCTTCAATCTGAAGAAGGAGTTATACTCTTTCACACTTATAATAAAAGGGTTAAGAAGAAGCCAGTTAGTGAAAGATGCGGATATTAGAAACACTGCAGAATCAAAGTTGTTCCAAGCATACGGCATTGAATATATTATTTGCAAAAAAAAAAAAGGTACTGATCACATCTTTCTCATATAAAACAAGTCAATGGGAAAATATGACTCAGTTTGCAGTTACATTTTAAGTAACACAATTATTTCATGAAACAACTTGTAGTGAATCTCTACTTTTCCCATTTTTTTTTATTGTGGGCAAATTATGTTTCCCTTTTGCATTAAAAACATCCCGAAAGAAACCACTTACCAAGGGAAATGACTTAAAATAATTCACCTTCTAAAATGGTCTTATCTTATAGCACATTGTGCGGTCAGCAAACACATATGGCTTAGCCTTCTTTAAGACATCACGTGGTATGGGAGGCAAAATTAGTTTCTGAGGATTGGAAATGAATGTTTCCTTGTCCTTTCCGGGGCAGATTTGAACTGGTGTTCATAAAGCGAAGTCAAACTCCAGTTTAATGATTTCAAAAGGTACTCTTTTTTTTTTTTAACATATATGATACATTTAAGAAAAAGACAGCACACTTGATGTGGATCACCACAGACAGTTACATCTGAGATGCAAGAAGAATTCTGGCATTATTGCGGGTGTCAGCATAATCAGTAAAAAATTATTTTTGATGACTTGAAGGAAGAAAGTGTTAAACAGAATGAGGAGGCTTTTTGAACAGCAGATACATGGCACAGTCCTTTCCCCTTGTCTGCCAAAGGCACCCACACTTGTCATCAGTGAATGCAATTATTTTTTTTCTTTTCTTTTTTTTTTCTTTTTACAATACAGAAGAGACTTTTGGCAGCCAACGTGGGCTATTTTTTTTTTCTTCGCTTGCACACCCCTTTTCACCATGGTGAGGATGTATCTGAAAGATATTCATAGAGTTGATTTTGTCCCTCAACTATGCGCTTTGTGAATAAATGAGACAGAACTTGGGAGGACAAAACAGATCATACACTCCGCTTTGCATGCCGACAGAGCCTCAACTAAAAGGTTACACCGCGTCAGGGTAAAATAGTCCCTCGTACGGCTCTCATGTGAATTTTTTAGATGAATGGAGTTTTAAGTTTTAGACAAAGAAAAATGCCTACATAACAAAAATCTCTTCATGACCCCTCCTTAGCACGCAGCACAAAAACTCAATAGCAATCATCTGTTAAGCGTAATCAGAAAGAATGGCTTGGCAAGAATTTATAGCACCTTCAATACATATGCACACCTGTGGTCTCCCGATATCAAATAAACAAGGCATATACGTATTTTGGCTTTGTAAATGTCAAATGTATCATGGTCTTTGGCATCTATTTTGGTGTGTGGTCACATCAAGGAGGCAAAAATATATGGTGGAGTCAAATCCTCTCCGTCTCATTATCTCCTTCTCTCACCATGTATTCCCCCTTTACCATCTGGCAATCACCATACTGCTGTCTTTGTCCAGGAGTCATTCTTCTTTTATTGAATAACTCATTTATTAGCCCTTAATGTATATATCAAATATATATATATATATATATATATATATATATATATATATAGGCATTTGGCACACACATACTTGTTTGTTTCCCTTTTTTGCTTTGCAAACACTGAGATGACCAACCTGTTGAACTGAAAAGTGAACACCCTTGCATTTCTATCTTTTTTTAAAAAAAAAATTCTTTATTGATTAAGGTGTTACATATGTGTCCTTATTCCCCCATTACCCGCCCCATCCCATGAGTCGTTCTTTTATTTTCTTTGTTTAATGCCTTCAACCTTATCAATGGCACTACTCTTTGCACACACTCTCTCTTTTTCCATTTTCTTACATTTCCTGTTAATGTTAATTTGTAATTTATTATTATTTTTTTAGTGTGTACATTTTTTTATTGCTTTTATAGAGGAAGGGAGAGGGAAAGAGAGATATAGAACATCAATGATGAGAGAGCATCATGGATCGGCTGCCTCCTGAATGCTCCCTACTGGGGATCGAGCCCAAAACCCAAGCATGTGCCCTTGACTGGAATCAAACCCAGGACCCTTCAGTCTGCAGGTTGCTGCTCTATCCAAATCAGCCAGGGCTATGCACAAGCATTTTAACAATACATATGAATTAGTAGTAGGAGTAGATGGTTTTAAAATGTTATGTTAAAAAAACACCCATTAAAAAGCATGCTAAAGGGATGTACAAAAATAAAAATAGTACTGTAATTTTACTGCTGATGGAAACAAAATGTGGAGAGATGTAGATTTCTTCACATGTGTACAAATGTCCCAGTGATTAATTTCTCATGAAAGAACCTCGGGTACACTAAACACCTCAGTAACTATTATTTTACATTTCAGCAAAGAAAATCAACTAATCACATGCTAAGAGATGTTCTAATTTGCCATTTGGCCCCTTTTCTCTTCACATATTTTTATATTTAAATATTAGTGTTAATGCTTCCTTGATGTATAACCTACATTATACTCTGACATATTTAGATAGATACAATAAATTTGAATAAATGATTATAACTAGCTAATTACATTTGGGTTCCTGACTCGTCAGATTTCAGGGTATTAAAAGGAGGCAAACTTAATTGCACAGTGAGCCAATCAGAGTGAACGTAGCCATAGTGAAAGGAACAATTCCATGTGCGTATCACTAATATCGCAGGACATTAAAATATTTCCAAACCAACTCTTTCCACAGTGCTGCTCACTATACATTATTATAGAAAGGCCTTGGGGTGCTTGGCAAGCAGCATGGAAACGAACCAAGTAAACAGTTAAAGAGTGTTTGTAGTGCAAAATCTGTAAGCATTGCTGTTCCAGCATTACTATTGGACTAATTCTGCACTTTTAGAACAAAGATAAATAATTACGTTTGAACCCGGCAGCCATGATGCCTGTCATACACATGCCGCTTTTTAGACCATATTGCCCTACCTTGAGCCCCTACCCACAGGGATAATTTGTGCAAAAAGGGAATTTATTATCGCAGATAATTATATAAAAAACTAGAGGCCTGATGCATGAAGATTCGTGCAAAAATGGGCCTTCCTTCCCCTGCTGCTGGCACCACCTTCGCTCCAGCCCAGAGCTGCCCTTCCACCTTCCCACTCTGCCTAGAGGCCTGGAGAGGATGGGTGGTGTGGAATGCCTGCCTTGTCGCCACCACCTTGCCCTAGGCTGCTTGGCACCTGCATATGCAAATTAGCCCACCATCTTTGTTGAGTTGATTTGCATACTCACTCCTGATTGGTTGGTGGTCATCAAGAAGGTATGGTCAATTAGCATGTTACTCTTTTATTAGTGTAGATTGGGGCTAAAATCAAGCATGACTGGATTTAGAAGATCCCATACTGAATTTAGAGTTGCCCATCTTCCTCTTGTGTTTTGGCTTCAGGAAGATGTGGTGACAAGATAGCAGCAGCTGCTTCAAGCTCATACCTCCTCAAGTTAAAGCCAAGCAGAAGGCACAATGCTCTTTCTATTGCAATATCTTTTTTTTTTTTTTGGTTCCTCCCCAAGTAAAAGTCCTGCTATTAGTCCTGATAAATTCTGACTGTCTTGGCATGAATGTCTATTTTAGAATCACTCTTGCATCCAGGAAAACTTAAAATTTTGATCGGCTGAATATGGGCCCATGTTCCATCTGGGAACAGGAATTGAGGCCCAATAGACACAAAGTTTGAAATAGGTGTTATTTTTCTTTTTGTCCCAACACCATTTATCCCCACTATACCCTCCTCCACCTCCATTCACACCCCTTTCCTGGCAATTACAACAGTGTTGTTTGTGTCCATGAGTGAAGTCTCTTTTTTTAATTTCTTTTTTGCTCAATCCCTTCATCCCCCCATGTATCCCGCCCCTCTCAGAGATGTTAGCCTGCTCTCTATCTATGAGTCTGTCTCTATTTTGCTTCTTAGTTCAGTTTGTTCATTAGAGTCCACGTATGAGTGAAATCATATGGTATTTGTCTTTTTCTGGTTGCCTTATTTCACTTAGTATAATATTCTCCAGGTCCATCCATGATGTCAGTAAAAGTAAATGTTGTTTCTTACAGACGAGTATTTCATTGTGTAAATGTGCCAAAGATGTTTTATTCATTCATCTATTGATGGACACTTGAGCTGCTTCTAAATATTGCTATTGTATGTAACTGCAGTGAACATAGGGGGTGCATATATTATTTCAAGTCAGTGTTTATTCAGATAAATTTCCAAAAGTGGAATTGCTGGATCATGAAGAAGGTCCATTTTTAATTTTTTGAGGTATCTCCATACTGCTTTCCACAGTGGCTGCATCAATCTGCATTCCCATCAGCAGTGTATGAAGGTTCTCCTTTCTCCACGTCTTTCAGGAAGTCAGTATAGGGCATCTTCACCTTTTCACCTTTTCTCCTCTGAAATGCTGTCATCAGCTAACTTTATCCAAATTAACTACAGTTTTTCTACCTCTTTAATGGCCTGTGATTGTTGTTTCTTTCATGTTAGCACCCTTGATGGCCTCTTTTTGTTTTAGAATTGTGCTAGTGGTCCATTTCACCAGAAACAAAGCAAAAAACCAATCAATTAACCAATCAATCAATCAATCCATCCATCCACAAAATATTCACAGCACAGGTTTAGCAGTAAACTGACTTGCACTCTCTCCTTTGGTTGTGGTCTGAGAGGTGCTTGTTGTCATGCTGACAGAAAGGGTTGTCGGGTCAAGAACCAAAGCTTTGTTCAGTGACTGGGACATTTTCTCCTGGAACAACTTGGTTGGGAACCGAAAACCTGGAGATGAGAGACATTGGAGACCCAAGGTGAGACTGCACCAGTGCTAACCAATCTTTGCATAACATCGTGTAATTTGTAGAATCACTTCTCATGTAATATCTTACTACCTTCTTTAGTGTTTGTTTTAGATTACCTAATGGTTGAAGGAAACTATACTTGATCTCCTGCCCTGGTTTTTTCTATGTTGACTGAAATGTTTTTGATGAAAAAGGAATATCTGTGTTCCTCTTGGTAGAAACCTTCAGGGGTTTTCTACTGTGTCTGTCAGGACAATTTCTCTGGCGGACATGAAGGTTCATCTCCCTACGGATGGGATGGTTCTGACACAATGTGTGAAAGTGGGGGTAGAGAATTTCTGGTTCCATAAAAATGGAGTGAAGAATGAATTATTGAAAAGGAAGGTGACTAATGCAATTGAAAGCATATAGGCAAACAACAACAACAACAAAAAGACACAAAAACTCTTATCACACCCCAAAAAGTGTCAGTTTTGTTAGTTGAAATTAATAGGTGTCTACTACTTCTCTCTCTCTCTCTCAATTTAAATATTCTGCATTTGTTCCTGATTTTAATTTTGGGATATTGATTTCAGATTCTGGAATTCTGCTTGTATTCATCAAAGAAAAAAGGATTATCTTTTTTTAAAAAAAACAACAACCCAGTCTTCCATGCATTAGAGCCTTTTCTTTTGAATGGAATGCAACTTACTTCTCTTTTTACAGGTATATGTTGACTAATTTTCTTAATTGGGATGACAAAAAGAAAAATTTAAATGTTCATTTTCAGGCTAGCCCCGTGCAGCACTGCCGGCTGAGGACACGCTCGGATAAAGCGGGCCCTGATCGCTCTGAAACCCGGGCTGCAGCGTGAACCAGCAGGAGGGGAGTCAGAGGCAGGCAGCGGAGCCCAGGCGCGCACATGTTTATTTGCGATCATTAGGCACAGTGTTAATAAAAACATCCACTGGAAGCGAGGGCTGCTTATCTGCACACGCAGTGGAAATGTGTGGCACTGCAGCTCTAGTAGGAAGGCTAGGAAATTAACTAGGCAAGAAACTGCACGTTCAAGAAACATGTATGCAAAGAGAATTAAGGACTAGAACTTGGTGGCTAAACCACAAAAGGCCTACTATATTTCATTTTAGGACAGTGACCTCAGGAGAAGTCTTTCTATTTTCCTGGAGGAGCTTTATTGAGATATAATTCACATACAACACAATTGGTCATGTTAGAGTGTACAGTCCAACACCTTCCATTGCATTCTCTGCGTTGTGCGTCCATTGCCACAATCAATTTTAGAACATTTTTACCGCCCCAGAAAGAAGCCCTGTACCTCTCAGCCATTTTTCTCTTAAAAAATATGTTTTTATTGATTTGAGAGAGAAAGAGAGAGAGAGAGAGAGAGAGAGAGAGAGAGAGAGAGAAGCATCCATGAGAGGAACATCTACAGGCTGCCTCCTACACGCAGCCTGTTGGAATAGAGTCAGTAACTAGGGTATATGCCCAACTCTAAATCAACCAAATGATGAGCTGCACCAGCCTGGGCTCTAAGCCATTATCCCTCAGTGACCTGCTGCAGACTCCTACTAACCCTAGGCAACTACCAATCAATTTTCTGCCTCCATAGATTTGCCAATTCTGAAAATTTTATATAAATAGAATAATGTAATATCTGATCCTTTGAGACTGATTCTTTGCAAAACGTTCACAAACTTCATGTTGTAGTATGTATCAATTCTTAACTAATTGATTATTTTCTTAATTCTAAAACGGCAGTTTACACTCAATATGATTTTGCACTAGAGGCCTGGTGCATGAAATTCGTGCACTTGGGGAGAGATCCCTCAGCCTGGCTGGGATCCCTTGCTCCTCAGCACTGTCACAGCCCTGGTCTGGGGTTACCACTTTCCATTCAAAGTGACAGGGGAGGAGCCTCCATTGGCAAGGTAGGACAAAAGACATCTGGGGCCCTCAGATATAATAGAAATCAGACGCTCCGTGAAGACCTCAGTCTACTGGAAAGATGGAAAAGGTGAGTCACACCTTGAGAAAGACAATTGCTCAAATATGTTAAGAAACAATCCTTTCTTTGGCACCCGATCAGAGCCGAAATAAGCATGTTTTCCACCCAAATGACTTTACCAAAACCAGGTAGTTTCTGTCATTTGCCAGTCAGGCACCCAAATTTGGTGAAGCCATTTGCATTTTATAACTGCTTTTTTCCCCCACTCAGATTTTTTTTTAATGGCAAAATCAATCTATGTCAAGCATTGGAATGGTTATTCCTCCGTCTTCTCTCTGATTGCACAACAAATTCTCTAAAAAAATATGAACTCCCAGGGTCAGAAACTGTTTCATTTAGTCAAATATAACAAGGTGGGAGAGGTGAAGAGAGCAAGGAGAGCTGTCCAGAGGAAAGACCACCGAAATGTATCAAAATCTTCCACGTCCCTCTCTTCTCCTCCAGTGTGCTTGAGGAAACTTTGCAATGGCCTCCGTTAAGAAAACCCAGCTGCTCTTCCTCCCATCTACGTTCTGATTTCCAGATGTACTCGAGGATGGTCTAACAAGAAGAGCATATGTTTTCATCATGAATTCAGTTCATAATGTCTTGCTACTCTGAAATGCAAAGTGGCAGGGTACTTTCTCTGACGAGCAGACTTCAAAAAATATGCTCCAAGGGTTATCCTCCCTCTTCTTTCTGGTCATTCATTTAAAGAAATCATATGAATTATGCACAGTATGACTTTTTGAAAATCTGTCTTTGCTTTGGAAAGTATTACATATGTCCCTTTAGTTTCCCCATTGACCCCTTCCATCCAGCACACCGCGCCCCCCACCCTCCCGCCTTCACCACACTATTATCTGTGTCCATGGGTTATGCATATCCTATATAATAAAAGCCTAATATGCTAAGTGTCTGGTCAACTGGTTGGCCGTTCAACCAATCAAAGCATAATATGTTAATGATATGCTAAGGCCACTCACCGCTCACTATGACGTGCACTGACCACCGGGCGGCAGATGCTCTGACCAGTAGGTTAGCTTGCTGCCAGAGTCCTGCTGATGGGGAGTGAGCGAGATGGGCTGGACATGCCCTGGAGCCCTCCCATGGGCTCTTCCCAGCTGGCCAACCTCCCGTGTCCCTCCCTGGCCCTGATCATGCACCAGTGGGGTCCTTCGACCTGGCCTACATGTTTTTTCAATCCAGGACCCCTCAGGGGAGGTCAGAGAGCTGGTTTCAGCTTGATCCTTCAGGCCAGACCAAGAGACCACACTGGTGTATGAATTTATGCACCAGTCCTCTAGTATGCATATAAGTTCTTTGGTTGAACTCTCCTTGTCCCCCACCCCTTTACCTCTGAGACTCATCAGTCTGTTTCATGTTTCTATGTCTCTGGATCTATTTTGTCCATCAGTTTATTTTGTTCATTAGATTCCACAAATGAGTGAGATCATGTGATACTTGTTCTCTGACTGGCTTATTTCACTTAGTATAATGCTCTCCAGGTCCCTCCATGATCTCTCAAAGGGCAAGAGATCCTTCTTTTTTACAGTTGCAAAGTATCCCATGGTGTAAATGTGCCACGGCTTTTTTATCCACTCATCTACTGATGGGCACCCGGGCTGTTTCCAGAGCTTAGCTATTATAAATAGCACTGCTGTGAACATAGGGGTGGGTGAATATATTCTTTCCGGTTTGTGTTTTGGGATTCTTAGGATATATTCCTAGAAGTGGGATCTCGGCAGGTCCAAGTTTCATCCTTTTGAGGAAACTCCTTACTGTTTTCCGTAGTGGCTGTACCACTCTGCATCCCCATCAGCAGCATACTAGGGTTCCTTTCTCAGTATGGCTCTGCATCATGCTTTGCAGTTACCCGTGTGAGTCTTCCAATCAGTGCGAAAATATAGAATTTGGGTACTAGTGATTTTGAAACAAGGGCCCACAATAAGAAACTCAGAACTTGGGGGGTGGGGGGAGGGGGAGGGAGAAAGTCATGGTGAAAGGCAATGGAAGGTAGGATTTTGAGTTACTTAATGAGCCAGTGGCTCCCTGCCATTCCTTAAAAAGAAAGACATCTTTTAGGGGTTATGAGAAATTCAATGGCTTTTGGAAAATTGTGGGCAACTATCTAAAAATGTGTTTCAAATGTTTCAACTCAAACAAATTAAAAACATATTCTTTCCCCTGGCACTTATGTTCTTTATTTTTAAGGGATATGTGTGTTTCTCAGGGAAATCTTAGGCATGTGGCTCTAATTTTCACTTAGCTCATCGTGATATCGTTTCATGAGAGCTATTCAGTGACTAAAAAATCCTCGTGCACCTTTTTTTAATAACCCTTCAAGAAAAAAACGATTTCTTAGAACCAGGAAGTCAGGGAAACCAGAGGTGGAAAAGGGCAAGTATGTTCTGCAGGCTTTTTCCTAACGCAGCGGGAGGACTCCACTCCGCTTTCTTTGTGTGAGACTCCAATACCTGAAGTCACGTATTTTCCTGGAAAGATGGTGCCCATTGGAAGGGGAAACTATGTTTCATTGTTTTTCGTGATGGCAAAAACCATTCTAGTGACCAGAAATGTTTCTGTCCCATCAAAAGTCACTGAGTCTGAAACCGTATTCCGTGATCATGGAGGAGGTCTCCATGCCCTCTGTGTTTCTCAGGCAGAGTTCTGACCATTTCTGCAGCCCAGTGAGTGGAACGGGGCATGTGTGATTGTGGTTGATGGTGATAATAACACAGGGGTGGGCAAAAGTATGTTTATGGTTGTGAGTACTTGAAACAGAGTTTATTCTTGTACTAGTATGTATGTATATACTACCCTGTTTCCCCAAAAATAAGACAGTGTCTTATATTAATTTTTGCTCCCAAAGATGCGCTAGGTCTTATTTTCAGGGGATGTCTTATTTTTCCATGAAGAAGAATACAGTACACATTTATTGTTAAATGAAAATAAAGGAAATGTATTACCTGTATACAGTATGGTAGTACTGTAATTGTCAACACAAACCAGACAAACTGTGAATCCTGGGGGCCTTATTTTCGGGGGATGCCTTATATTTCCACTCAGAAGGAAACATGCAACTAGGTCTTATTTTCGGGGAAACACGGTAGTCTGTATTTATTTATTATTGTATTATTTAATTTGTATTCTCTGTCTTTTTGTTCTTTTTTCATATCCTTGCTTTTAGGTAATGATGGTAGGTAATTGATCATACTTTTGCCAACCCCTGTACACTAAGCTTTTTATTTTTTTTATGGTAAAGAGAATTTTTTTCCCCATTTAAATTCTTTATTGTTGAAAGTATTATATTATACACTAAGCTTTTTAGACAGTTTTCTAAACTAGGCAGTTTCCTGTGGCCGGTCATTCAACATATGCTCTACCAGACTCATTTTTGGCCCAATGTCCTACTATTTTTCTATTTTTCCCCCCTGAACTCTTTGAAAGAGGAGCTTTGTGAGTACGATGAGGAGAGACGTGATACACATAATGTATGGATATAAATAATGTACGGGCATGTGCACGAAGGCTTGTGTGTGTCTGTCAATATAGCCCATATCTAATCTTCTCATTCATTCATGCTTTCAACAGGTTTTTGTTAACGTTTACCACAGTCCAGGAAGTGTCCAACCTGTCAGGGATGCCAGTTGGAAAAAGACACACATTCTGTCTCTAAACACAACAGTTGAGAAAAAAATGATCAAGTAACCACTGTAATGAAGCCCATTAGAAGCGCACTGGAAATAGAAAGTCAGCGTTTTCAATCCTCCGGTGACCATGAGTGAAGGGCAGCTGACACAGGTCGTCACCATGCTGGCAGGAGCAGGTCAGTCCAGGCCAGTGGTCAGCAAACTGCGGCTCTCGAGAGCCACGTGCGGCTCTTTGGTTCCTTGAGTGTGTGGCTCTTCCACAAAATACCTGGGCCAGACTATTTTGAAGAAGTGGTGTTAGAAGAAGTTTAAGTTTAAAAAATTTGGCTCTCGAAAGAAATTTCAATCGCTGTGCTGCTCATATTTGGATCTGTTGACTCATGAGTTTGCCGACCAGTGGGCGAGGCTGAGGATGTCAGGTGAACAAAGCCAGGAAAATCAAAACCCCTGGCCAACAGTTGGCTGGAGTGGCGTCCCCACATACCAACGTTGAGTATTTGATCCGCTGTCGGGGCACAGACAACGAGCAACCTTACCCTCCTCCCCATGTTGCTTCCCAATATAGGTTCTACAGAATGCCTTTGGACCTCCCTTGATTTCTGGCATCCAGTGAATTAAAAGACCAGTCTGCCTTGCAGTCTTTAAGGTTTATTGACTTCATCGTGGCCATTAGCATAAACAACCAGGCCACATACAGACACTGCAAGGTGCATTTTCTATTTCTGGTGTGCTCTACGGAGACCCACTTCAAATACTTTTCAGCTCAACGCACTGGAAGCCACTGGCCATCCTAAATGTGAATGATCATCGTGGAAGTCTTTAGGACATACCCATGTAGGTGGATAACACTGGACCTAATTAACAGACGTTTCACAAATACGCTGACACCGACTTTCAAAGAAGTCAATCCACCCTGCAAATGAGCAGCACCCATTTTGCCATCCTGTTCTCCTAAGCGCCTTCTCACTCCAGCTTCGGCTCTGAATGCAGAACACTGTGACAAATGACGGCATTTTAAGGAGAAAGTGAGCCACGTGCCATCAGCACCCGGAAAAGGGTACAACGCGAAAAGCTCCAACTCACGTCCCCGCCGCCCCTTTGGACATCTGTGATTGTGTCTGAGTCCTCAGAGTCCGCTCCATCCATCACCAGGTGCACGTTTGCAACAGGAAGGCACCCTTTCACTGGTTGGCATGGCAACAGCAGTCAAATCATCCCTTGATAATGCTCTTTAATTGATTGTATAAATTACCCTGAGCTGCGCGATTGCAAAATGCTGCACTGAAGCTCTCGAGTGCTCGGATCGCCCTCGCTGCATTTCAAGATGCATCGCATCCCCTGCCTTTCCCCAGGAAACTGACCCTCTCAAGGCTGCTGGAAAAGTGGGGGGCAAGCATAAAGGCTAAACATTGAGGAAAAGTTGAGAACAACAGCGCCGTTCATTGCTACTCCAAGGGGCCTGTTAACTAACTCGTAGCCAACTGGCCAAGTACGGCATGCAGGTGTAAAGATATTTCTTTAAAAATTGCAAATAGCCAAAACCGGTTTGACTCAGTGAATCGAGTGTCGGCCTGCAGACTCAAGGGTCCTGAGTTCGATTCTGGTCAAGGGCATGTACCTTGGTTGCGGGCACATCCCCAATGGGAGGTGTGCAAGAGGCAGCTGGTCGATCTTTCTCTCTCATCGATGTTTCTAACTTTCTATCCCTCTCCCTTCCTCTCTGTAAAAAAATCAATAAAATATATTTAAAAAATAAAAATCGCAAAGAGAAGTCAGTCTGTTCGAATAGAGCTTTATTACCAGAATTGAATGTATGACTGCTTTGGAGGGGAGGCGATAGCTATTTGGAGGCACATGGCATGCCCTCTTCGCTCGCATGCCTGGGGCCTTTTCCTCCTCAGGATCCTTTCAGTACAATTAGTTGGGAGCGTGTAGCAGCCCATGTATTGGCTCTGCTGTTGCCTCCATCGCTCAGCCGAATGGCATTCTGTGATTTCTGGCATCTCCATTCAACTGGGCGCAGCCTGGAAGTGATTACGCTGGGAACGACCGTGCCTGAGGCACCCTGTTATTTTCATTTCTCGTCTCTTTGTTTCCCTCCATAAAAGAGCCCCTTGGGCGTTGCTTCTCCCAAAGTCCAGTGCGCTCTGCAGAGAAGTATAGGCTGGCGGTGTGGCTCCCAGTCCCCCATCCCCAGCCTCACCTGGTAATCATTAGACGTGCGGGCCCATGACAACTGCGAGTGGGACCCAGAACTCTACGTTTTAACAAGCTCTCCAGCATGCCGAGGAAGATCAGATTGGAGAGCCGCTGGAATGGGCTAGTGTTGTTTGCACATTAGAATCGCTGGGAGGACTTCTAAAACAACCAGCACGAGGAATTCCCCTCCCTCAGATCCAGATTTCATTGCTTTGAGATCAGCTGCCCCCGGCACACCCCCTGCTGGGGATCAAGCCCCCAACCCGGGCATGTGCCCTTGACCGGAATCGAACCCGGGACCCTTCAGTCCGCAGGCTGATGCTCTGTCCACTGAGCCAAACCGGCTAGGGCCTTCCGTAAGTTTTAATACATATCCTGGGAAAGTGAAACCCAGAGATAAATTGGTTTTTCCTAAAACGCTCTGCTAACAGGTCACCATTTTACTTCCTACTTGATGTCAAGCTTTGTTTATGTAATTCCAGGTGTTGTTTCTTTATTTCACCCATAAAAAATAATTGAGCCCTGACCGGTTTGGCTCAGGGGATAGAGCCACTGAAGGGTCCCAGGTTCGATTCCGGTCAAGGGCATGGACCCTGGTTGTGGGCACATCCCCAGTAGGAGGTGTGCAGGAGGCAGCTGATTGATGCTTCTCTCTCATCAGTGTTTCCGACTCTTTCTATCCTTCTCCCTTCCTCTCTGTAAAAAAAGCAATAAAATGTATTTTTTTTAATTGAAAATCAAGTTATTAAATTATTTGTCCAAGACCTAAGGACAGAGCCCAGGTTTGAATCCAGGGATGGCTGTGCCCAAACCTCCAGCTCTCTCCATAAAGAGCCGAGCCCGAGCCCCCCGCTGGCGGTGAGGAGGCATGCCTAAGCAGCGCCCTCTGTGCTCTCGTCTCCCGGAGAACCTTTGCCGACGCACTGGGTGTTGCAACCTTTGCAAGCTTACTTCTTTGGTGCCTCTGTAGTGTGCTGTGCCTAAGTGTTTCACGGAGATAAGCTTATTTCATCCCATCCCCATAATACACCTGTGAGGGAGGACGCCTTATCTCCCCGGCACAGAATCTTGCCCAAGGTGACCTCGCTCTGAAGGGTGAGCAAAGGTTTCTCCCTCCCACAGAGGCCTGGCTCCATCGCAGTCTTCTTTCTCACCAGACTGTGCAGCCTCTCACGGGGAGCCAAGCAGGCATTTTCTTCTAGGCTGTTCTGTTTAAAAATATATATTTTATTGATTTTTTTTTTTTTTTACAGAGAGAAGGGAGAGGGATAGAGAGTTAGAAACATCGATAAGAGAGAAACATCCATCAGCTGCCTCCTGCACACCCCCTGCTGGGGATGTGCCCACAACTAAGGTATATGCCCTTGACTGGAATCGAACCTGGGACCCTTGAGTCCTCAGGCCGACGCTCTAGCCACTGAGCCAACCTGGTTAGGGCTAGACTTTTCTTGATGCCACGGGGTCGAGGCAGCCACCGCAGCTGCCAAGGCCTACTCTTGCACGAATTTCGTACATTGGGCCCCTAGTATACCATAAGCTTCTTATAGCCACAGAGTAAACATTCAGATAAAAAGTCATTAAATAAATGATGTCTTCCTTTAGTTCTTTCTGAGGAATTCCTTCTTTTAGAAGCTCATCTCACCCTCTGAGCTCACAATATCACTTTTTCCCCCCCACATCACTCTTAATTACCCCAAGTGGAAACTTCAGCACAAAGATGCCTCTCGTAGCTTTGTATCCTTAGCAATGATATAGCATGCTCTAATCATATAACATGTTCTGTGACTGTGCATATGTTCTTTCTTCACTATTTGTCTCTTAACTGCTGATCATTCCTGTACAATGTGCCTGTTGAGTACAGTCTAAAAATAGAGAGTGAATGGAGATAATTTGGTATATTATTTGGTGGAATATAAAAGATAATTCCTGCATTTCATTCCAGATGTCTACACAATGTGCATTTTTTTTCTCTGTGTGTGTGTGTTTACAATCTGCTTTTTAGTAGATATAATTTTAGGGAGAAAATGCTATTTTTTTTCTCATCCATGTATCTATTTAAATTTTTTAAATTTTATTTTCAAAGAGAAGTGATTTTGCCCCAGGAAAAATCATGCACGATACTACGTCCAGAGCATTTTTTTAATAACATGTTGAAAAAGTTACCACCTTACTTTTTAAGCCAGGTCTCCGCAGTGGGACAAGAAGTGCTGAAACAGGTTGGCCTCCCTGCTGCCTTGGAACTCACTGAACAGTCTCCTGTCTTCCCGCCTTTGCAATGATTCATCTACCGGGAAAATTCTGACCACGTATAGCTGTAGCATTTGCTCCTTCCACTCAAGAGTTCCCTTGTGCCAAAGTTGCCGTCTTTTACCTCTCCATCCAAAATAGTACATTTCCTGCTCTGTCACCCTCCATATCACTTGCTTTATTTGTCTGTATTGTGTTTCTTTTCTGTTTTGTTTTCAGTAAATGACATGCCCCTATGTAGGTGTCGGTCACGTATTTCGGGCTTCAGATATTTGCTCAGTGAATGTTTTATTTATACTCCAATCAACCCACACAATCATTTTATTCTAGCTTATAGATCAGGAGGAAGAGCTTTAAGACATGTGCCAGTAAGAATTATTATTATTATTTTTTTAAATATATATTTTATTGATTTTTACACAGAGAGGAATTGAGAGGGATAGAGAGCTAGAAATGTCCATGAGAGAGAAACATCGACCAGCTGCCTCTTGCACCCCCCCACTGGAGATGTGCCCACAGCCAAGGTACGTGCCCTTGACCGGAATCGAACCCGGGACCTTTCAGTCTGCAGGCCGATGCTCTATCCACTGAGCCAAACCGGTCCCGGCAAGAATTATTTTTGTGATCAGCCGAGGAATCTACCATGAAGATGACGAAGGTTTTCACCAATTTTTAATTTTCTTAACACAAATCACTGGGAGAAACTACTATTTTTTTTAACTGTTAGTAGACTTTATGTACAGAGTCTTAGACTGAAGCGAGTTTTTCTAACGATAGCATACCTTCAGCCTCCAAGTCAACCTGAAGTCTCTTCTTTCGGCTTTAATATCATCGTGTTACATTTTACTCGCCATTGTGTAGTTATTTCACTGAATGCCCTAACTTTTCCTACCGTTTTCCCTGCTTCCTAGTACTTTATCTTTTTTTTTTTTCCCCATGAAAAAACTCATTTTACATCTTGCCTTCTTGTTTGTGCTGCGGTGACTCCATTGGAGTCCGACTTCTCCATAGGGTTCAAGGGCTCCACCAGTCAGTCCCTTGTGCTGTCTTAATGACCACATGGAACGCCAGCCATTCTCCCTCATCATTACAGTCGATGTTAAGTGGAACTCAGGCGAAGCCTGAGTCTTTTGACTCACCGCTAGGAAGCTCTTTCACACGCTCAGTCTGCTGCTGTTTACCATTATTCCTTGTTTATACTCCTTTCACCCATTTCCCATTTGTGTGAACGTGTATGTGGGCAGGTCAATGTTACTTCAATTTTAAAGTAGGATTTTAGGAGGTCCAATTAAGCATTTTTGTAATGCTCTAATATACCGCGTCTACTCCGGGATTTCCTTTGTGCGCTAATTTTGTAATGGAACTGGAAGGAAATCAATCACACTCCTCTGGCATGGGCTGGTTGTTTGCAACTCATGCTGCTGATGGCTTAGTCTGTGCTCCACTGGATTTTGTAGAAATATATTTTCAGTATGTTTTCACTATTTTTGGTAGATTATTAATCAACCTTGATCACAGCTTTTTATTTGTTTTTCTTCAGGAAGTCAATACTATGTTTACATTGTAATATTTCTTTGTTCTATTTCAATTATTCCTGATTTTGAAATGATATGTAACATAAAATAAGCAGTTTTCCTAACAAAGGTATGTGTATCCACACTATTAATTGCTTATCATATGTGCAGTTTTACAAATAATTTTATTCATAAAAATATATCACATGAGCATTCTCTTAGAAGACAATTCTCTGTTTTATAAAGTACAGGCAACAGAATGGTTACGAACCATGGTTTTTAATTATGAGAATTGATTCATTTGATCATAAATAAAAGATTTAGTGGTGGTCAATGTACTAGTTTCCTAGGCTCTGGTACAAAAACACCACATAATTGGTGGCTTGAAACAATAGAAACTTATTCTTACAATATGGTTTGGAATCTGGAAAATAAGTTAAAGAGAAAATTGAATGTCCCAAAAACTTAACTGCTTTTACTCTGAAAATGCAAATTAAATCAGCAAAAAAAAAGCAGCATACGTAAAAAGTGATCAGTTATTTTAAAAATTATAATCTTTTATATTGATAAAAATATATTGTCAAAGGAATACTTACACACTGTGGGTGGATGTTTAAATTGGTATACATTTTATAGAAAATAATTTGATGGATTTACCAAGAACCTTCATGAATTTCCTGTCTTTTTGTATGGTACCTAGAAGCTGTATGCATGAAATTCTTGCAAGAGTAGGCATTCCCAGTCCCGGCTGCCTCGGCTGTTGAAGCCCTGGCTTTGTTCAGAAGGTCTTCTGGACAGTTGTTTTGCTATTCGGCCTTTTGGTCAATTTGCATATTACACTTTTATTATTATAGATTTTTTTGTTATGCTTTTCAAAATTAATTTCTTTCATTAAAAAGATGTCAAACTCTTTAAAATAAATTAAGTATTTAACATCATCCTCTACTTCTCTTCTTCCTTACAATACCAACCACGCTGCCCTTCCTACTATTTCTCAAACATGGACAGTTACCCTCTGAACTTAGCAAGTGACTTTTCACTTACTGTTGTCTCTCCTGCATTGTGTTTCCTGCCAACATTTGTGTGGTCCACATCTTCACTTAACTCAGTTCCCTTCTCTAATATCATATTTTCAGAAAGAACTTCCCAAATGACCCTGTCACAAGACTGCCCCCATCACTTTCTAGTCCCTCACGCTGCATTTTAACAATATACTAGTATAATATACACTGAGTGGCTAGATTATTATGATCTCTGAATGCATAATAATCTGGCCACTTAGTATGTATGTGTGTATAAAATAGAGGCCCTGTGTATGAATTTGTGCATGGGTCGGGGCCAGCCAGCCTGGCCAGGGGGAGGGGACATCATCGGTTGGCTGGCCTGCCCACTGGTCGAACTCCAGGTCAAGGGGACAATTTGCTTATTAGCCTTTTATTACATAGGATGTACATTGAGTGGCCAGATTATTATGCGTTCAGAGATTATCATAATCTAGCCACTCAGTGTATCATCTATTAATTTATTTTCTGTTTCTTTTTCCTGTGTAAGCTCCATGGGGCAGGGCTTTGTTTATCTCATTTACTGCGGAATAGCTGTATCTAGAACAGTGCCTATCATGCAGTATAATCTCAATAAATATATATTGCAATAACAAATAAATGAACAAACAAATGTCCGAGTGCATCTTCAAAATGTTTCTGGTTTTCACATAGTGTCATAATTTATTCTTCTTTTTTTTTTATATATTTTATTGATATTTTACAGAGAGGAAGAGAGAGAGATAGAGAGCTAGAAATGTCGGTGAGAGAGAAACATCGACCAGCTGCCTCTTGCACACCCCCTTCCGGGGATGTGCCCGCAACCAATGTACATGCCCTTGACCGGAATCGAACCTGGGACCTTTCAGTCCGCAGACCAACGCTCTACCGCTGAGCCAAACCGGTTTCGGCAATTTATTCTTCTTAAAGGCACGCTTAATGTTCTCCCACAGGCATTTACTACAATTTATTTACTCAGTACCCTATGGAAGGATGCTTAGGTCCCTTTCAGTATTTTCTCTTATTTTGAATATTCTTATATATACATCTTTGTAGGCTAATTAAATAGAACTAGATTTGATGGGTTAAAGGATATATACTTAAAACGTGGTAGATAATGCCAAGAAAAAACAGACAGAAGTGATACGGATTTATACTCTTTTAAAGATGAAAACACTTTTACAATTCTATTTTTTAAAGAAAATTGTCTTTATTGAAAGCATTACAGATGTCCCCCTTTTCACCCAAGGGATCCCCTCAATCCCACCCCCACACCCCAGGTCCTTACCACACTATTGTCTGTGTGCATGGGTTATGCATATGTGCATATAAGTTTCTTAATTATTCTCTTCCCACCTCCGTCACCCTCCTTTCTCTGAGATTCATCCGTCCGTCCCATTCTTCCTTGTCTCTGGATCTGTTTTGTTCATCAGTTTATTTTTTGCTGACCCCTATTGGTCACAGTGTAAATGAGAAATTGGTATTTTAAACCACGGAGATTCTTGTGGTTGGCTGTTACTACGATATAATCTATCATATGTTGACTAGCCAAGTCTGTTTATCTAAAAAAAGAATACTTTTTCATGATTCTGAGATTGTGACACAAAATTAACTATATAGCGATGTGATAGCCTTTATATACATACAGTTAAAATACACTAAACACTGAAAAGTTTGTAGATCTTTTTTTGTGTGTGTGGCTGAAAAATTAAAGCTGAATTTCATAATCTGGTTTTTTTTTTTTTTTTATTTCATGGGCATCAACAGTGTGTCTATTTTTAGTATGCCTAAGGAAAATTACCGATAGTTCTGCTTTTACTGTTTTGTTTTTTTCTTCTTGAGGAAGGTGAATTGTTTTTTATTTCATATTTATTTGCTCTAGGTTCAACATTAAACAAAGGATATGCAGGTCTGCAACATGTGAATAAAACAAGCTTTACTTTATTTCAGCATAAAAATAAAAAGTCAATTCAGCCCTAGCCATTTTTCTCAGTGGTTAGACCGCTGGCCCACAGACTGAAGGGTCACAGGTTGGGTCATGTTCAAGGGAGTGTACCTCGATTGCAGGCTCAACCCCTGGCCCCAGCCATGGTATGTGAAGAAGGCAACCAATCGATGTGTCTCTCTCACATCGATGCTTCTCTCTGTCTCTCCCCTTCCCTTCCATTCTCTCTAAAAATCAATGGAAAAAAATATCCTAAAGGTGAAGATTAACAACAACAACAACAACAAAAGTCAACTCAACACTGTCGTTTCTAACCATTGTAGTTAAGGAAACAGGATAAGAACACCCAACCTGTTTACTAGTCCATATTATTCTTTATTCCCATAAAAATCTTCTTTTAACCGTTTATCTTACAAGGCAAATACATAACGCTGTTTTGGTCTGTCTCCGACTCTATCTCACAGAAACCCTGGAACCCCCCGTAAGCTCTCAGCCTTGGACAGCATCCCTCTAAGATTCTTCCTTCTCTATTTACCGCATTGCTGTAGCTCTGTATGTGTTTATGTTGCTAGTTATATGTGCTCAGGCAGGAATTCAAATATGTGATTCTCATTCTTGCTTTCCAAGAGAATTATCCTGAGGGAAGAAAAACAATGCATGTTTCTCTTCTTATTTGGCAAAGCCAACCCCTATCTCGATTTAGACGCTTCCAAGGAAATATGTTCCGCACGAAGTCAGAGCAAAGGACTATCGCTGCTTCTCTTCCAGCTTCTTTTTTTCCATCTGACACACTTTTATTAAGAGGACACGCCAAGAGGTCTTCGCTGCTCCATCCGCAGGCAGAAGGGGCAGAGCATCCGCAGACAAGAGCCATTTCTTCCCAGAGGGATGATGTGGCCACGTCTGAGAATCACTGATCCAGTCTCCTCCTGTCCGGGCTCCCTTAAGAGAAGTATGCATGCCATGGAAGGCAGGAAGTGTTTAAACTGTTGGAAGGGGGAACATAAACACTTTTACAAACCAGCGTAGGGGAAAACGATGTGGCTCTTGGAGCGACATCCCACTTCTTGTCAGAGCTCTGATGAGGTTTCCTTGTGCATTCCCTAAGCACATGAAACTCATAGAAAATGTCTCCGCCAACCAATTATGCTTCCTCTCTGCCTTTAATTACTTTGGAACTCATGTGGAAATGAAGATCTTATCCTCCCCTGCTTTTCTGAGGCAGACAGTGGAGCACTACAGGATCGGGCGAGGAGGGAACGAGAGAGAGAGAGAGAGAGAGAGAGAGAGAGAGAGAGAGAGAATGAGAATGAATGATGACTAGAGAATGCTGCTTGAAAAAAATATTTTTTGTTATGGCCTTTGTTGGATAGTTCCTTCCTTTACCTGTTTGTATTTTCACTGTGGGGTTGATTATGCCCAGACTGAGCTGAGCCAAGGTGATGTTTCTACCCTTCTCTCTGGAGTTCATTGTGACTTTAAATATATATATATATATATATATATATATATATATATATATATACATATATATATATATAAACATATATATATATATATATATATATATATATATATATATATATATATATATATATATTCATTCCCCCTTCTTCTTCTTCTTCTTTTCATCCTCAGCGGAAATGGAGGGAGACAATGAAACGGGAGCCGCAGAACTTGGGGGTGTGTGTGTGATCACAATACAAATGGATTCTCTCCACCGGAGGAGAGCAGCTGTCTGCATTATGTGGCTGCTTCACCTTTCCGCGTCCTGTTAATTGGGTCTTTGATCGCGGGCGGAGGTGGAGAGGGCCCGATAAGGAGCAGGTGATTAGTGGGGGGGCCCGCAGGAAGGCACCGGGCTGTGGGAGATGCGATAAACGCACAAAGCCCGGGGAGGCGAGTGGTGCGGCCTGATAGGGCCGCCGCGGCCCGGGGCTGCTGGCCCGCTGCTATGATAGCTGATGCGGGGCGTGTGTTCTCCCGCTGCCAGGGACGGGGTGGGAGGAAAATCCCATAAAGGCTTTTCTGTAAATGGCTTAGGCTTTTATCTGACGCGGGGACAGTGTAGTCACTTTAAAAAAAAAAATAACATAACATTCTTTCTTGATCTCACTCTATGTGAATACCCCTGGAGGCTTTCGCAGGGGGGTGGAAAATAAAAAATAAAAAAGAAGGAAAAAGGACTGTTAAATTTGTTCGCCACCACATTAATAAGAGCGCCCTTTGAAGGCGGGAAAAGGCCGATTGGAGGGCTTGGACGTGGCTGAGTCTGCGACCGTTTATCTTCCGTGTCCGTGGAGTGGGTGGTGCGTGATTTGTGATACTTCGTTGGCTGTCTTCAGAAGCTGGCTATCCTGTAATCCATTTTTATTATTATTATTATTATTATTATTATTATTATTTGCTGCAGAATACGACCACAGGGGACAAGGCCACACTGGTGCGCCGTTAATGTACTGGAAAGAGGTGCTACGGAGGAAACAGTCCCTATTACATTAGGAACACAAGGTTATCTTTCTGCCACGCGCGCCCGGCTGCCCCGAGGCCGGGCAATCCGCTAACAGCGACCGGCCAGAATGACACGGCGAAGGGGCCGGAGCCCCGCAGCCTCCGGGGCGCGGCGGGTGGGAAGCTGGCTGCCTGCCCTCCACGCCCTCCACGCCATACATCATACCTGCTGCTGAGAACTGATACCGGGCCGGGGCTGGGGGGCCGGCGCCCAGACGGGGAGGGCAGGCCCGGCTGGCAGGAAGGGACGGGGAGATGTGAGTGCTGCTGATGCCGGGGTGTTTTTATTTCTGCTGTCCTCTCCACCCCCTGCTGATCCCTCGGGCTCTGAGGGCCATTGTGGCCAATGTGCTGTGGTGACATTTTCAGGGTTGGGAGCCAGCAGTGACTGGAGGAATGGGGGGGGGGGGGGAGGCTCGGGAAGCTTTGGATAGCAGGTCTGTTTTGAATGAGTCATTGAAGTTCGGGTTCAATTTCTGAGGGTCAATGCCTGGACAGACAGCTAACGGGATTATCGATGGCTGGCATTGAGAGGGGTGGGCGGTGCATTAAAGAAACCATAAGGTTCTGCAGAAACGGGTGTCGCTCCGTGGATAGAGCGTCGGCCTGCGGACTGAAGGGTCCCGGGTTCGATTCCGGGCAAGGTCATGTACCTTGGTTGCAGGCACATCCCCAGTGGGGGGGTGTGCAAGAGACAGCTGGTCGATGATTCTCTCTCATCGATGTTTCTAACTCTATCCCTCTCTCTTCTTCTCTGTAAAAATAAAAAACAACAAGAAGAAGAAGACAAAGCTCTGCCTTTGGTGGGATCAGGAAGGTGTGGCGTATTATGAGCTTTTAAAACCAGATGAAACCATTAATACTGAACGCTACCCACAACAAATCAATTTGAACCACACTTGGATTGTGAAATGACTAGAATGTTCAAGAAGACCCACTAAGCCCTGCCAGGCTGGGGGCGCAATGTCAGGTCCCCCAGGCCAGCACCAGGGCTGGAACTCAGCCTCAGGTCCCCTGGCCTGGCACCAGGCTGGGGTTCAGCCTCAGGTCCCCAGTCAAGCCTCACGTAGCGGAGAGCGCAGCCTCAGGTCCCTGCTGATTGCTTGTTAAGGCTAGTTATGGGAACCTGGCCTCTGCTGTAGGTGCAGCCATCTTGTGTCACAGAAACCCTGTCTCCACTTTGGGCGCCACCATCTTTGTGACAGCGTGATGGCCAATTTGCATATCCCCTCTTTATTAGATAGGGTTATTGCAGCTGAGTATTTAATTTAGCTGAGAACAAGCAGTCTCAGAGGGGAGAAGGGATAACTCAAAATCATGTTGCTCTCTGCCTTTATGCTGTAGTTGAGGGCGCTGTGTATTTCCACACACATAATTATTGTCTAGGGACAAATGCTAATCACAGGGTATTTTCGAGTTGCCTGCGCTATGTTACCAGGTTTATGGAGATGCTCAAACACATATTGAATGCGGGATTGATTTAAATGTAAGCATTCTTTTCAAAGTGGATTAAAGTCTTACGTGTAAGGCCTGACGCCATAAAACTCCTGAAAGGAAACCTAGGTAGGAGGCTCCTGGACATTGGTCTTGGTAATGAGCTTTTATATGACACATAAAGCGCAGGCGACAAAATAAAAGGTGAACAAGTGGGCCTAAATCAAACTAAAAAGCCTCTGCGTCGCAAAAGAAACCATCAACAAAGAGAAACGGCAACCTATGGAATTGGGAAAGACATTTTCAAACCATGTATCTGATAAAGGGCTAATAAGCAAAATATGGAAAGAACTCATACAACTCCAGAACCGTAACCACTGAAATGACATGACCCAATTAAAAAGGGGCAAAGGACCCACATGTACATTTCTCCAAAGAAGACATCTTAGGGTGGTGGTCGGCAAACTCCTTAGTCAACAGAGCCAAATAGCAACAGCACAACGATGGACATTTCTTTTGAGAACCAAGTTTTTTTAAAACGTAAACTATATAGGTAGGCACGTTGTTATTTAACTTCATTAGGGTCCTCCTCAGCTGGCCTCTGCTAAACACTCAAGAGGCCAAAGAGCCGCATGTGGCTCTTGAGCCGCAGTTTGCCGACCACTGTGTTAGGGACCTGGTTTGGTGGGCGGATGCTGCTTCCTGCAGGGAAGTCGCTGTGTGACCCTTTGGTGCTGCTTGCTCCCTTCGCTCCCAGGCAAGAGCTCCGGACAATGCGGGTGGGCACAGAGTCGTGGCGGTATCTCAGGGAGCCCAAAGCACCCGAACAGAGGTTCTGCCCCCCTGTCAAACCAGAGGAGGGCATACACAGGGGTGCCCGCCAGCTCCTCTGGCCTGGAGAGTCCACCCAGTTGCAGAGAGCTTCTTGGGTTTCTCAGACTCCTCCATTCAGCCCCTTTCTCTCGGTGGTTGTTCAGAAGCTGATCATTCAGCCCCCGGGGGTCTTGCGGGAGCAGTGGCTATCTACACCTTTGTGCATTTGAGTTTTCTCATAGGAGCTGGCAAGGTCAGCGTCCTCCTAGGCAACCACCACCACAGGTCTCAGCCAAGTCTGGTTCTTCATGAGATGGCTAGATGCCCCAGCAGGTGAGAACTTCCTGGCTAGGATCACAATGGACCCACTAGCTTATGAAGTATGTTGGTGCCTCTACAATGAGCCAATTCCTAATTATTTGTACATTTCTCCCCTTCTCTGTTTTTATTTTTAGTTATTGATTTGAGAGAGGAAGAGAGAGAGAGAGAGAGAGAGTGAGAGAGAGAGAGAGAGAGAGATCAATTTTTTGTTCCACTTATTCATTCATTCAATGGTTGTTTCTAGAATGTGCCCTGACCAAGAATCAAACCCACAACCTTGGAGTGTTGGGAGACACTCTAACCAACTGAGCTACCTGGCCAGGATGCCTTCTTGTCTGTTGTCAAGCAATATACAATGTTCATTTCTCAGATGACATGACCAATGAACAGTCCAGAGCTGAGGCTGGGGATGGAAGTGACGTTAGGAAAAGGAAAAGATGAAAGACAGGACCAGCCGCCGCTGTGCTCCAGGCACAGGGGAGAGGCAGGCCGACCCGCCAGAGCCAAGGGAAGGGGTGAAGCTGGGGACGCAGAGCAGATGGGATGGGGGTGGGCACAGAGCAACAGATGGGTGAGAAATGCATCTGGGCTGAAGGCTGCGTGATGTTGGGACAGTAAGGAGACTTCAGGGGAAGGAAAAGGTGGGGGGGGGGGGGATGAAACCCTAGAAAGAATGAGATACCATCAGAGAGTGGTCACAGCCAACAAAGAGGGAACATGCAAAGCAAAGGAAGAGCGGACGTCACTGGTTAAGTAACATTGAGGTTTCCACCCAGGGCTTTCTCCCTGGGCCAGGGATGGATCAGGGAGAGCACATGTGCTACTGCTGGCCCTCCCTTCAGAGCTGTCACCGTGCAGGCGACGCCTCCGCTCACTGTGGGGCCAGCACTCTCTGTTACTGAGCGATGGAACGAGAACCTCTTTCAAAGACAAGCAAAACTCATTTTCAGTACAAGCATGACTCCATAGGAGTAATTCTTCACCTCCGGCGGTCCTTAAGTGCAATGTTTCCTATCCCGTGACAACCAGGAGCATTCCCAGTTTTACTTGAAATGGATGAACAAGGATAAAGAAATCAAGGCACGCCCTCATCCCCCTGTGGTCTGTGTCCATGGGTTAGGCTTATATGCATGCTTACAAGTCCTTTGGTTTGCCGAGACCGGTTTGGCTCAGTGGATAGAGTGTCGGCCTGCGGACTGAAGGGTCCTGGGTTCGATATCGGTCAAGGGCACGTACCTGGGTTGCAGACACATCCCCAGTAGGGGGTGTGCAAGAGGTAGCTGATCGATGATTCTCTCTCATCAATGTTTCTAACTCTCCCTCTCTCTTCCTCTCAGTGAAAAAACAAATAGAATATATCAAACACACACACACACACACACACACACACACACAAGTCCTTTGGTTGATCTCTAGGGCATGAGTGGGGGGTGGATAGGGAGAATAATGGGGGAATAAGGACACATGTGTAACACCTTAATAAAGAAATTTTAAAAAAAGAAACCAAGGTAACTGATGTTCTGTCTTTGTGATTCTCCCTTCTTTGGGCCAATGGGATAGAGGATGTGTCTTCTCCCTTAGTGTCAGCAGCACACCTAGGAGGCTGCCTACAGACAGAGAATCAGAGAGAACAGCTGCTGACAGCAGCAGGAAGTGACAACGGAATCTGGTGGGATAATAGCCTCTTCTAAGTCGTAATTGTTGAAACACAGATTTCTCTGTTGTCTTTCTTGTCTTTGTAATTCATTAATGACATCTTGCTCAGCATCTTGTCTTGAGCCCCTTTGTTCTTTTTTAATCCTCATATTC
The DNA here is from genome assembly GCA_963924515.1 of Vespertilio murinus. Taxonomy (NCBI): domain Eukaryota; kingdom Metazoa; phylum Chordata; class Mammalia; order Chiroptera; family Vespertilionidae; genus Vespertilio; species Vespertilio murinus. Next base: position 6,249,288 of record OZ004717.1, on the reverse strand, counting down.
CAGATATGTCAGCTTCCATGATACATGGACCTGTGATACGAACGCATCAACATCTTTGCTCGTCTGTGTTCACATGCGCCGAGCTGTTGTCATCTATTACCCTGTAAGTGATATCTGTCTGTATTTCACATCACCACCTCACCCCACCCCCATTAATATTTATGTCTGGCTTAGGATCTACTACTTTGTGTGTTTTTGTTTTTGCGGAAACAACCTTAGCTTCTTAGAAAAGTCTGTTAGCAAATCTTTAACAATTTTATGATGTGTTTAGAATAATGAGCTTAACATTATGCTCTTTCACAAATGCCACTGATGATTTTTTTTATATATGTTCAAACAAGACGAGCTCAGGACTTACAAATATCAAACACCTTTAGTCTAAGGACAAAAGGACTCAATTTTGAAAGTCACTAACAAAGTGTCCTAGCTGTCAGTTTTGGACTAACTGTGAACTTTGGGGGCTTGACATGCATTTACTCCTGGCAAAATGTGACTTCCTGCATCTGAGAATAAAGGCCCGAAAAGAGTTATTAAAGGGAGGCTGCAAAAAGACTTCTTAAACTTCAAACAGGTCTTACAAAACAAGATTCTGATGAGTTAAGTGCACATGAATTAGAAACACATGTATGAAATTTCCCTGAAAATACACATGGGTTTAAAAATTAAGGGTGGGGAGAAGATTCTTGGCAAAATTCTATTTTATGTTTGGGTAAATCCAAACCATTTGAAGAGCAATTTGAAGAAAGAGGACAATATGCATTAAACTTAAAAAAAAAACACAAAAACGTTGGAAATTGAGCGTGCTTTAATTTTTATAAGGATGTAAGTTTGCTCAAATAAGCAATTCTGGGTTTGTTTCAAGCTCTCCCATAGTGAAGGGAAAACTGCCTGGGAGCAAAATGCATTTTTTTTTTGAAAACTCCAAATGTTTGGGGAAAAGTTTGAAAATTTTCACAACATTCAATGAAGACCAGAACTGCCAGGAGGAACAATAAGACTTCAGTAAAGAGAATTGTGACTCTTGTCCTACTTGGCTGCTCATTTTTGTATCAGAAAAAAAGTTAAAAACTCTTTCAGACCCTTGTTTTCTTCTCTCACATTGGTAATGTCATGTGTTCTCTCTCCCACAAACACACACACACACACACACACACACACACACACACACAAAGACCCTGAGGTTAACTAGCCAGTGCTTGTCAGCAGTATGAGTATAGAGGGGAAAAACAAAAGACTCAGTCTTGAATGTACTATACTTAAGTCAGGCATAATGCCACACTCCTCACTTAAATGGCATGGCAACAAAGCATGAATGGCTTCAGAGATATTGTATTGGTTGATATAAACATAAAAGTTGACTATGATTTTAAAATAGAGTAAGTCATATTTCCATGTAAAGGATAGATTAATAATGACAGTTCCAACCCATATCTTGTTCTTAAAATGCTCCTTTTTAAAAAAATTTTTAAAAATTCTTTATTGAAAGTATTATACATGTCTCTTTTCTCCCCCATGGTCCTCTCCCAATCTGCTCCCACCCCCAGCACATGCCCTTGCCCCCTTTCTGTCTGTGTCCATTGGTTATGCTTATATGCAGGCATACAAGTCCTTTGGTTGATCTCCTACCCCTCCCACCCTTCCCTGAAAATGCTTCTTTTTAATAAATATTAAGGTCTTGCTATCTAAGTGAGCCATACAAATGTCTGTTAATACAAGATACATTACAATATGACTATTGTAGGAAGGGCATAACATCCAAGTCAAAATCTAAAACTGTCATGGGCCTGTGAAAGCCATTTTAAAATATACTATTACTAGAGGCCAGATGCACAAAGATTTGCGCAAGCATTGGCCTTCCTTTCCCTGGCTGCTGGCACTGGCTCCTCTCGGGCACCCAGGACCTGGGCTTTAGCTCTCGCTGCTGCCTTCAGCCTTCGCTCTGGCTGGAGCTGCCTTCTGCCATTTTTCCGGCCCTGCTGCCCTCCTGTAGCTCCCTCTACCTACTGCCCGCCCCCCTCATAGCAGGCATCCTGCCCCTCCTCAGCTGCTTCTTGCCTGTGAGTGCGCTGCCCAGAGGCCTAGAACAGCCGGAGTGGAATGCCTACATCATCACCATGGTGATGGCACAAGCATCCTGGCCTGGCCGCCACCATCTTTGTCTTGCCAATTTGCATATTCCCTCCTCATTGGCTGTGGGTGCCAACATATTTGTTGCAGAGTGATGGTCAATTTGCATATTCCATCTTTTTTAGATAGGATTGATGAGGAACTCTTCCCATCCCTACCTGTTGCTGGGGTAAGTGGGCTTCGTGAGATGCCATGAGAAAAGGACTTTTCTGAGTATCACATGGGAGAATGCGTGACATTTATTTGTGTGAAACTACATCCCTAAGTTTCCAAGGTCTCATTTCCCTTCATCCCACCAAGGAAGACATCCAGCTCCATCTCTATCAGGGCTTGGATGAAAGCTGTTGCCCAGAGTTTCCATGCCACATGTGCATGGTCCAGTCTGGCTTAGTTTGTGTTCCCAGCTGTAGTCCATTCTGTGTGGGGTCTGTGTGGCCATCAGCCGTGAGGCCTCTGGGGCCATATGGCTATGGAAGGAACACAGGCAAATGCAAGGAAGTAGGAGCAAAACCAGAGGAACAAGAGAGCCACCAGAATCAAGAGAGTGAAAGTTCCTTTGTTTTGGGATTATGCATCCTCAAATTTTCATGGGTTTGCAGTCACCCCACCCGCTCTGGCCAATAATCTCTGTGCCAGGTTGGACTGACAGACACCTTCCCTATGTCACTAGGACTCACCCTGCATGCCCTCATCTCCCCTTTTGTTCTGCCCCTTCCACAGTGTCTGTCCCTCCCACACTCTATCCCATATCCTGAGATAATTAACTGTGAAGGTTCAGTATCTGTCAGTGTCAAGCCTAAAAAAAACAACCATGCATGTATGTAGCAATTCCTAGGCATCCGATGTATGTGGTCAGATGGTAGGTATGTCTCAAAGACCAGCCAGGACATATGGGCATGAACAGTTGCTTATTTGCTGTAGCACAGTGCCAGGATGGAGCCGATCATGGTGTGCCCAGAAAAGATCTTTGCTAGGAGCTCGTTACAATGAAAATCCTTGAGTGAAACTGACACTTTTTATAAATTATCTTGATGGAAATGTTTTGGGCCTTTCTGACCACACTTGGGAAAACTTTGAAAAGGAAAGGAAGGGCATCCCACACACAGGGCACGAACAAATGCCACGATGAAGGCAGCGAACAACATGGCGCCGGGGACGGGGAGTGCATGGGACAAGGTAGATGAAGAAAAAGATGAGGGTACAAAGATAAGGGTGAGCAAGGGAGTGGAAGGAAGGACATAGACAAGGGTAGAATGATTTCTCCCATAGAAACCAGGCAGTCAAACGTTATTGGGGAGACCTGTGTATGGGAAATAACTTGAGGATATAAAATTCGCAATGCAAATAGGGGTAGTTCTAAATATATGGCTCCATAGAAAAACAGCCTTTTCCTAATAATTGGCCAAAGAGAGCTTGTTGTGATCTTCAGTGAGTGAGGCGTTCAGCTGCTTGGCTTTGACTGGAGGTCACCCGTTGAAGGCCTTGGACTTATTCACATTTCTGAACCCCGGGACCTCCTACATCCTCTCAGCCTCCCAGAAGCATTTGCGCTTTGTTGTGACATGAACTGGAATATATCAATAGCTCCCTCGCATGTTCATTATGTTTAATATTTTATGCATACGTGAGATGATTGATCATCTAAATTGTTTGGATGTGATTACTCATCTTCAGTTCTGCTTATGACCTGCTTGGTTGCAAAAGGCCTGTGTTATTAAGAAGCAGTAATGAAGTACTCTGGCTTTATTGTCAGCTATAAAGATAAGATCCATTCAATTCTCAAGGGTTTTGAAGATGCTGAACGTAGTAAATAAACCTGCTGGTCTATCATAAATGAGTTTTCTATCCACGAGATTTTTCTAATATAATAGTCTCCAGACCATTCTGATACTCTCTTAATGTTCACTTGCGGGTCTCTGAAAGGCTAAGTAAAGAGATTAATTGAACCTGAATTCACACTGTTTGGCCTAGTAATTCTTATTTTCACAAAGAAATTAGACTACATACATGGACATAAACCTGTGATATTTCTGTTTAATTCGGGAGTATCCTCCACAACACTCCTCAACTTCTAACTCCTGTTTGGTTATTTTTATATTTGTGTGGTTTGGCCAGGAGATTTTGAAAAGTGTTTAAATGTCTCAAATTAAGCTTACTATTTTTCTCTAAACTGGATTTCCTCTAATTCTGTTAACTGCTTCATAATTTCTCCAGTCCCACTGGCTGTTGAAGATGCAGATTTCATTAATATCTTTCTCATCACCTGGTTCCCCAATAGGTTCCAGGCCTTATAGCTTCCACTTCTAAACAACTCAAGCATTTACCATTTTCTTCCCATTACTATTGTTACTAGTTCACTTCAAGTTTTTATTTTCCCTCCTATCGATAACAGAATTTAATATATTTTATGAACTGTCTCATTACCATCTGTTTATCCACCTAATACATCCTGCCTATTGATTCATACATTTACTCAATAAACATTTACTACCTGCGACACCGTTCTAAACACCACAGCTAAAACTGAGAACAAGTGCAACATAAATCTCGGCCTTCTTGAAGCTTCCGTTCTACCAAAGGAGGCTGAACATAAAAGACAAATACATATAATCTATGGCTGCTATAGTAATAAGGGTTAAGGAAACAATAAAACAGCGAAGGAAGACATGACATGTTAGGTAGGGAGCAGACATTTCAGGTTGGATGAATGGAGAAAGTCTTCTGAGGAGAAAAATTTTGAGTAAAACCTGAAGGAAAAAGGGAGCTAATAGTAATGCAGTTAGATAATGGTTACTATTACATACGAATCCCCCAAACTCATTGGTTTAATTTTTTAAAACAAAAATATCGCAGGCTTATGTCAATGAGAGACATTGTCTAACGTTTTGTAAGCATTATTGGACCAAACAGTGTTCATTCGGGTTCCATTCGTTTCTTTCCTCACTGGTGTTGCTTTTATTCACGGAACAGTTCAATGCCTTCCAGAAGGCTCATCGGCTCCCAGCTTGTGACCTAGGACACAGGTCTGACAGGAACTGCCCAAAGTCAGGGCACACGTCACAGGTTAAAGGAACAGTCCCCTCAAGAGTGTGTTCGCTTCAGACACTTTCTCTGACAGACTAGTTATAAATTCAGGTGTTCTCATTGCCCTGTCAGGTTCTAACGTTCACTTCTAGAACATCTCACAGTGCACAGAAAAGCAATACACTTACAATTACAGTTTTGTTATTGCAAAAGGGTACAAACATGAAACAGCCAAAGGGAGACATGCAGAGACCAAGATATGAAAAGGTCCTGGCATTATGATGAGTAATGTTACCCAGGGTTTTGCCAACCAGGGAAGCTTCCTTGATCCTTGAAGTTCATCGTTTTTTTTGTGTGTTGTTGTTGTTGTTGTTTTGTGTGTATGTGTGTTGGTGTTTTTTTGTGTGTTTTTTAACACTACAAGAGGAAAAATCACTTCCAATCTCTTTTTTTATGAGGCCAGCATCATATTTTTAAAATATATTTTATTGATTTTTTTTTACAGAGAAGAAGGGAGAGGAATAGAAAGTTAAAACATCAATGAGAGAGAAACCTTGATCAGCTGCCTCCTGTACATTCCCCACTGGGTAAGTACCCACAACCAAGGTACATGCCCTTGACCCAAATCAAACCTGGTACCCTTTAGTCTGCAGGCCAATGCTCTATCCACTGAGCCAAACCAATTAGGGCTGAAGTTCATTGTTTTTATCGGGGTCCCATTATGCAGGTATCATTGATTGAACCATTGGCCTTGTTATTCAACCTCTAGCACCCATCCCCTCCAGATTGGAGATTCAACTGGTATCATATGGCTCTAAGCCTAAACCCTCTAATCACATGATACTTCTGGCATGAGCAGCCCTCTGAGTCATCTCATTAGAATAAATCAGGGGTCCAGGATGATAACAAAGACACTAGAAATTCAAAGTGTTTAGAGGCTCCTTCCCAGGAACCAAGGATGTGAGCAAGCCAAATTCTTTATGACACGGGTCCTTCCATACTGTGTTTCCTTCCATCATCAACCTGAGACCTCTAATACTGACACAGGAGAAAGACAGGAGTGACACACACAAACACAACCAGACGTCTTCTAAAGAAATTGTTTGGAGGAAACTCACCAGTCCATTTTGTTTTATTCCATTTTCAGTCTATCACTAATTTTTAAGTCCATTCAATTTTTTGTTTGTTTGATATATTACATTAATTTTTCCTATAATCTGCTAACCCATTATCTGTATGCTGGCCTGTGCTTTCTTTCCTCTGCACACTTACTCTGTAGCTTTTGACACTTTGTTAATGAAAACAAATACAGAATGGGGCTTTAATATTTTTTTCCTTTGAATAATACATTCAGACGTTAATAAATGATACTATTTTACTGGGCAAGAATCAAGCAAGCAATTCAACAAAAACAATCATCACCTTTGAAGTATCCATCCTTCCTATTCTAGCTAATAAAAAGGTAATACGCAAATTACCCATCACTCCATCACAAAGATGGCAGTGCCCATAGCCACAAGATAGTGGTCCCCAGTCCTCTCAGCCCTGCCAGAGTCCTCCAGTCCTGGTGGCAGAGGTGGGAGGAGAGGAGAGGGTGGCCACTGAGAGCGGGCAGCGTGAGTGGCCTGGAGGAATGGTTGCTAGTTCACCCCGGCAATGAGGCAAGCATTCCATGCCCGGCCACGGAGGGCCTCTGGGCAGCGGGCGCAGAGTGGCCAGGCCCCACGAGAGCTATTGGTGCACAGATTCATGCACAGGGCTACTAGTCACTTTACAAAAAGATAGAACTCATGGAAGCAGTTGGCAGAGGCTGTCCCACAGGAGTGTTTATGGAAGCACATTGTTGCTCTGTCAAAGGCCATAGAAAGCTGACTGCTCAGGGCTCCTGTGTTCAGGGTCCCCAAGGAGTGGAACAAGAGGACATGGAAACGTTGGGTCTCCCCAAACTCCAAGTTGCTTGTTAGCCATAGATTGGGAGTTGTCGCTTCAGCACATTAACTTTCTTAAAAGCATCGTCTTTGTCTCATTGGTCACTTGGAGGAAAGCTCCACAGTCATTCTCACCAAACAGGTCACCACCAGACTGAGATGGAAGGAGAGTTGGCAGAAATTTTTGAAAAGGCTAATAGTCTGAGAAAGAAAAGTGTAACGGCAATAAGTCTGGGACAAATTTTATTGAAAAGAAAACAAAAACAAAACCCAGAGCCGTGGAGACTGGATAAGCCACAAACAAAAAATAAAATAATTACTATGTTGGCATGCAGTTCAGGGAACAGATTTAGACAGTGAAGTTTGATCTCTAATCTCCAATTAGAGGAAGGTGGCTTCCTCAGGTCCACTCTAAAAATTAACAGTGATAAGGGGAACACAGATGATGAGAGCATCCTTCATCCAGTGGAGCAGAAGAGTGGACCCACAATTCAATCTTTCAAGGAACCATGGCCTTTGAGAGTCCATTCAGCCACGAAGCTTGGGGTTAATAAGAGGTTTTTCTTCACCTCACCTTGGGGTTTATTTCTCACATTTTTGTGTTTGAATATTTACTGCCACACTGTAGACGTGTTTGAGATATTTTTCTTCTCAATCTCTGCCTCATTTTCATTCAACACTACAGTTTGCCTTCCCCCAGTGCATACAATTATCACCTCTCCACTCTAATTAGCTTCCAAGCTGCCTATATTGTCCCCCTCACTTTTATGGTATTGGCTCCATATATTTTGATTTCTTAATTAGCTTTTGATTTATCCCATTTTTACAATGTGTTGCCAAATACTTTCTTTTCTTTTATATACTTTTAGGGCTGCTTTACCAGGTACTTTTTCTTTTCTTAGTATGTACTTAAAAAAAAACACACAAAAAAACTCGTTTCTTACTCGACTTAGTTTAAATCTGTCCTTGCTGCAAAATATTACATCTCCAGGGGAAAACAACAACAATAACAACTTTACTGAGCATGTTTTAAGCTGTAGCGGTGCAGAACCCACAATCAGATCACTTTATTTTTAAAAGATTTATTATTTTTCACTTGATATTCCTGGACTTTGCCTCGGATGACAGTCACTTTCTAGCGAGGCTAGGAAACTTTTCCTTGCAAGTCTCATTTGTGATCGCGTGCAATGCCTTAAAGACTGGAGGAGACAGACATCTGAAAAGTGTGATTTCTTAACAGACTGTTTATGTACTAATGTGTAAAATGTCCCAGAAATCTGCTCTCCCAGTTCTGTTGCCCGTGGGGGCTGAGATTTCCAGCAGCTCCATATGCTGGTAGTTGTCTAATCATGTTGCCTTGCTTGTCTGCTTTCATTGACTGTCACTCAGTAAGAGAGGCCATCAAAATTCCTCAAAGTGTAAAAGTAGTTCTTTTCCTGATGATTCTTACGATGTTTTAAAGTTCAGTGTACTCCTGCCGGTTCATTGCACGTAGCAAGGATGCATGTGGACGCCTCTCGGTGTTTAAGGGAATGGACTACTTAAAAATGAGAGGGACACATGTGGAAAGAGAAAATGCTCAGAGCTTTGCCCTTGTGACGTCCAGTCTTTATTCCGTTGCTGTTTTCACTTGACTCTCGACTACCCAAATTCTGAGTTCAAGGGCCCTGATTAAAACAAAATGAGTGGTTCTGTTTTAAGGTGGCATTAGAAGGAACCGACTTTAGTTTGCTTGCATGTAGAGGATTGTACGCTAAAGAATTTGGAAAGTTTGGGCAGATAGTACACAGGTGGATTTTTTTGTGTGTGTCACTAACTCCATCAAGCTGCTTAAATGATCTTTTCCACTATGGCCACATCCATAAAGGGGAGGTAATGAACATCTTTGTCTCACATGATTGTGACGAGGATTGGGTGAGATGACGCGCATCCTAGTGGCTGCTGCGTAGGAAATATCCAATAAATGATGTTTAAATTATTATTTGACTGAATAGATTGCCTCAGCTTATGCTTAAACCCTAAGTAAGTACACGGTGCCTCGTACATTGGAGGTAGTGTTATGCCAAGCTTTCCAGGTGCCAAGGTGGTTCCACAGATGGTAACAAATGTACCTTTCTAGTGGGCGATGTTGATAATGGAGGAAGCGGGACTTGAAGAGGGCAAAGATTATATGGGAAATCTCTATTATTTTTCCTTCAAATTTCCTATGAACCCTAACCTGCTCGGTCTTTGTACAAAATTTTAAAAATAAAAAGTAAGGAATTCAGCCATTTTCCCAGACAAGTGGATGCACCATCTGCCTTAGAGGGATATGCCATCAAGACTCACTGTCCTGCCGAAACCGGTTTGGCTCAGTGGATAGAGCGTCGGTCTGCGGACTGAAGGGTCCCAGGTTCAATTCCGGTCAAGGGCATGTACCTTGGTTGCAGGCACATCCTTGGTAGGGGGTGTGCAGGAGGCGGCTGGTCGATGTTTCTCTCTCATTGATGTTTCTAGCTCTCTATCTCTCTCCCTTCCTCTCTGTAAAATATCAATAAAATATATATATTTTTAAAAAAGACTCACTGTCCTCCTGCTTCTCAGGGTCATAAGCTATTTGGTTGAACTTCATTCTTTAACAGAAATAAAAGCCTTTGTAGATAAAAATCTCTACAATCATTTTAGGACAGTACCTTTTTGCTGTTGTGGTTAATCCTCATCAGGGGATATTTTTTCCATTGATTTCTTTTTCTTTTTAGAGAAAATGGAAGGGCGAAGGGGAGACAGAGAAACGTCGATGTAGGAAAGACACCTCTATTGGTTGTCTCCCACATGTTCCCTCCCCCAGAGCCAGGGATCGAACCTGCAACCTAGGCATGTGCACTCGACTGGAATGGAACCCAAGACCCTTCAGTCCACAGACTGACACTCTATCCATTGAGCCAGACTGGCTAAGGTGGGCAGTAAAACTTTTATGTGAATTACATGTAAGTTAGAAATGAGAAGAAACAACAACAACAAACAGGTGAGAATTGCAAACATAATAGGACCTTGAAGATAAAGAGAAATGTCTATGAAAGGGAAATAAAGGACAGAATGTGAGCTTTCCTGTCTCTGTTCTTGTTCATTTGGTTTGCTAGTATAATTTTCAAAGAGGCGAAATCATGGAATACAAAATGAACACATATCGCATTCTGTTAAATTTAGTAATTAGTGGGGAAACAGTAAAATATTTAAAGGTGGTTCAAAATAAGTTTTTTTGAGAAGCTAGTGCATATAAGCAATTTAACAAAGAAATGTTTTCGATAAATTGCTACATTATATATAAAACTGGTTAGTGTCCAACAAAGCCAAAAATGGCCCCAGTTGATTTGGCTCAGTGGAAAGAGTGTCCACCTGTGGACTGAAGGGTCCCGGGTTCAATTCTGGTCAAAGGCACATGCCTGGGTTGCAGGCTAGATCCCCAGTTCGGGGTGTGCGGGAGGCAGTCAATTGGTGATTCTTTCTCTTCATTGATGTGTTTCTTTCTCTCTCTCTCTCTCTCTCTCTCTCTCTCTCTCTCTCTCTCTCTCTCTTTTTCCCTCTCCCTCTCCCTCTCCCCCTTCCTCTCTGAAATCAATAAAAAATATATAATTTTTGAAAAAGCCAAAAATGGAAACATTTGAGGTTTTTATTTTACTGGATACATCTTATTTGCATCCCCCCCAAAAAAAAAGTCTAAAAATCTCTATCCATAGTGTTGAATATTGCCCAGCCAATAGAACATCAAGCCAAGTACTATAATGGAAGATCACCCAGAATCGCATTTGCCTAGTTTCATATTTTGAATATTTTTTCTAAGATTATTGTCACTCTGTTCCATGCATGAAAAATGCATGCATCTTTTAACCACATGTTTTTACTAACAACAAAGCAATGACTTTCCTTTGCCATCAGTGTGAAGATACTGTTCATACAAAATAACCGTGATCCCTGAAATTCTCAGTGATTGCTTTTCTGGAAAATGCTAGGCGGATGCCGAGCACTTTATCCAGAAATTGAATCAGCTTCCTAAGTCACACTCATCCAGTCATCTTTGCTGACAGTCAAAAGTTGTTCTTAATTCAAAACTGGAAAACATGTTAAACATTTTACAGTTACTATATATCCATTTAGGTAAGAATTTATGTGCTTATTTTACGTTATCCTATATAATAAAAGGGTAATATGCAAATTGACCCTAAGGTGAAATGACCAGAACGACCAGACACTATGACACACGCTGATCACCAGGGGGCAGACACACAACTCAGGAGCTGCCCCTTGGTAGTCAATGTGCTTTCACAAGGGGAGCTCTGCTCAGCCACAAGCCGGGCTAATGGCTGAGAGCACAGCGGCAGTGGAGGGAGCCTCTCCTGCTTCCTCGGCAGCTCTAAGGATGTCTGATGCCAGCTTAGCCAGATCCCTGAGGAGAGGGCCTAAGCTGGCAGTTGGGCATCCCCCGAGTGGTCCTGGACTGGGACTGCAAGAGGGTGCAGGCTGGCCTGAGGGACTTCCCCACCATGAATTTCGTGCACCGGGCCTCTAGTACTCATATATGTACATAGGTACATAGACTAAGACTGGGTCCCCATTTTATAAAGCAAGATATATATGAAAATAAAAAGATTATCCAAGAATAAGGTTTGAAGAATATAGCTTTTGTAAGTAGTTTGATAATGTTATATCCTAAACAGTAAAATTAACTCTGACAGTCACAAAAGAAGCTCAAAACCCAAATTAGAGCAATTACATGCACGTGGCCTTCTTTTAAAAAAAAATATTTTATTGATTTTTTTTACAGAGAGGAAGGGAGAGGGATAGAGAGTTAGAAACAATGACGAGAGAGAAACATCAATCAGCTGCCTCCTGCACACTCTTTACTGGGGATGTGCCCGCAACCAAGGTACATGCCCTTGGCTGGAATCAAACCTGGGGCCCTTGAGTCCGCAGGCTGACGCCCTATCCACTGAGCCAAACCGGTTAGGGCTCACATGGCCTTCTGATACCGATTTACATGTGTACTTTTACTACGTACATTAGACTGTCATAGAGTTATAGGGAGACGGTGATTATATTCATGAAGAGACTTCTTTGTATAATAAAATTTCCCCAAACTTATAAGTTGTGATTCAATTTACAGGGTCCGATTTGTTCAGAATGATCAACTATCACCTTTATTATTCATAGCCATCTTTATCGGTGCATCCGTATACATCCCATGTCACAGGGAAATAAAACATACTTGGCAAGCTTTAGAATAACCTACTGTCCAAGTTTACATCACGATGAAATGAATTGTTAAAGTACCCGATGGACCTTTAAGATGAATCCATAGCAGTAAAAAGCAAGTTTCATTTTTTTTAAATCTTGTAAAAGTGTCCTCATTGATTGCCTTATTGTAGATCACTAAAGAACTAAGCTGTGTTTCATCTTCCTTCTAGGGTCTGTATGGTGAGCTTCAAATGAAGCTCTTCTTTCTGTCTGACACTTGGACTTGCTAAATTGTTTTATTTTTGTGTAAGAATCTTGATGCCCTCTCACCCTTAGATGCTCATTAGGCCCAGGGCAAAACATCAAAAAAGACTGTTGGTTTACCCTCAAGAGGTTTATATTCAAATAGTCTCAGCATCCTTGTGTATTTGATGGCTTCTTCAACGAGTTTTCATTACCTCTTGTTGGAGTCTAGGGTTTAAACAAATACAGCAATTACATCATTATGGTATACTATATATATATATATATATATATATATATATATATATATATATATATATATAAAATTAAAAATATATATATATATTTTTTTAAATTTTTTTTGCAGTATATCCATTTGTTCGGAAGCCCTCCCTCTAGTATTGTCATTTATAAACTTCACTAGCGGTCCGATGCCTGAAATTCGTGCAAGAGTAAGCCTTCCCCTGCTGCCGGCACTGGCTTCCCTCTGGCCACCAGCAGGCACCCGGGACCCAGGCAGCCCCCTGCTTTCTCGGAAGGTCGTCCAGAAGGACGTCTGGTCTAATTAGCATATTAGGCTTTTATTATTATAGATACCGTACCCAGGAATAATGGACACCCCGATTTCAAAGGATGCATCTGGTCTGTATAATTAAACACTGCAATGAGGCATGTGTTTTCAACTATGTCAATTCCAGCTTTCCCTGTATGCTAGAAGTTGCATGAAAATTTAAATTGCATAGTTCCCGAAACCACTCGCAAATAAATGCCAGCTATGCATATTGGGTCAGGAAAGGGGGGGAAAGGCACAGTCAACTATTTTCCATTCCCAGCACTGGCTTCCAAACGATTAGCTTTGCTCCCCTCCCTCAAAAGTCCAATTAGGATAAGGCCCACCCCCTTGGAAGACCTGGAGCGAGTCACAATGATCTGAAGCGTAATGTTAATGACTCTCAAGTATAGAACGAGTCCCAGCGCTTTGACTCTCAGGGTCTGGCTCTCGGGAGAGGCTTAGACACAAGCACAGCCTGCCAGGAGGAACAGCCCTCCCAGGATTCCTTGTGCCTTCTCTTCGGTGTGCACACTCTCCCAGTTTGTGGTGAGCTTCAATCCCCCGAACTTGGGTGCAACATCCCGGGGGTGGGGGGGGGGGGCTCAGACATAGTAGATTAAGGAAGCACGTGGAAGTTTCTGGCGTGGCATTTTAAAACCTTGGCTGCTTTCTTTATTAATCTAGCCCAGGTACCTGGACCACTGCCCTGGCACGTACAGCCATTTAATAACCGAGTATCAACCGAGGGAATGAATGAGCAAAGATTTATGAAACCATTAGGAAAAGGGGAGAGCCTATTTATAATATTTCTGGGCCGATGATCGTCTACGAGGTAAAGAACACGTTAAAACAGGAGAGAAAAATCAGCATTGGTTGGACTTAAAGGGAAAGACTTCAGGAAGAATGAAGGATGGAGGAGTTGAGATGGTCTTCTATTGGTTTGTCCGGGCTGAGGAGCCAGAAGCATCGGGGAGGCTGCTGGGTGTGAATGGCTCTGCGGAGCACGCTGGGATTACATTCACAGACGCTGCTCCTCTTCGTCCCCAAACAACCCCCATTTAGAGTAAGAACTATTGCACCGATTACAATTATCTTTTAATTTATTGGGGTGACCGTGGGAAACAAAATCACACGGGCTTCAGGGACACACGTCTACAAGACACCCTCCGGACGCTGTACTGAGCGTTCACCACGCCAAGTCTCCTTCCATCACCATTTAGTGCCCCTCTACCTTCCCCAGCCTCCCTCCACCCCGATCCCTCCAGCAAGCAACTCACTGTTGTCAGTGTCCATTGGTTTTCTTTTCTTTTTTCTTTCCCTTCTCTGCACAGTCCCTCCATGCCACTGCCGCCCAGAGACCCACCTTCCATAGCTGCCACCCTGCCCGCTCTGTGCATGCTGGTCACCACTGGGCTCCTGAGTCCATTGTATCAGATCCCCCACAGGAGTGACTGCCTATGGTGCTTGTCTTTCTCTGAGGGGCCATTTCTCTTGGCAAAAGGCTCTCTTGTCCATTCGTGCTGTGGCGAAGGGTAGCATGCCCCTCTTTTTCACGAGCCAGCAGTGTCCCGTTGGGTAGATGTACTGCTGCGTTTTGATCCGCTCACCCACACAGGGGTCCTGCGCCTGCTTCCGGATGCTGGCGATGGGCAGTGAGGCTGCAGTGGGCACAGCTGTCCACGCATCCTTTTGAATCGGCGTTCTGGGTCCCCGTGGACAGATTCCCAGAAGAGGAGACCCCGTGTCATCAGGCTGCTTTGTTGTTAATTTTTTTTTTTTACTTCCTGGGAATTAGAATGCTAGTTTGTATAACTGGGTGGCTGGGAAATGGTGTATTGCATGATTCAGTTTTCCTTAAAAAAAAAAAAAAAAAAACCCAGAAGATAAAAAACAACAACCATTTCTCTGTCTGCATCTCTCATCGGTCCAGACGTCCACCCCCTTTTTCCACCCGGGTCACCTTTGTTGCCATTTCCTGACTGTGCCCACCCCACCCCCAGGCTGAAGACCGTCCGTGGTGTCCAGAGGCCTTAGGAACGATATTCAACTGGACAGATTTATTTCTAAAGTCCATTAATACTCTGGGTATTGGCTACTATGTTTGTCTGATCTTGCATTTGAAGGCATTTTTCCCTTATATCGAATTCCCAAATTGTTTCTCCATTCTCCATTAGGATCACTTGGGATATTTAAAAATGTATGAAGGCTTGATGTGTCTTGATGTGAGCCTGTCAATCTCTGCCAGTGACGGCAGGCAGGAGCGCTGGTGATGAGGACGTGGGCTACGGCTGGACTTAAGTAGCACACTGTGTCTTCAATGGCCCGTACGATCTCTTAACATGGTTCTAATTTAATGCTTTTATCAGCTAGTCCAGCTTCCCATCCAGGCTGCATTGTTTTCCTTCAGGGCAATGCGTTGGGTGGGGTAAAACGGAGAAGCAGGATCAGAAAAAAAACCATTTCTAAGCATAACCCTACCAGCTCTTTGAAATGTGCACTGCAGATGAGTTTGAACCTTGACCAAAGGTATTAAAAAAAACACACGCACCCATAAATTATTTTTTAGAAGGCGATTTTTTCCTCTAAATATGTACAGAATATAGTCTTCCTTTAGGAAACATCCAGAACAACTCCATCAAAAGAGAGGTGATAGCAGTTCAGGAGTCTGTTCTGAAACTCCAATAATGAGCCATTCTGGCTGCCAAGTTCTTCACTCTTATTTTGAAATATGACCGTAAAAAACTAGACTGGACCAATTCAAAAAAACTGACATTTGTGAGATTTTCTTTAGAGGGAAATATATATATATATATATATATATATATATATATATATATATATATATACATTCACACACACACACACACACACACACACACACACACTCTGTAGGGTTGGTTTGTTGTTTTGTTGTTGTTGTTGTTTTCCCACTGCAGTGTGAGGCCAAAAATCTTACAAGGCCATTTCCTACTCCCCAAACCACGCAATACTGTTGGTAACAATTTGGTTCTCCTGCCTGCTGAGATAAGTTTGCTGATGCAGGATGTTTGCATTATCCTGAAGCCTGAGGTATTTGTTTGGGGATAAATGCTTGCAATTCACGGCCCGAGCCCAAAACGGCAACATGTGTGAGCCGAGTGAACATTCCGTGTAACCCCAGCCCAATCATGTACACGAGACCACCTCTGTCCATCTAAGTGCAACGTCTCACATGCTAAGACCCATCGGCGCTCACTTAGCATTTGTTTCCTACGCTGGCTTTGTTTACATGAGCTCAGGATGGCTTCGTAGTTGTTTCTTCTGTGGCACCTTCAGACATATTTTTGAGAGTTAATAATATGGTGAGGCAGTTGTACCTTTTCTCACGCGAGCACAGCAATTTTAAATTACTTTAAGATCAGATGGTGGATTGAAATAATTAAATCCAAACAACTGAAATAAGATGCCTGCCAATTATTTTGTCATTGTTCATTTTTTTCCACCCTCGGGAAATCCTGAGATGGTTTTTCCTGCTGGGGAAACTGAGGCGAGGCGGGCGGAGCGTTCAGAGGAATTCAGGGAGGTGGGGCAGGAGAGGATGTCAGGGTTTCCGATGCTTTGCAGATGCTGAAGGGAAGGTACACCCCGCTCCCCATACACACACACACACACACACACACACACACACACACACACACACACACACATCTCTCATTTTGAAGAGATACTTCAGCGGGTACAAAACAGCTCTCAGCTATGGGTTCAGAGTATTATACTCCACAGCAGGAGGGTTTTTTTTCCCATCCTGCAGGGAAATAGGCTTCCATTATAACTCTCAACTCTCTGAAAGAACAATTTAGAACTAAATTAAGCTATTGCTCACAATTGCAAAAAATTGGATACAACATCTTCTCGTTCCTTTTGAAGATATAATGACAATACATAAAGCTTACTTGAAGTGGAACAAATGGACTCAGCAAGCTGACGGGAGCATAAATCTGCGCGTGACAACTGAAATAGAGCTATGCAGGCTGCTGCTTGTTAATCAAGAGTTTAAGTCTTAGGCTGAATAACCAAATTCTGTGGATTTTTGTGTTTTTTTTTTAAAGATTAAATCAAACTTCAGTTTTCTCCCCCAGATCTGACACTGCAACCTCCCCTTCCTTCCTTCCTTCCTTCCTTCCTTCCTTCCTTCCTTCCTTCCAACTTCCTTCCTTCCTTCCTTCCTTCCTTCCTTCCTTCCTTCCTTCCAACTTCCTTCCTTCCTTCCTTCCTTCCTTCCTTCCTTCCTTCCTTCCTTCCTTCCTTTCTTTCTTTCTTTCTTTCTTTCTTTCTTTCTTTCTTTTTTTTCTTCTCTCTCCTCATGTTGGCTCACTTTTAATGTAAATATACCTACGGATTATTGAACCTTCTAGAGACCCCTGCTGAGTTGATTAATTGCTAATGAATGCTAATGAGGGAGTGTGGTGAATCTGCACTATGATGTATCTGAGGGATGAATGATTAGCATTAGCTGTGGCTGGCAGGAGGGTGCTCACCACACGAGCAAGTCCATAAATAAGCTCAGAAATGATTTCTTTCTTAAAATGGGTGCCACGGCAAAAATGTGAAAAAGTAAAATTAAAAGTAAAGGAAGTGGAGAGATGACACTAAAAGCTGTATGTGTTACCTACATGGAAGTCAGGTATATCCATTTCTAATTGATTCGATAGTAACATATGAACTCAAACGTGTAATTTATTGCCTTTTCCCCTTTTTTTAAAAAAATATTTTTTTTATTGATTTCAGGGAGGAAAGGAGAAGGAGAGAAAGAGAGAAACATCAATGATGATAGAGAATCATTGATCCGCTGCCTCCTGCACACACCGTACTGGGGATCTAGATTGCAACTAGGGCATGTGCCCTTGACTGGAATCAAACTCCTTCAGTCCATAGGCTGACGCTCTATCCACTGAACCAAACCAGAGAGGACCCTTTTTTCTATCTCTCTCTTTTTTAAAAAAAAATATGTTTTATTGATTTTTTTACAGAGAGAAAGGGAGAGAGATAGAGGGTTAGAAACATCAATGAGAGAGAGAGACATCAATCAGCTGCCTCCTGCATACCCCCTACTGGGGATGTGTCCACAACCAAGGTACATGCCCTTGACCGAAATTGAACCTGGAACCTTTCAGTCCACAGGCTGACGCTCTAGCCACTGAGCCAAACTGGTTTCAGTCCTTTTCTATTTTAATCTAGCTATTTGGCCTTGGTTTGTGTTATCATATACTATCAAATATTATACAAGATATCAGTATTATTTATGAATAATTAAATAGAGATTCTGCTATTTAGAGCTATATCATATTTTGATGATCAGAATGAATCAGTTTTACAATAAAAGGTTGCTTCTAAAGTTTTTATCTGTGTAGCATTTGTAATATTTTTATCATATGGGAGCAATTAAGTTTATAGAGTTGGGTCATAGAACTGAGCTATTGTTTGACATAAGGAAGGTTTGTAAAATACTAACAGTTTTTCATTTAAGTCCATTTAAAAATCAATATCCTATGCAATATCTATATCTGCAATTTTCTTTACTGAGAAGTTCTTTCAGATGGCATGTGTTATTTTTTCTCTGGTACCTAGCATTTTTATTCAGAGTCAGCGACTGTGTCTGTTGCTTTACTGCACCATGAAGACATAGAAATGTAATGGCCTTAATATTAACATTATGTTGTAGACCAGTGTTTCCCAAACTTTTGACATATGTGTACCTCTTCTATAATTTTTGTAACGCTGAGTACCCCTCATCAAAAAAAGATGTATTTTAATAACAATCAAAATATATTTATTTTTTTGGTACATACACAAAATAATAATAAACAAAAAATAAAATTACTCATAATAAAATATAAATGAAAGTTATATTATAAATAACATTTATTTGCACACCGGACCATCTTACACCTCACAAGACTGTCTTGACTTGACATGAGAACGTAGAATTAAGCGCAGCTAAGCACGGTGCAGTGCATATCCCCACCAAACTCTGGTGCATCACGTACCCCCACCAAACTCTTCCCGTACCCCTGGGGGTATGCGTACCACACTTTGGGAAACACTGTAATGTAGACAATCGTTTGGATGATTGGGCATTTCTTTTCCAATTTGATTTGAACTTTCTTTTTTCAGTATTTTACAGATCAGATGGGCTCTGCCTTAGGCTAAGGCTTTACTTCTATAAGTTTTCCTATGTTATAAAATTGAACAACTTATCGATTTATGTTGTGTGTGTTCATGTGTATGTGGTAGCCTTTGCCATCTCAACATGTACCTGTGTTTAAAGGTGATAATATGTTATTTCATGCTTTTTGGAAAAAGAGCTCTTCCAGAGTAGGACAATGCTGGTCAATGGCTATTTCGATCTTAATCGAAATCATATAGTTGAGATTCCTGATTCTGGAGAATTTCGGATAATAGTTTCAGTAACTGCACAAACTCAGTGTCTCTGTTTTTGTTATTTTTTTTTTTAGTTACCGACTTTGAAAATTATTAGATGCTATATAACTCCACAAATTCAGCACAGCCATGGCTAAAAAGAAACGTAAGTACAACTTTGTCTCCTGCTGAGTAAATCACTCTTTCTTAGCTAGTGAAAATGCATGAGTACATCATGCTAGTCCTTTTTGGACATCTCAGTACACTGTTTGGGCCAGTATTCTCCCAGTGCAACCCAGTGAACTTCTTTCTTGCCCTTAAATTTCTTCCTGGACATTGAAAACTATTATAGCTAATAAATTTCATATTCCTATAGTAGGAACTAGTGAACGTTGTATGCCTCTGCCTTTTTACCTCGGGTAGCTTTAGATATTGCCTTGTGCCTTGACCTTTGAATCCCATTTGAAACTGCTCTGTTCTGCCTCTGCGAGGGCTGTCCGTGTATAATAAATGTTTCTCCACCTCCACCCTTCCCTCTGTATCTATAAGCTTGGTTATTCTGCTTTTTAGATTCCATACATACGTATTTTGCCTTTCTTTGTCTGATTTATTTTACTTACATAATACCCTCTAGGTCTAGGTCCATCCATGTTGTGTTATATCCAGGTGATGAGATTTAGTTCTCTCTATGACTGTGTCATATTCCATGGTATATATGTGCCACTTCTTCTTTATATATCTATCTAATGATGGAAACTTATCTTGGATATATTGTAAATAATGCTGCAGTGAACATAAGGATGCATATGACTTTTCTTTTCATTTTCCCTTTTAATCCTCACCTAAGGGTATTTTCCATTGCTTTTAGATAGCATGGAAATGGGGCAGAGTCTCAGGGAATCACCAGAGCATGATGGGGACTCAGATATGGCGTCTGCTTGGGCCTCCCATGGGTGGGGTAGGGACTCAACAAATAAACAAGGGCTTCTGCTAGCACTTCTCTCTGGGAGAAAGCTGCCCCTCTGGTCCTCACCCCAAAACCAGGCAATTCAGCTCCTCTCAATATGCACCTGGCTCCTTGTGATCCGCTGCCTCAGCACTGGAGCTCAGAGGGAGTGGGTCCATCAGCAGGTAAATCTGTGTGTGGGCCCTTTAAGAGGAATACCTGGGACTCCAGCTGCCTTCTGTCTCAACTAAGCCTCAATCTCTGCCAATTTTTATAGTTAGAAGACATAGGCACCTCTCTTCCCAGCTGGGACCCCTCACTCTCCTTCAGTGGGGGCCTACTGAGCCCAGATATCCTTCTCAATTTTTAGCTGTCACATGTGGATGTGGAACCAAGTCTCCATGTGGCTTCTGTATTTTCTTCATTCCAGAATTTCTGTTCAGCAGGGTTTCAGATCTCACTGATGGCTGTCCTGTTGTTTCTTTGTAACTTTGATGTCATCTGAGGAGGAGGCAAGCACAGCATTGGTCTACTCTGCGATCTTGACAGGAAGCTGACATTTGATCTCTTTTAAAGGGACATTCATCCTATGGAATTCACACCTTTTCAGCTAAGACATTTCTCCTTCCGTGCTTCTTTTAGATTTTTCTTCCTGGGGTAAACAATGCGTAATGATTTCCCTTTAGACCTATCTCTGTTCTCTTCTTCTGACCGCCCCCCATTCTCCCTGCTCATATCCCCCAAAGAAAACTCCCGTTATCCACTGAATTGAAAACCACAGGAGGGAGGATGCATCACATACAGACAGGACATGGAACTTTACTAGCAGGGACATGTGCTTAACAGTTTATTTCCTCTTCTTGCCACTTGTCACATTCTAGGGTGTTACCGTCCCAGACGTCTCATTAGCACCTCATTATTATGCTGCTCCATATATTGTGTTTGTTTTTAAATTTCTCTGAAAAGCCCTCCTAACAAAATGTCACTATGTGAATCCCCAAGAACTTCTATTGCCAGATCATTGAAAATGTGTCTGAGATCTCTCAGAGAAAGAGTGGTTCGGCAATTAGGGAACTAAACTACAAGGTAGAAAAGATAAACTACCCTCCAGGAGAAGTGCCCGGTGAGTGATCATCACATTTATTTTCATCCTTAAGCTCTTGATAAGCCCTAATTGCTAGCAGACAGGTAGGAGGATAAATCCACAGCTCTTGTTCTCCCAGAATGCAATTTGAATGCCCCCATTAATTACTGGTCCAGCATCACGTTTAATTTAGATAAACTGGCTCTTAGTCAACTGTTGCTTTCCTGACACACAGTAAAAAAAAAAAATCACCTGTGCTGGGCTTCCACTCAGGATGGGGATGTAGGTAACTGTGACACCAGCCTCCTCCCACAACCACCACAAAGTTATAACTACACTACAGAACAACCATCACGTAGGACCGCCTGAAATCTCACTTAACAGAATATCCTACAACCTCGGTTTAGAAATAAGCAGCCACGTGGAGACTGGTAGGAGAAGTGGAGGTGCAGAATGGGCGGATCCACGCCCCCCTGTAGCAAATGAAAAGTCAAGAGAAATGTCTCGGCTGCCGGGGTCCTCCCTCAGGAGCAAGAGACCCCAGCCCCACACCACCTGGGTTCCAGCCCCGGGTTCCAGGGCCAGGATGAGAAGTCCCCGTAACTTCTGGCTGTCAATACCAGCAGGAAAAAAATGGCTGAGTGAGAAAAGGGGCGGCAGCAGTCCCAGGCAGTTCCTCTTAAAGAGCCCGTGCACAGACCTACTTAGACTCACTCCTTTTTTAGCAACCAACACTGGGGCTGCAGCTCCAAAGGTGCCAGGGACAGATGGGGAGGAACTGAAGTGTCTGGCATCACGGAGAGAGCGGAAGGGCCAGCTTTCTACCAGACAGAGGCATTGGCAGAGGCCAGCATTCCTTCTCTGATGCCTTTCCCCCTGGACCTTGCAAGGTGGGCACCGCAACTGAGTTTCCATCCACCTGGCTTGCACTTTCAACAACAAAGATTCAAAGATAGAAAAAAAAGAAAAACTGTGAAAAGCACTACACAATTCTGTGGACCCAAAGTCTAGTACAGGGGTGGGCAAACTTTTTGACTCGAGGGCCACAATGGGTTCTTCAACTGGACTGGAGGGCAGGAACAAAAGCAACCTGACCGTGCTGGCACTCTCATCTTGGCTGCCAGTGAAGGAGCAGAGGGGAGAGCAAGAGAACCCTCCACTCTTTCAGCTCCGCGGGCAGGATGGAACAGCGAACGGGCTGTATCCAGCCTAGGGGGCCATAGTTCGCCCACGGCTAGTCTAGTATGACCCTTGACTCCTCACTGGTCCTATGCTCATCAAAAGCAAATAGACACAACATGTAGAGCTAAACAAGCATCTGAAGGTATATATATATATATATATATATATATATATATATATATATTTGATATTTTACAGAGAGGAAGGGAGAGAGATAGAGAGCTAGAAACGTCGATGAGAGAGAAACATCGACCAGCTGCCTCTTGCACACCCCCTACCAGAGATGTGCTCACAACCAATGTACATAGCCCTGACCGGAATCGAACCCGGGACCTTTCAGTCTGCAGACAGACGCTCTACCACTGAGCCAAACCGGTTTCGGCATCTGAAGGTCTTTAAATAACACACTCAGAGGCCCAATAGAAGGCTATGAATAGGAAACCAGTGTCCCAGCGTTTTGCTATTCATCTGCTCCCCTCCCCTCCGTTGTACTTGCTACAGAACCTGGAAGCGATACCACTGAATCCTACCAGGCCCGCTTCTTCTTAGGGGTGGCAATGGGAGACTAAAAAGAAGAACCACCCACGACTTCGGGACATCTGTATTTTCTGGGAAGTTGCTGTAACACTCGTCTATTAATACTGTCAGAGGCCTACATTAGACCAGAAAGAACCTCGCCTCCCAGATGGCACTTTTCACATGCCTTTTCCTCGAACTGATGGAGGGGAGCGATCAGCAACACTTCCTCCTCTGGAGCCAAGCTGGCTCTCGGCGAGAAGCGCGCGTTAGCACTCCAGGGAGCAGCCAGTTGAGAAGGATCCTCGCCGCAGCATTATCGAGAGTAGATTGACAGGACCTCTCCTCAGCAGTTTTCACACTGCAATCTGCCACCTTTGTCTCGTGTAGAGGCGCTCCAGTGGCAGCGATGAAGCCACTTGGCAGGATGCTCTCCCCTCAGAGACTCGAGTAGCTCTTAAAGACCCCAGGATTAAAAAGCAAAGACCCTGCACACGGGATAATCTGGTCTAACCTCTAACTTCAGGGCGGACCGTGCCTCACACAGAGAAGACTCCTTTTTAGGTGACCCTGGCCCCTCTCCCACTGAAGACTGGGTTATTTATTTATTATTTTAAAATATATTTTATTGATTTTTTTTTACAGAGAGGAAGAGAAAGGGATAGAGAGTTAGAAACATTGATGAGAAAGGATCATCAATCAGCTGCCTCTTGCACACCCCCTACCGGGGATGTGCCCGCAACCAAGGTATAGGCCCTTGACTGGAATCGAACCTGGGACCTTTCAGTCCGAAGGCTGATGCTCTATCCACTGAACCAAACCGGTTTGGGCTAGATTCTATTTTTTTAAAAATAACTCAAACACTTTAGAAATAAAGTAAAATATCAACCATCCATGTAGTATAAATCTCACATTATTTTTGCTAGGCATAGTAATTAAAATATGTTTTATCGGCCCGGAGTTTGCATTGGAGATCCTTTGGGAGCAACACATCAAAGTCAATCCTATTTAATCTCCTGCTCGTGTTTTAAATTCAGTTTCCCAGGGCTCACCCTCCATTTTCTGATCAGCCCCAGAACCGCCATGCTTCAGGGACAGCACTTCCTCTACAGGCACCAGCCTCCGAATGCTTTGCATTTCATTTTTAAATCCTTAATGCCCTAGTCTGCATTAACCTGTCAGAATCTGATCTCAAGTAGAACATTTCCTATTCACTGATATTGCAGACATTACCCGTGGTGGGGGGAAAAATTGAGGGAACATAATAGTCACACAATAATTTATTTTTTTTAAAAAAAAAATGCTATTTTCAACTCAGTTTGCTGAAATATTTACCATCCCTTGCCATCAAATATATTTTTAAATGTGAAAACGTCCGTGTTTTGTTATGATAACTGGTAGATGGTAAGAGAGATCTTGGTCTGTAACACCAGGCTCCATGGCGTCTGGGGTCACCAATTATGGTCTGGTTGTGGAAATAGGTGATGGCAATTTTCTTGACCTTAGTGATTTCTATGCTACAGAAGAACCCAGGAATAATCAATGCGATCCCAACCTTAAACTCTACCCTGCCTTCCTTGTGTGTTCCAGACGGGGGACAGGAGCATGCGTTCTTGACTAAAAAACAACCAAGTGCTAAGTGTTTCCAAATCAAAAAGAGAAAGCATTTCTTTAGCTTAAACCTAGCCTCTAGATGTAAAACTAAAGTGGTCAAGATTTTTTTTTCTCATGTCAGCCACAAGACTTTAATCAATAGTTCATGCTGACTTGTCCAGATATGAAGATGAATCATTATTTGCTAAGCATGTGTTTAAACATCCAAGCTTTTATATTGAAGTGGCATTCAAGTGATCGAAGGCAAGGGGATGGATGAGGAAACTAACATCCATTAAATATCCACCGTCTGCCAGGCCCCTCCTGTGAGCTTTATCTGTGCTATCTCGTCTATATTTCTAAACAACAACCCTACGTGATAATTCCTAATGTTTGACTTTTAACAATAAAAACCGTGTCTCAGGTAGCATACTTAACCTACGTATAGCCATTTATGCAATTAAGAGCAGAGATAAGTGTTGAACCCACGTTACTCACACTACTTTCATTGCTGGTTTTTGTGAATAGCTTTGAGTCAAAACAAAAGAATTGGAAATTTCTATTTTATGAAGTTATTTGCAACACAGGAGCAAATGTTTTCTCCTTTTGGTGGAAAACGATTGCACGTAGAAAAGGTGGCGAAGGATGAGGAACACAGGTTGCTGTGTCTGGTTCTTGCCACTTCAACATTTTTTTATGATGTCTGTGAGTTCAGGCAACTTTTCTGAATCAGATGGTTCCTCATCTGTAAAATTAGCATATTACTATTTTTTTTTTACTTTGCTACTTATATTGACTATGATAATTGGAGTATGTTATGAACTATAAAGCACTACAGAAATAGCTTTTGATGGGTGCTTTTGTTTCTTAGTATAACCCTTATAACAAGCATGTTATATAGGACATGTTATATAGGATGTTATATAGGACAAAATGGGTGGCTTTAAAAAAAATTGTTCTCTTACAGTCCTGGATGTTGAATACTCAAATCAAAGTCCACAGTGCCACACTCTCTCTGGCATCTCTAAGGGGCATATCCTTCCTTGACTCTTCTATTGTGGGAGTCCTTGACATTTCTGTTTCTATACACATCGCTCTAAGACACGTGGCTATCTTCTTCCTGCATCTCCTCCTATTATCTTCGCTGTGTATGTGTTCATCCCGGCCCGAATTTCCCTTCCTATAATGATTAGGGCCTGTCACAGTGGTCCTAATTTTAACTTGGTTACCGCTGTAAAGAACCTATTTCCAAATAGGGTCACACTCTTTTTTAAAAATATATATATATTTTATTGATATTTTACAGAGAGGAAGGGAGAGAGATAGAGAGCTAGAAATGTCAATGAGAGAGAAACATAGACCAGCTGCCTCTTGCACAGATGTGCCCGCAACCAATGTACATGCCCTTGACCGGAATCGAACCCGGGACCTTTCAGTCCGCAGACCGACGCTCTACCACTGAGCCAAACCGGCTTCCGCAGGTCACACTCTTTTGAAGGGAGAGAATTTAACCCACATAATGGAGCAGTGCCAAAAGACATGGTAAGGGGAATGAAAAACAATGTGAGCCTAGGTGAAACTCTACGCAGATCTCATTATCAGAACAATAATAAAAATTACCATATAAAATATCTTATTGGTGATCAGGGTGCCCACTGACAGACTATCTGTTCAGTGCCTGGAAGCTGGCAGGATTAATCAGACGGACTGATCAAATGTTTTGAAGGAGTTGGAGGCTTCTGAAGACCCCAGAGTTCTCCCAGATGCATCTGCAAAGATGTAAAAATATACATGTGTCCTTGTACTCATCCCAAAGCATCTGAAGGAGAGGACCTAAGGTAAGACCTATGAATTGGTTTTTAAAAGCTTCACATGTATCAGCAGAGGAGTGGATTAAAAAACGGTGGTGCATCTACACAATGGAATACTACACTGCTATACAAAAAAAGGAACTTTTACCATTTGCAACGGCATGGATGGACCTGGAGAGTATTACGCTAAGCGAAATAAGCCAGTTGGAGAAAGATAAAATATCACATGATCTCACTCACATGTGGGATATAATGAACAGTATGTACCGATGAATAAAAATTGATCCAGAGACAAAGAAACACAGAATAGACCATCCAACCTCAGAGAGAAGGCATGGGGAGTGGGGGGCGTAAGGGATCCACCAAAGCACTTTTATGCATGCATATTAGCATAACCAATGGACACGGACACTGAGGCGGTGGGGGCTTGTCCTGGGGGGGTGGGAATGGTGGTGGGAGGAGGGGCTGGTCTACCCAGGAAAAAGGAGACACATGTAATATTTAAACAATAATTTTTTTTAGCCAAAACCAGTTTGGCTCAGTGGTAGAGCGTCGGTCTGCAGACTAAAAGGTCCTGGGTTCGATTCCAGTCAAGGGCATGTACATTGGGTGCGGGCACATCCCCGGTAGGGGGTGTGCAAGAGGCAGCTGGTCGATGTTTCTCTCTCATCGATGTTTCTAGCTCTCTATCTCTCTCCCTTCCTCTCTGTAAAATATCAATAAAATATATTTTAAAAAATAATTTTTTTAAAAAAAAGCTCCACATGCGACAAACACTTCCGGTTTAGAGCCATCCACGGTCTGCGGAATTGTTCAACAATCAGGCCTGACTCCCTCGTTTTTAAAGGGCTTACAATGAAAAGCAGGAGCAGCCCCATAGAAGGCAAGGTTCCCAGGTCTGTGGCGCTGTCCGTGGTGCTGAGCTAGCTCCTGCTGAGAGGCGGCCTGCTTATGGATTCTGTTGAGGTCTGTGTACTGACAGGAACGCTTTGTTGGCATTCACCACGACAGATTTCCCTTGACCCTGTCTGTCACTTAAACCATTTTTGCTATTCATCCCAAGCTGGGTTATGTCCAGATAGCATTTACCACGGAAAAGAATTGGAATTAATTTAAGTGTAATGGTAAGAATATATTGCTAAAAATCAGAATGTCTGTGTACATAACCTCAGTGAAAACAAAGAGGAGGGTACACAAGGGTTACCTGTAAGTACATAATAACCATTAGACACCTGGATCACAACCTCAGGGCTGGGGCTAAAGGAGATACAGTTTTAAAAGTCCATTGATTTTTTAATATAATTTTTTAATTTTTTACACAGAGGAAGGGAGAGGGATAGTTAGAAACATTGATCAGTTGCCTCCTGCATTCCTCCAAATGGAGTACATATCCCCGATCAGAACTGAACCTGGGGCCTTTCAGGACGCAGGCCAACGCTCTATCCACTGAGCCAAACCGGGTAGAGCCATTGAATTACTTTGATGTACTCCACCAGTTACTAGTAAGAAGGGTTTCCTTAACAATAAATGACTGCAGACTATAGCTCTGGCTTTCCTAGAATTTGATGTTTGCCCTTTTAGTGTCAAAACTTATTTTCTAGCCCTAGCCAGGTTGGCTCGGTGGACAGAGTGTTGGCCCGCAGACTGAAGGGTCTCAGGTTCAATTCCAATCAAGGGCACGCACCCTGGTTGCAGGCTCCATTCCTGGCCCTGGTCGGGGCACATGCTGGAGGCAACCAAGTGTTGTGTCTCTCTCACATCGACGTTTCTCTCTGTATATCTCTTCCCCATCCCTTCCACTCTCTCTAAAAATCAATGGGAAAAATATCTTCAGGTGAGGATGAACAAAAACAAACAAAACGTTTTAATTTCTAGGTAGAAATGCAGTTCCCCTGGTAGTTTTTCAGCAAAGAGATGCATGAGCACTCATTTTACTTCTCTTTTCTGGTTTTGTTTTGTTTTGATGAGAAATTTGATAGACGTGTTTGGTTTGAGCTTTTGGGTGGTTGGAGAGAAGAAAGAATAAAAACAGCTGAAAGATATCTGCTCCCTCAGAGCTGGGAGGTGATTTCTGCACGGCTCTCATCTTCCCTTACTTATCGGGCCAAGACTCACCTGTCATGTTGTTTTTGGAAGCACGATTTCAACAGTGATCGTAAAAGTAAATGTCATATCATTGCATAGCAAAGTGCACAACTTGGTAACACATGTTAGCGAAGCCAAGGCTTAAGTCTCAAACCCTGAACTCGGTTTGGTAAGTACAGAGTAGTGGAACTGGGTTCTGTCCTTGGGTGCCATGAAGATGGGGAAGGATTTGAACCTTTTTAAAAAAAAGGTATTCATTGGAACCCTTGTTCAACCGCTTAAATAGTTGCAGGCATAGGAAGCTAACTTACATCAAAACACCCCAGACAGCCACTCTGCAGCAGTAGCAGACCCATGTGCAGTTTTACGAAGAGCTACAGCTGTTGCTGCATTGACAAGGAGTCTCTTTTAGGGAACATCAGCCCCGGTAATTGTGCCGATTGAAAGCAGGAGAAAGGAGGCGTTGTGAGCGACGTGGCTCTCACTGCCTGAGAAGTCCATCTGAAAGAGACACCGGAGCTGTGTACAGTGCCCGGATTCTGAAATCCCATTACTCCTCAGTGTCAGGAGTACAAAAATATGGTATTGCCCCATGCTTTCGAAAAGCCATCTAAAAATAATACCCTTACATTCCAAACACAATGAGCTCTAGCTATGGTATTTTTCTCAAGGCATCTATCCGAAGGTGTAAAGGTATTGAATCTTGCGGTTGTGACAAATTCTTCTAAGCTGTTAGAACAGATGTTTTTGCCTCACCACCTTTCACCTCCTTCACTCTTGACTGCATTTTAAACTTATGCAAACATAGTTTAAACGACCAGCTTTGTTTGCTGGCTGGCAGTTTCATCCATTCCCTGTAAAAAAGGTGCCAAACTGGGTCTTAGGGAAAACCTGTTATTTGGTACAACCGTTTCCCAGATGGATCCAGCGTGCAATAAATAAACGAGGACTGCTTAGGTACAGAAATTGGTATTTTGGCATAATCTTATCAAATTACTTGTTTTGTGTGCCTTTTGTGTACAGGCCATGATTTTCCAAGGGTTGACTACGGGAAGTGTAGCTTTCTCATCCCGCGGGGTCTTGTAAATCTGTCAAATAGTATTGGGCTAAAAAACCTGTAATCAAAAGCGAGTGTTGACCTAACTAATATTTTTCCTATCAACTTTCCTTTGGAAAGTAGAAGGGGAATACATAGATGTACATGGCAACAATGCGTTACCTCCTCCCCCCCGCCTCTTTGTACCTCAATTTGGGAAGGTGCTCAGGAGATTTATGTTTAGTTCTCTTTGAAATCTGTTTCTTTCCACCTAAATTAGCTGTTTTCTCTGAAGAGCAGTCTGCAAAAAGAAATATTGTTGAATAATTCCTTTCCAAGCCTGTACATTCTTGGAGTTAGAGCTGACTGAAGCCCGGAGTGATTTACTCTCCTGTTTATTCGAGGAGCTTTATAGTTTACCATTAGTCTCCTTGGACCCCAAAGCACTTCCCCGACAGCAGCACACTGACTGAGCACACAGATAATTTAATCACATCTAAGCTAATGGATATTTAAGGACAGGAACGTTTTTTTTTTGTTGTTGTTAAAAATATCAATTTTAGATCAAATTGGGGAGAGACGCCAACAGCGGTAGCGCTTGTTATATATTGCTTGTTTTTTCTGTTACATTTTAATGCTCTCTCATTTCTTCTCTCCGAGTAAATCCGATGCCATCATTATAAATAATTAATGTTTCCCCAGGGCCATGCTAAATCCAGCCATCATCTGAGGATCCAAACATGCAATAGAATCTAATAAATCATAGGCCTCGATAGTATTACTAAATCAAAGCCAAAGTGAAATCTCATTGGATACAGTCCTCAGGAAGATATATGATATTCGTAGATGGATTAGAAAGAAGGAAGAATTGATGGATTTTTCCCCCCCTTGTATGGATTTCCACACGGAGACTCGCTAAGGCAAATTCTTTTCACCGTGCAGCAATTAAAAATCTATACGGCCCTCTATTTTTTTTTTTATTTAAGTAGGTAGCATATTCCATATGACTTCTGTAGCTCATGGTAACTTTGCATATAGAAAATTGCAATATAAGTCATATTCGGGTTAGGAATTGTCCCAGAGAAAGCTAGCTAAAATTAATCTAGTAGTATACTTTCTTGCTTGACAGAGGTGCTTCCTCCATGTCTTGGATCTGACCTGCACTTTTCTTTCTGAAGGAACCACTGATTGATGTGGGGAGAGAACAGCAAAGACATTACCATAACTTCTAGATCCTGAAAAGAAAAAAAACACACAACATGTTTGTACTGAGGAGCAAATTACTAACATGTTTTCTGGTTAAATCAAATCCTGGGCAGCTTGAGTTATAAAAAGGATAATCGAGTTTCTATAAAAGGCAATAAATACAAATCCCTGTTAGGGCTGATTGAAGAAGACAGTTCTTCAACACCTATATTTGGTTTATTTCTGCCTCTACCCCCACCTCTTCCCTGCAATTACATGCAGCAGATGCTTTGCTTTGCATTCCGAATGGGTGAGGGCAGTTCTGTCAGAGGTTTCCTGTTAAGTGAGAAATAATTGGCTGCAGCTTTATATTGTAGAGCGAGTTGGAGGGAGATTTTTAAAGCTTTTGTGAATCGTTGTTAAACCTTCCACGTATTGAACAAGAGTAAGTGTGTAATTACAGATGAAATACGTAGTGCCTGCTATTTAAGAGCCTAGGTTTCATTCAGTAGTCCATCTATCCATCCATCTACCCATCCACACGCCCATCCACCCATCCTTCTACCCATCCTTATCCAACACTCATCCATCATACATCCATGCATCTATTCCTTGGCATATTGAAGACCTGGGAAAATACTACCAAACGATGACAGGAATTGAGGAAAATAGGAATTTTTTTTTCCTGAAAGTTCCTGTACCTGAGTTCATACTAAATCCAGACAATTAATCGCTTTTCTCATTTAAGGCAGAGTATCTTTGACACTCAACTGAGGTTCTAGAAGATGCTTGTGGAAAACCCCTCCAGAGTTTTATGAAATTCCATGTAAACATTAAACACATATTTTCAAAATTTTGAGACACTCTCGAGGTAAAGCTAGATGGGTCAGGTAGCCTATCTTTAATATGTTGATACGTTCAATCTCAGAATAGTTTATTGTCCAAGGGTACCCAATATTCTTGCCCAATTTTGTTGTTGTTAGAGAAAACATATAACTCTTGGTTAGAGATTTCTTGACCTTGATGATAAACCCACTGAGCAACACTGAACAAAAAATTAAAAATATACTTCAATGATACAAAGGAATCATATAAACATTTGCCCCAGAATATAGAAAGTTCTCAGCAGCTAAGCTACTCTTTTCCTGATTTTTTTCTAACCTCTTCTAGTGTTCCTACTCCTCAAGTCTATAATACAGACAGGCTATTATTTACTAAACAGTTGAAGCTATACTCTGCTCAAGAGAGCTTGCCTTCCTTCTAGCCCAGAGGTAGGCAAACTTTTTGACTTGAGGGCCACCATGGGTTCTTACACCGGACCGGAGGGCAGGAACAAAAGCAACCTGACCATGCTGGCACTCTCATCTTGAGCTGCTGGTGAAGGAGCGGAGGGGAGAGCAAGAGAACCCTCCACTCTTTCGGCTTCGCGGGCCGGATAGAACAGCCGAACGGGCCGAATCCGGCCCGTGGGCCGTAGTTTGCCCACGGCTGTTTCTAGCCCAATCCACCTGGTGAATACCTTCCCTCACTTCCTCTATCCTTTCTCCCCAACTCCATTCCTGTCAGAGCCCAACTAAAATACCAATTCTTTGAGGCGCTTTCCTGA
The DNA here is from genome assembly GCA_963924515.1 of Vespertilio murinus. Classification (NCBI taxonomy): domain Eukaryota; kingdom Metazoa; phylum Chordata; class Mammalia; order Chiroptera; family Vespertilionidae; genus Vespertilio; species Vespertilio murinus. The sequence goes on along the minus strand of OZ004717.1, from coordinate 6,216,759 downwards.
TAACTTCAGGCAGAGGTATTCACACTCCAATTAACTAACAGTAATTGTGTAACGTAATTAGTTGATTTATGGCCAGGACCTCCTATAAATTATGCTCTACTTGAGGGCAGTGACCCAGTTGGAGGCATTTCATCTCTAGTATCTAGCACAGGGCGCACAAGTGCTCATTAAATATTAACCCAAATGTGCGCATAAGTAGATAAATAAATACCCTGCACCCGCCCCTCCTCCGCTTTCACATAGACTATTGTCTATGTCCATGGGCTATGCATATCCTATATAATAAAAAGCCAGCCGCCATAAGCTGGCCATAACCAGAAGGGCCGGAGACCAGACCACCACGGCCCCTCCCCGGGCTGCCCCTGTCCCCAAGCAAGCCGTTAGGGCAAAGGCAGGCAGGCAGAGTGATTAGGGGTGATCAGGTAGGCAGGCCAGTGGTTAGGGCCAATCAGGTAGTCAGAAAAGTGGCTAGGAGTGATCAAGTAGGCAGGTCAGTGGTTAGGGGCGATCAGGTAGGCAAGCCAATAGTTAGGGGAAATCAGGTAGAAAGAAAGCCCCTCCCTGATCTGGCCCTGCCCCCAAAGAAAAGGTTCAGGGTGATCAGGCAGGAAGGCCTGTGGTTAGGCTTGATCCAGTAGGCAGGTAAGCTGTTAGGGGCAATCAGGTAGTCCCTTACTGGGCTGGCTTTGCCCTCCAGCAAGCAATTAGTGGTGATTAGGCAGGCAGGCAGGCAGGGTGGTGGTTAGGGGCAATCAGGTAGTCAGGCCAGCTGCTTGGGGTGTTCAGGTAGGCAGGGGGCTCCTCACTGGGCTGGTCCCGCCCCCCAGAAAAGAAAGAGGGGGGCCTGGACAGCCAAGCCATGGCACCCCAGCCTGTTGCCTGCAAAGGGAGGCAGGGGATGGGGTGGGGAACTGCTGCAGAGATGGCAAGCAGTGGCAGCAGAGAGAGTGGGGCCAGCTGCCGGCAGCCGGGGGAAGGAAAGCCCTGAGAGTCCCTGATCTCAAGCAGGCCTAGGGACCCTACCGGAGGGTTCCGGATTGTGAGAGGGTGCAGGCTAGGGTAAGGGATCCACCTGAGTGCACGAATTTTCATGCACTGGGAGTCTAGTATGCCTATAAATTCCCAGGTTAATCTCTCTCCCAACCCACACCTCCCCACCTTCCCTCTGAAATTCCTCCGTCCGTTCCATGCTTCTGTGTCTCTGGATCTATTTTGTTCATCAGTTGATTTTGTCCATTAGATTCCACATGTGAGTGAGACCCTGTGATACTTACCTTTCTCTGACTGGCTTATTTTGCCTAGCAAAATACTTTTCAGGTTCATCCATGCTGTTGCAAATGGTAAGAGTTCCTTCTTTTTTTTTATATCCACATCATATTCCATTGTGTAAATGAACCACAGTTTTGCTACTCAAACACTTGGGCTGTTTCCAAATCTTAGCTATTGTAAGTTGCGCTGCGATGAACATAGGGGTGCATATATCTTTTCTGATCGGTGTTTCGGGTTTCTAAGGATGTATTTCTAGAAGTGGGACCACTGGGTCAAATGGGAGTTCCATTTTTAATTTTTTCAGGAAATGACATACTGTTCTCCACAGTGGCTTCACCAGTCCGCATTCCCACCAGCAGTGCACGAGGGTTCCTTTTTCTCCACAGCCTTGCCAGCGCTTGTTGTGTGTTGATTTGTTGATGGTAGCCGTTGGGAAGGTGTGTGGTGGTACCTAATTGTTATTTGAATGTGCATTTCGCGGATGATTAGTGACTTTGAGCGTCTTTTCATATGTCTCTTGGCCATCTGCACATCCTCTTTGGAGAAGTGTCTGTTTAGGTCCTCGGCCCATTTTTGGATTGGATTATCTTCCTTTTGTTGAGTTGAATGAGTATTTTAAATATTTTGGAAATTAACCCCTTATCAGATGTATCATTGGCAAAGATGTTCTCTGCTGCAATGGCTCTCTCTTCATCTTGTTGATGGTTTCCTTTACTCTGCAGATTTTTATTTTGATGTCGTCCCATTTGTTTATTTTCTCCTTAGTTTCCTTTGCCCCAGGAGCTGTATCGGTAAGCCCATTGCTACGAGACATGTCTGAGATTTTGATGCCTATGGTTTCTTCTAGGATTTTTTATGTTTTCATCATAGTTTTATTTTAATTACTTGGTTTGTTGTTTTTGCTTTCTCCGCCATAATTGAAATGAGACTGATTCCTTTAGTACAACCATGTTCCATTAGATAGTACTTATGTTAATTGAATAGCACCATTTTGTACTTTCTTACAAATTTATTTTTAAGGATTTGTAAATTTTTAAAACTTGCTTATTATTTTAAAAATTGAATCCTCGGATTTATTTTAATGGTTAACCCTATGTTTATTTCTTGGTTATTTAAAGAATCATATGTTACAATTCACCTCATTCTAAAAATCATTATGAAAAACATGTCCATAAAATTTTTGTTTATTGGGGTGACATTTGTTAATAAAACTAATTATATATAATATATATGATTTTATATATATATATATATATATATAATTACTATATATATTTATTTCATATATACAATTCTATTGTGTGTTTAACAAAATGTGACCATAAAACTTTATTCTATGTCTTCCTTTTAGCCCATCTCAGATAGCTTTGGTTAATGTAAGCTGGTAGCCTTTGCAATGCTTCAGCTCATGACATAGTTCAGTATTAATGTCAGTCATGCAGTCAGTTGGATAGTTTTGTAATGTGAACTTGAGCATGATTGCCCAACGACCTGATTAGTTCATTCACTTAAGCAGGTGTCTTATTTCAGATGGTGTTGTTCCAAAATATTATTACAGTCATTCACAATATCTCTGCTTAGAGTCCAGGATAACTATGGAACACTTTTAATTTTGCTTGCATTTCATCAGTTTTCAACTTCTTTTTATTCAGCTTCTAGTTTTCATAAGATCTGCTATTCTTGACTCATTGAACTTTTAAAATATTCAAGGAATCGTTAACATAGTCTCTTCCTGACATGACTGAATTTTTGTGCCAGAATTTTAATGACAAAATTATGCACCGTTCCTCACTCTTTTTTTAAAAAAATATATTTTTATTGATTCTTTTACAGAGAGGAAGGGAGAGGGAGAGAGAATTAGAAACACTGATGAGAGAGAAACCTGGATCAGCTGCCTTCTGCACACCCCTACTAAGGATGTGCCTGCAACCAAGGTACATGCCCTTGGCCAGAATCAAATCTGGGACCCTTCAGTCTACAGGCCAACCTCTATCCACTGAGCCAAACCAGTTAGGGCCATTCCCTATTCTTGGATGAGTAAGTAAAGATGGTTGGTTATAAGGAGTAAATACTGACATCAGATACTTTACAAGTTAATTGGGGAAATGGAGCACCATTACATAATCATGGTATCCTTATAAGGGAAGATAAAATAATCCATAAAAACATAAAGAAAGAAAATAGTTCTTCTAATTATGAAAAATAGTCTTCTCAGTGGAGATAGCAGACAATAGCTACCTTTATTAAAACACCTACTATGTGCCTGTCTCGAAGAGAACATTACACAAGCCAGTATATTTATTCTTTACCACAGTCCTGTGAGGTAAGAGTTATTCATAGAGGTTAAGCAATCCATTCCCCATCACACAAGGTAGAAGACAGACTGGGTTTGAATTCACAGCCATAGGATTCCCAAAGCTCTAAAACGATGGAGGACCGATCTCAAAGCAAGGGCAGAACTTCAGCTGGCACGGATAGCAGTAGGGGAGAAGCGATCTGACAAAGTTCACGTGTGTTCCCAATTATCTGCAGGCTTTAATCTCTCTCAGCTTCCTGGGAGGCAGACCGACACTGAAACTAAGAGACTGAAATTAGACGTTATATCATCTGAACTCAAGCCTTGGGTTCACTATTGACTAAGAGAGCGTGGGGGCAAAAGTAAGTTTGAAGTTGTTCCTATGGAAAATAATGCAATAATTAATACATTATAATAAAGAATAAACTCAGTGTTTCATGTACTCACAACTGTAAACCTACTTTTTCCCCACCAGTGTATAGACCATATTTTCTCTATCCACTCATCCATGAAAGAGAATTTAGGTTGTTTTAGTATCTGGCTATTGGGAATAATGCTGCCATGAGCACAGAGTATGTTTTTATAGACCGTAAGCACATAGGCCCTTAGCCACAGAGCAAGAACAAAGGGCAAAAATGCACTCTTGACAGATTGCATCTAATCTCCATATTTATGTGTAGAGAAGCATGGGATCCAAAAGATAAAACTGTGGCAAAATAATTTTTAACACAAGAGGCACTTGAAAATAATTGGTATATGTTTTTTTTTAAAATTAGTTATCCCTTAAGTACAGCTCAATTTTTGGTATAGTTCAACTGCCAAATTATTTTATTGCACAAATTATAATTTTCTTCTTCCCCTTCTTTGTATGTGCAAAACTTTAATATATATATATATATATATATATATATATATATATATATATTATTGATATTTTACAGAGAGGAAGGGAGAGAGAGAGAGAGAGCTAGAAACGTCGATGAGAGAGAAACATCCACCAGTCGCCTCTTGCACCCCCCCTACCGGGGATGTGCCCGCAACCAATGTACATGCCCTTGACCGGAACTGAACCCGGGACCTTTCAGTCGGCAGACCGATGCTCTATCCACTGAGCCAAACAGGTTTCGGCTGTGCAAAACTTTTATAAGCATATAATCTAATGACAGCTTTCACCTTCATAATATTCTGAGTTGGTGCCAATAACCCGAACAGCTCAATCCACTCTCAAACATGTAGCTGTGTGTGTGTGTGTGTGTGTGTGTGTGTGTGTGTGTGTGTATGCAGACACATACATATTCAGGATACACTCAAATTGATTCTTCGACTTTTAGGGGATTCTAATCAAGATCGTGAAACAAATTTAACCGAGGCTGCCCTCCTGGGAAGTTTTTCTTAATTACTTACTCCCCGTATAAATCACAGCTTTCAGCCTGTCATTTTTCAAGGCCTTGCTATGAATCCAAACCAGGTGACTCGGGGGATATGCTGGAAACACCTGAGTTTCCATTTTGCTCAGGGCAGTGATTATTAATGTGCGAAATCTGGAGTCATAGAAAGCGGCCAGAGTTTCAACAGAATTTATTGCTCACGGCTTTGAGGTCCCCTGGCCTTTGCCAGCTGCTCCACACCTGAACACAAAGAGCAGCAACATCCCTCTCCAATTTATCTTCCCGAGACTTGTTGCTTATGGGACTCAGATGTCAGGTGACAGGGCCGGGAAGCAGCGGCGAGAGCCTCCATCTGCTTGGCCTGGATTCCTCAAAGAGCCCTTGTTCTGACTCTGGTGTGGGCGCTAGCTTTTAACAACGTGTGTGCGTTAAATCTGGGAGGAAAGGGAACTTATAAACTTGCTTTTCTTTTAGTGTATTTTTTTGTCCATTTAATCCGGGACAGATTGATTAAATGAGCAGGAGACTAGGGTCCTTGAAGGGTTCAAGGACTCTGTCTTCCATCAGACAGGAGAGCCGTAAGCAGCTCTTTTTTGACAGACTTTTGTTGGGTTTCTGCAACTTTCAAAGAGTTCCCTAGGCCCCCAAATGTGGTGACTGGCACATATTAGGCACGAAGAAAAGTTGTACACCAAATGAATGGGGGAAAAAATGAATGGATGAAAAACATCATCTTTCTAAGAGGCACTATATTTCATTGGTTAAAAGCAACAGCCTTTGAAGAGAAAGGACCCGGCTTCTAATGGTTCTGCTACTTGTTAGCTATGTGACTTAAGGCAAATCCCTTAAGCTCTGTGTCTTAATGTCTTCATCTGTAAAACCAACATAGTAAGGATTAAGTGAGGCAATGTACTAGTCTGCCTAGCAGGACTAATTTTTTGTCTTCCTCTTCACATGACAGTTGACATTTCTCTAGGTCAGTGTTTCCCAAAGTGCGGTGCGCGCACCCCCAGGGGGACGGGAAGAGTTTGGTGGGGGTACGTGTTGCACCGGAGTTTGGTGGGGATAGGCACTGCACCGTGCTTAGCTGCGCCTCATTCTACGTTCTCCTGAGTCAAGTCAAGACAGTCTTGCAAGGTGTGAGATGGTCCGGTGTGCAAATAAATGTTATTTGTAATATAACTTGTATCTATATTTTATTATGAATAATTTTATTTTTCGTTTATTATTATTTTGTGCATGTACCAAAAAAAGAAAAAATAATATATTTTGATTATTATTAAAATACATCCATTTTTTTGACGAGGGGTACTCAGCGTTATGAAAATGATAGAAGGGGTACACATGTCAAAAGTTTGGGAAACACTGCTCTAGGTGAACACAAATCAGAGTAGCAGAAAAGACCCCCCTTTTCATAATCGGCCCAAAGAAATATGCTAGTGAGAGGCTGATCTTGGCAGGGTTCATGGTCCGATTTTCTTTCCCATAATAAACCAGTGACCAGCCTATGACCGGGGCTCTTCGCTTCCACTCCCAGGACCTGGCCCACCCTCCGGAGGGAAGTCCACACAAACTAACCAGCACAGTGTTTAGGTTCCTGAGCGAGGGCTCCCTGCCCGACCCACATAGAACCAATACTATGGCACCAGCTTTTGAGAAAACAAACAAACAAACAACAACAACAAAACACCACGCTTTTATTGGAAAGTGCACCAGGAAGGAGAAAGGAGGCAAGATGGTTTCAGCACCAGATCTCCCTGGACAATGGATCCTTCGATAAGAGTTCCAGTGTTGAGATTCGGGTCAGTCACTGGTCCTTTGGTTCCATGGGGGTGGTGGGGAGTGGGGGTGGGGCAGTTAAGGAGTCACAAGTGTTACCTGTGAGTGGTGAGTGGTGCTCACACGTATCACCTGTGAGTGGTGTAGCCAAGGTTTAAAATTTCATTCCAGTTCTCATGAGACGACTAGACCAGTTTGAGCTGGTTCTGTGGTTAGGGCCTTCAAACAACCCCTTTCAAGAGCCCCTGCGGCAATCAGTAGGTGGTTTAAATTTTTTTCTTCCTTTGGGTTCATTTTGTCTTCCTCTTCACATGATATTTTTGTCTGTTAAAGCTTAAAGGACAGACATGCAGGTTAATTATGGCGCTGGAATAATGCAATGTCGGGAATGAAGAGCATTTGACTTTTGGCATGTAGCTGTGAGGAAATCGGAAGACCTCCCTTGCAAAAATTGGGGCTTTGCCTATGGAGCCCTAGGAAGGGAAGAGCCTGTGGCAGCCGAGGTGACAGGGCACGCACTGCCGTCTCTGTTCTTGCTGTTGTACCTGCTGGTGCCTCATGGGAGGGAATGAACGGAGCATGACTCATGGGGACTGGGATAATGTTCCCACACCTCCTTCTGGTATAATGGTCCTCTTGAAAGTCTGTCCTCTTCTTTGGGGTCTGAGTTCCTCTTTTCCTCAGGCTGAGTCTAGGGACGGTGGTAGGTAGAATTCAGGCATTTGTTTTCATCTTTTTTTAATGAGTTATTTTCTGAGAAAAGACCCATATGCTTAGAAAGGACAGACTAGTAATCAGTTCTCAACTCTATCTTTGAAACTAGGAAGTTTATCTTCAGAGTGTTTAAGTGCTGATGACTTCTCTAGGCAGTTAAGAAGACGGTACCCACTGGCATGTGGAGGGAGGGAATCAGAGAGGAATGTGGCAAAGCAGCACAATGGAAGCTGAATTAGAAGAAGAACGAGGGGCCCAAGGCAGGAGTTCTGTACTGGAAGGAGAAAGTGTGAGGACACCATTCTGAAATGGTCCTGTCAGTGTGCCCTCTGTACGTTTAGAATTTGACACTCAGATTCCTGCAAGGCTGACATTCTGTGTACTATTTATTTTTTACTATTCCCCTGTCTTCTCTATTTCTTCTTCTTTTCTATCTCAACATATGTGCACACAAATACATTCAACACACAAACATGTATAAAAACTATAGGTAGCCCAGCAAGAGTGGCTCAGTTGGTTGAGCATCTTCCTGTGCACTGAAAGGTTTTGGGTTTAATCCCTGGTCAAGGCAATTGATGGATCTCTCTCTCTCTCTCTCTCTCTCTCTCTCTCTCTCTCTCTTCTCCCCTCTCCCTTCTTCTCTCTAAGCATGTCCTTGGATGAGAATTTAAAAAATAAATAAAAACTATATGTAATCAATAGTGACTATTCAATGTGAGACGTTGAATCCCCAAGCAGTTCGTGTTACCAGTGCTAGCAATCTCACCTTGCTTCCTGGCTCCCCAGGGGATATTAACCCAAGGTGAGTTCCCTCAGGAACAGTCTTTCTGCACATCTCGGTCAGCTGGAAGCTCTTTTGTCCTCATAATTGATCCTAAGCACAATTACCTCTTGCTGAAACTTGTGAAACTGAAATCATACATCTCATCAGTTGTATTCAGGGCATTGTTTTTCTTTAGCTCAACTGTGACTATTTAGCTTGTAGAGAGCTTAAGAGGTTAAGGGAGGTGACCCGGAGGGTTCGCCATATACTCCGTTGTTCAACACTTTAAAAAAAATTAGTGAAATGACTTAGACATGGCATCAATAATACCTCTCTTAAATTCAGATCCTGTTGCAATGGGAGGGGCCATTGTAAATCATAATATCATTCGATTTACAAAATGACAGAAGCCAGTCGTGGCTTCATTAATTCAGGGTCATTTTCATTTCGGTTCTACGGAAAGATCTCTTAATAGAAACAATGTATAAATAAAAAAAGATCAAGAAAATGATGCTACACATTGTTGGTGATAAGGGGGAAAGCTGTCAAGAAGTAAGGTCTAAAACATATCATCTTTCCACGAGAGACAGGACTTGGCTGCAGACAGATGTGCATAAGATCGCTGAAGAGGACAGATTTATAAATAGATGCACAATAGCAGAAGACAGCTGTTCAAGATAATTGTCAGGTGATATCTGGCGATGACAACCTGCAGAAAGTCATCAGTGCAATTATTTCACACCAGATCAGTCCAGCAAAACTGTTGAACCCTCTCTCCTGTTGTGAGTGAGATACTCGTTATTCTTGAAATGCCAATATGGCTTGCTAACTTTTTTTCCTTTAATACACAATGACTTCAAAGACAATTAATAACTGAACCAGGAAAAATCGACTCAGTGAGTTAAAGTTTCAAACACGTGAGGCTAAGGTTCAGCAAACTTATGTCTCGGAGATACGCTATGTCCCATCATTAAAGACTATGTGAATAACACTAGTTATTTCAGAAAAAGCATACCAGTTGATGATAAATCGGGAAAATGTCCTATTAATAATGTCTTGATTACTTTATGAGGACATTGATAGAATTTCCAAATATTTCTCTAGAATCAGTCAGTAGTTCCCCAGATGCATTTATTTTATAACTACTGATGTTCATCATCATTCACCCATTTCCTCCAGAGGTCACCCAGGACCTCTCCAGTGCCCGGGTTTCTGTTTTATCACCTTTCCAATCCTTTCAGTTCAAAGACCCAGTTTAGTTATATAATTGCCAATTTCCTACGGCTACACCATAGTTTTATGAACTTTTTAGATCGTCACTGGACTTCTGTGTTAAAAGTAATGTTGTTTGGTTAAACCATCAGTACCACTTTGCAATATGGTGTTTCACGTGGGGTTTAAACAAGTATTTGTAGTACGTTTATTTACTCCTTGAAAAAAAAATTAGACTTTCATGACACCACGTGATGGGACAGGTATTCAAGGGTAAATAGTGCTGATTCAGCAAATATCAATTCAGTGAGAATGAAATGTGTAGTAAAGACAAGGTATGAGAGTTCAGTAAGGCGCTTTGCTAAGCAAAATAAAATGTTCTTTCAAACTTTAAATGGTGCAAAAGCAACGTGCCTTTAAACTTTAAAATGAGACTGGTGGGAGGCAGAGTGCAAACATGTGAAAAATGACTCAGGATATTATATAAAATCAAAATAACTGGAAAGAGCCAAAACCGGTTTGGCTCAGTGGTAGAGCGTCAGGTCTGCGGACTGAAAGGTCCCAGGTTCGATTCCGGTCAAGGGCATGTACCTTGGTTGTGGGCACATCCCCAGTAGGGGGTGTGCAGGAGGCAGCTGATTGATGTTTCTCTCTCATGGATGTTTCTAACTCTATTCCTATCCCTTCCTCTCAGTAAAAAATCGATAAAATATATATTTAAAAAAATAACTGGAGAGATATGCAATCCTGGTGGCTTAGAAGACAAAATGGTTAAGATGTCAATTCTACTTAATATGCCTATAGATTTAAAGAACTTTAATCAAAATGCCAGCAGGCTTTTTGGTAGAAATTAACAAGTTAATTTTAAAATTTATATGAAAATGCACGTGATCTAGGACATACTTATTCTAGATCCTTTGTGTGTGTAGTAATATATTTTACATGCAAATGTAAATAATTGAGAGCTATGTCTAGAGTTAAAAAATATTAAGAGACAATTTTAATTATATTTTAACTGTTAAAAAATTTACTTATACTCAGCATAGTTGATAAAATAATTAGATACTTATATTACCTCTCCAACCTCCTAATTTTGTTACTAATACTTTTTACATGGTCAAATTTTTCATTCTGTTCTATAATCAACCATGAGTTTATTTTATTTTTTTAGCATTTATTATTTTGTTGCTATTCTGGCTCTTAATTTGACCAGTGAATTGTTGCATAAGAGTTCATTGTACAAATGTTTTCTTTTTTAAAATTTATTAATTTTTAACATTATTTATTTACTTACTTATTTAAATCTTTATTGTCATGTCCATGGGTTATGCCCATAGGCACACAAGGTCTTTGGTTGATTACCTCCCACCCACCCACCTTACTGCGCCTTCCCTTCAAGATTCTACACTCCATTCCATGGTTCCATGTCTCTGGATCCACTCCGTTCAGCAGTTTATTTTGTTACTTAGATTCAACATAAGAGTACCATTATGTGATACTTGTCTTTCTCTGACTTATTTCACTTAGCACAATATTCATCAGATTCCTCTGTGCTGTCTCAAAGGGTATGAGATTCTTCTCTTTTACAGCTGCATAGAATTCTGTGGTATAATTGTACCACTCACCTACTTATGGGCGCTTGGGCTGTTTCCCGATCTTAACCATTGTATACAATGTGCTTCTATGAACATAGGGGTAACATATATTCTTTCTGATTGGTGTTTCAGTTTTCTTAGAATATATTCCTAGAAGTGGGATCACTGGGTCGAATGAAAGTTCTATATTTAATTTTTGAGGAAACTCCATATTGTTTCCCACAATGGCTGCACCAGTCTGCATTCCCACCAGCAGTTGAACTAGGGTTCCCTTTTCTCCACATCTAACTGTAGCCAGCACTTGTTGTTTGTTGATGACAGCCATTCTGACAGGTGTGAGGTGACATCTCATTGTGGTTTTAATTTGCATTTGTCTGATGAATGGTGACATTGTGCGTTTTTCATATGTCTCTTGGCCATCTGCATGTGCACTTTGAAGAAGTGTCTATTTAGGTCCTTTGCCTGTTTTTAAATGGGATTTTTTTTGTCTTCCTTTTGTTGAGTTTTATGTTTTCTTTATTTATTTTGGAAATTAACCCCTTACCAGATGTGTCGCTGGCAAATGTTTTCTTCCATGCAGTGGGTCTCTTTTCATTGTGATGACGGTTTCTTTTGCTGTGCAGAAGCTTCTTAGTTTGAGTCAGTCCCATTTGTTTACCTTTTCCTTTGTTTCTTTTGCCTTAGGAGATGCATTAGCGAAAATTCCCCCTATGCGAGGAGATGTCTCAGATTTTGCTGCCTATGTTTTCTTCTAAAACCTGGGGATTATTATGCTAAGTGAAATAAGCCAGTCAGAGAAAGACAAACATCACATGATCCTACTTATTTTTGGAATCTGAAAAGCAAAATAAATTGTCCAACAAAATGACTCCAGAGGCATGGGGCATGGAGCAGACTGGCATATCTTGGGGGCAGGAGGAGAGATGGGAAGAGATAAACCCAAGAATTTACAGACATATGCAAAGCCTATGGACACAGACCATAGTGTGGTGAATTCCCTAAGTGGGGTAGTGGCTGGGTGGAAGGGGGCAAAGTGGGGGAAATTAGGGATCATCTATAATGCTGTCAACAATAAAAAATATTTTAAAAAATAAAATTAATAAAAAGAGAATAGGCAACAAGATGATGGTGAGTTTGCTGTAAAACAATTGTATCACACTGATGTCCTAGGATAAGATTAAATAAAATATATTTCTAGTTTTTAAACAAAACAAATAAATAATATCGGCAGAGAGATTTACTGGGGAGACATCGGTTTATAAGATTATATAGGTTTCACGTGTACCTGTCTAGGATACATGATCTGTATATTACATAGTGTGTCCAACACCCAGAGTCAAAGTTGCCTTTTATTGTCTCAGTACATTCTGTAGCTAGACGTGCACCGTGAAGGCCTTATGTAAAACATGATCCTTAACTTCATGGCAAAACCTAGATGCTGTGACAGGATCGTGTGCTCATTCTAATCAGGAAAGCCTCTTTCCCCCTAGGTGAGGACCCGAAGCTTTTGAACTCCCCAGGAACTGCTTCCACAGAAGTGATCGCTGTTTCAGAGAAGATGACGACTGACAAAGATGTTTTCCTGATACTCATTTAAAAATGTGTACGGGACAACGCGTCTATCCATAAGAGAATAAATCTGTATGGAAATGGGGTAGACACTGCCATCTGACCTCTTTCTAGAGGTAAGAAAAAAAAAAGTAGCCTAGTTTTAATTAACCTATCAGCGTATTGCACAACCTGATCTGTCCCTGAAAAAGAAGCTGCTATGTTTCCTCTTCTGCATTGTCCTTATTAATATCTACTTGGAGCTGTCTGAGCTCCACTTCTCTGCTCATAGCTATTACTAGAGGCCCGGGGCACAAAATTCATGCAGAGAGGGAGAGGGGTGGGAGGAGGGGGTGGTGGTGTCCCTCAGCCCAACCTGCACCCTTTCCAATCTGGGACCCCTTGAGGGATGTCCTACTGCCTGCTTAGGCCCCATCTTAGTTTGGGGTTAATTTGCATACATGCTCTGATTGGCTGGTGGGCATGGCTGGTGGGTGTAGCATAGGTATGGTCAATTTGCATATTACATTTTTATTAGATAAGGTATCTTTTTAATGACTAGGTATAGACAAGAAGTGGGTTTACTTAACTGAGATTCATTCTAGTTTCTGAAGTTTATGTCAAATTCTGGACTTCTGACTATGGTTTAGTTGTAGTGAATGCTTACTTTCAATGCACTGGTCTGATATCCTATGTAATAAGACCCTAATATGCAAATCAACCAAATGGCAGAACGACCGGTCGCTATGACACACACTAACCACCAGGGGGCAGACGCTCAATGAAGGAGCTGCCCCTGGTGGACAGTGCCCTCCCACAGAGGGAACGCCACTTAGCCAGAAGCTGGGCTCATGGCTGGCAAGTGCAGTGGTCGTGGTGGGAGCCTCTCCCGCCTCCACAACAGTGCAAAGGACTCCTCAGGAATATCCACCTGCTGGCTTAGGTCCACTCCCCGCCAGTGGGCAGACATCCCTTGAGGGGTCCCAGACTGAGAAAGGATGCAGGCTGGGCTGAAGGACCCCTCTCACAGTGCATAAATGTTGTGCACCAGGCCTCTAGTCCTATATAAAAAAGGGGTATATGCAAATTGACCATCACTCCAACAAACAAGATGGCTGCCCCTATGTGGACACAAGATGACCAGCAGTGGAGGGCAGTTGTGGGCAACCAGGCCTCCAGGGGATGGCAGTTAGAAGGGACCATACTTGCAGAAGAGGGCAGTTGGGGGGGAACAGGCCTGCAGGTGAGGACAGTTGGGGGTGACCAGGACAGCAGGAGAGGTCAGTTGGGGGCAACCAAGCCTGCAGGGAAAAGCAGTTAGGGGAGAACAGGCTGGCAGGGAAGGGTAGTTAGGGGTGACTAGGCTGGCAGGGAAGGGCAGTTGGGAGCAACCAGACCAGCAGGGGAGGGCTGTTAGGAGTAACCTGGCTGGCAAGGGAGGGCTGTTGGGAGCAATCAGGCCTACAGGGGAAGTCAGTTGGAGGGGACCGGGTCTGCAGGGGAGGGCAGTTGGGGGGGGGGGGGAACCAGGCTTATAGGGAAGTGCAGTTGGGGGGACCAGGCCTGCAGGGGAGGGCAGTTGGGGGCAATCAGGTCTGCAGAAAAGGGCAGTTAGGGGTGATTTGGCCAGAAGAGGAGGGCAGTTGAGGGCAACCAGGCTAGCAGGGAAGGGAAGTTGGGAGGGAACAGGCCTGCAAGGGAGTATAGTTAGGGGTAACCAGACTGGCAGGGAAGGGCAGTTGGGTGGGACTAGGCCTACAGGAGAGGTCAGTTGCAGGGAGACTAGGCCTTCAGGGGAGGGCAGTTAGGAGCAACTAGGCCTTCAGGGGAGAGCAGTTTCAGGGGGGGAGGGGTGGACCTAGCCTGCAAGGGAGGGCAGTTGGGGGTGCTCAGATATGCAGGGGAGGGTAATTGCAGGGACCTGGTCTACAGGGGAGGGCATTTGGGAGCAACCAGGCTGCACAGGAGTACAGTTGAGGGGGACCAGGCCTGCAGGGAGAGGAGTTTTGAGGGACCATGCTGCAGAGGAGGACAGCTGGGAGGGAACAGGCCTGTAAGGGAGGGCAGTTGGGGGAGAACAGGCCTGCCCACGTTCTCAATTAGATCTGTTTTATATGAATGAGGCTTCCCAGTTGTGCACTTCTGGTTGGATGGGGCAGCTCTTAGCCCACAGGTGGAATGCTGAACCTGGCGTTTCCCTGCAGGGTCTGACTCATGCTGCATAAGCAGCAGGCAGAGTGGAGGAAGCCCAAGAGTGCAGCCTGGGCTTCTTCCGGAATACAGAGCGCCTGAGAAGCCCCGGTCAGTGAATGGCCGAGAGGCTGTTATTATTTCTGAAATTTGGGCCTGGGTTGACCATGTGGAGTCTGTCATGACAGAGAAGTAACTTCTCAGGGTTAACATTAAATAAATCTTTCCTCCTGGGATCCACATCTGCCTCCTGTTGTGAGGTGGGGTCCATTATGATCCATGGAATATTCTTTCAGACATGTTTGACCTGAACCTCATCAATGAATTAAACAATAGCTTATACTTCCACAAATTATAAATAAAAGAATAAGGAGGAAATTAAATGACAGCACAAGAAAATAATTCAGATGAATCCAAAATTTGACATGTTCTACATGACAACGAACCTGGTTTTGACATGCATGAACATACAAAATAGGCAGGGCTGTTGTTATAAATGAAAAAAGACTAAAATACAAAACATCTAAATGTATGATATGAAACTTCATTGATCCTGGATTTTTCTCGAAGCCAGAAAATACATATTAGGAACACATGGGAAAACCTTGAATATGAACAACTGTTTAGATGATACTATAACATTTTTTTAAACTCACTCCTTGGGCATTTATTTTTTAATTGTTTATTTTTTATTGATCAAAGTATTACATATGTGTCCTTATCTCCCTGTGGCCCCCTCACTCTCCGGTTCGTGCCCTCACCCCACCATTGTCTGTGTCTATTGGTTATGCTTATATGCATGCATACAAGTTCTTACATTTCTATTCATTTCTTAGGTATGGTAATGACATGGCTATAAATATAAAAACTTGTTCATCCTTTAGAGATATATACTGGATTATCATGTCTTTTGCTGATTTTCCCATTGTGTATATTTAAAAAAATATATACACACAATTATAGCTACACTAGAGGTTCGGTGCATGAAATTCGTGCACAGGAGGAGGGTCCCCTCAGCCCAGCCTGCACCCTCTCCAATCTGGGACACCTTGGGAGATGTCCAACTGCTGGTTTAGGACTAATTTCAGGGATTGGGCCTAAAATGGCAGTTGGACATCCCTCTCACAATCCAGGACCACTGGCTCCTAATTGTTCACCTGATGGCCTGGTCGCCCCAACTACTGTCCCCACTACCGGCTGGTTGCCCCTCATGGCCCTCCCCCTTGCCAGCCTGGTTGCCCCCAATTGTACCCCTACTGACCTGGTTGCCCATCACTGTCCCCCTCTGCCGACCTGATCACCCCTCATTGCCCCCACCTCCAGCTTGATCACCCACACAGCCTGCTGATCAGTTGCCCCTCACTGCCCCCCCACTACCCCCCCCCCAACAGCCTGGTCATCCCATGCAGCCTGCTATTCCATCATTACTGTGAAGGCATCCTGACCAATTTGCGTATTACCCTTTCATTAGTATAGATTAACCAAATGTGGCAAAAGTGAATAATTATCCAATTTAGATTTTTGAGTATGTGGATCTCCATTTTTCATTTAAACATTATAAATTATATAACATTGTAAATTATATGAATCTGGGAACAAAAGAATGATGCTTTTTGTGTTTTGTATATTAAATTTTACTTGTATATATACATGTAATTTAATCTCTAGAAAGCCAATAAAAATCCTTTGTCTCATGATTCTCTGTGTTTTCTTATGAAGCCACTTTGGAGAGGATGGACGGGCCCCCCAATCAATTTTGTGAAACAGTGTCAGCTCATTCTGGACAGAAGAGTCCCCCCCCCCCCCGTTACCCTAAAACCTGTAATGTATGCACAAAATTTATGTGGTGTCAGCAGCGTGATGGATGTTCCTAACACTAGGGAGAAATTATAGACATATGTTGCCATGTTAAGTGTGTAGACTGCCATGGAGTAAGAAAGAAGAGGGCACGGCAGTGAAACGTGGGATGAAAGTGGAGATCAGAAATCCAAGAGCAGAGAAAAAAATTGTCAAAGTGGATCGAGGGGGATTAAGAAAATGGTGAGCATAAGGAGGCGGGATGTATGGGAGCCATGTGGCGTAAGAATGTGCCAGATGGTGTTGAAAGATGGCAAAGAAAGGGCAAGTGCCCCGAAGAGACAACGGAGTTAAAATGACAGCTACGAAGACCAGACGGAGGTCAGCATAGCACAAGTGGGTGGCATACCTATCACAACGGGAGGGGAAGCTAGACACAATTCAAAGCAGGACAGCAAAACTCAGAGGACCAACTTCGGCGGGTAAGTAGGGGATTTTGAGATCAGGGAAAGGCAAGCGATTTGAAGCCACGTCAGCTTAGAAGAGTGAAACAGTATGAGCTTCGGTATCAGGTAAATCTGATTTTAAAGGCAAGCTTTGCTATTCACTACCTGTGCGACCTTCCACAAATCACCTCCGGAAGATGGGGGGTGGTGCCCTACAAAGTGTAGTTTAAACACCTACGCAGGTGGTTCTGAGGTAGGTGAGGAGCAGGTCACTTGGAATCATTGAAAACACCGGGGCCCACGAAGGCTGGAGCGGGAGGTGGAGGGTTAGGTTTAGGGCTAGGGCTCAGGTTCGGGCAGCTGTGGGCAAACTACGGCCCAGGGGCCAGATCCGGCCGGTGCGGCTGTTCTCTCCGGCCCGCGGAGCCGAAAGAGCGGAGGGTTCTCTTGCTCTCCCCTCCGCTCCTTCACCAGCAGCCCAAGAGGAGAGTGCCAGCATGGTCAGGTTGCTTTTGTTCCGGCCCTCCGGTCCAGTTTAACAACCCATTGTGGCCCTCAAATCAAAAAGTTTTCCCAGCCTTGGGTTAGGGTTTGGGTTAGAGCTAGGGCTAAGACTAGGGCTAAGATTAGGGTTAGGGCTAGGTTTAGGTTTAGCATTAGGGTTAAGGTTAGGGATAGGGCTAGGGTTAGCTTTAGGTTTAGGGCTAGGGCTAGGGCTATAGTTAGGGCTAGGTTTAGGGCTAGGGCAGTGTTTCCCAAAGTGTGGCACTCGTACCCCCAGGGGCACGGGAAGAGTTTGGTGGGGGTACACATTACACCGGAGTTCGGTGGGGATAGGCACTGCACCGTGCTCAGCTGCGCCTAATTCTATGTTCTCCTGAGTCAAGTCAAGACAGTCTTGTGAGGCGTGAGATGGTCCGGTGTGCAAATAAATGTTATTTATATAACTTTTATTTATATTTTATTATGAATAATTTTATTTTTTGTTTATTATTATTTTGTGTATGTACCAAAAAAATAAAAAATAAATATATTTTGATTGTTATTAAAATACATCCGTTTTTTGACGAGGGGTACTCAGCATTAGGAAAATTATAGAACGGGTACACATGTCAAAAGTTTGGAAAACACTGGGCTAGGGTTAAGGCTAGGGCTAGGGCTAGAGTTAGGTTTATGGTTAGAGCTAAGGTTAGGCTTTGGGTTAGGATTATGGCTAGAGCTAGGACTAAGGGTAAGATTATGGCTAAAGCTAGGATTATGGTTAATATTAAGGGAAGGTCTAGGTTTAGGGCTAGAGTTAGGGCTAGTGCTAGGATTCAGTCTAGTGCTAGGATTAGCATTATGGTTAGGACTCGGTTTTGTGTAGGGATACTGTTAGAATTAGTGCTAGGGCTAGGGCTAGGGTTAATGCTAGGGCTAGGGAGAGGATTAGGTTTATAGTTAGGGTCAGGGATCCAGGCACAAGTTGCTCATCCCGTTGGAACAGTAGCTCAGAGATGGGCAGACACAGGGGTCACTGGTTTAGAGTCTTCCTGACAAAGCCAGGGCATGGCTGAACTGCAAACCACCCAAGTCCCTCGCCCAGGCTGTCCTCACCTCCCAGCGGGGACCCCCGCCCCGACAGGGGCATGGCCAGCCTGTATACCCCTGGTAGCCCCTTACCCAGGCTGGCCCTGCCCCCAGTGGGGACCCCTTCACCCTCGGCAGCCTAAAGCCCAGGCTGGCCCCACTACCAGCAGGGGACCCCCCCCCCATGCCAATGGGGGCATGGCCAACCTGAAAACCGCCAGTGGCCCCTCACCTCAGCCAGCCCCGCCCTCCAGTGAAGACACCCTCCCACCCCCCCACACACACACCCTCATAATGGACATGGCCAACCTGCAAACCCTTAGCAGCCCAAAGCCCAGGCCAGCCCCACCCCCCCCGGCAAAGGCCCCCACTCCAATAGGGGGCACACCCAGGTTGCAAATCACCGGCAGACCCCCAGCGCTGACCCTGATCCCAATCAGTGGTGTGGCCAGCCTGAAAACACCCAGTGGCCCCTCGCCGGGCTGGCCCCTCCCCAGAGGTTAACCCCACCCCTATCTTAGGCGTGACTGGCCTGCAAACAGCCAGCGGCCCCTCGCCCTGGCCAGCCCCACCACCCAGCAGGGATTCCCCCGCCTCAATCCAGGGACCCCTTCATGGCAAGCCATCCTCCACCCATGCACCCCAACTGTCCTCCCTTGCACACCTGGTACCCCCCCCCAAAAAAAATGCCCCTCCCCAGAAGGCCTGTTCAACCCCAACTGCCCTCCACTGCTAGCCAGGTCACTTCCAAATGCCCTCCCCTCGCGGCCCAATTGCCCCCAACTGCCCTCTCCTTCTGGCCCGATTCCCCCAACTGCCCTCCCCTGCTGACCTAGTAACCCCCAACTGCCCTCCCCTGCTGGCCCAGTAACCCGCAACTGCCCTCACTTGCCAGCCTGGTTGCCCCCAACTGTCCTCACCTGCAAATCTGGTCACCCCCAACTCTCCCCTGCCGGCCTGGTCACTCCCAACTGCCTTCCCCTGCAGGCCTGTCCCCCCCACCCCAACTGCTCTCTGTTGCAGGCCGGGTCACGCCACAACTGCCCTCCTCAACAGGTCTGTTCACCCTCCATTGCCCTCCCCTGCTGGCCTGGTAACCCCCAAGTGCCCTCCCAGGTGGCCCAGTAACCTGCAACTGCCCTCCCCAGCAAGCCTGGTCCCCCCTAGCTGCCCTCCCCTCTAGGCTTAATCTCCACTCCCCCCCCCAACTGCCCTCACTTACAGGCCTGTCACCCCCAACTGCACTCCTCTGCAGGCCTGGTCACCCCTAACTGCCCTCCCCTACTCACCTGGTGACTTCTATCTGTCCTTCACTGCTGGCCTGATTGCCCACAACTACCCTCCCCTGCCAGCCATCTCATGGCAGCCATCTTTGACCACATGGGTTGGGCTATCTTGTGCGAGGCTGTGAGGGTCAATTTGCATATTACCCTTCTACTATCCTACCTAGGACCCTAATGGCAGAACGACTGGAACAACCACTGGACCAATCACTATGAGGCACACTGACTACCTCTTGGTCCCTTTCCCAGGCCATCAGCCACCGATCCCCCAATGGCGATCAGGGAACCGGGGGTGGGGCCGGCGGTGGGCAGCTGGGAAAGATGACCCTGGGGAACGTACCCACGCACGGATTTCGTTCACTGGGCCTCTAGTTCCACTTATTTCTGTCCAGCCAGCTCCTCTAACTTGTTGGGCACTTCGTTATTTTTCAAATCCTTCACCATGCTTCCTCCAGCTGGAACCAGAGTAACATCAACGTGCTAGCTTGCTTTGCCCTCCTAGCCCTCCCACCCCTGCCACCCAATTCTAAGAAGCCCCTTTCCCATTCATTCCTTTGGGATCAACCACTGGCAACGGGTCCGCAAGCCATTGACAGAGCCCTCCCCAAATAGGTCTTTTGGAAAAAGAGTTTCAGTTGTTTACCAGCTTCATGAGGTTCTCCTGAAAGTGAGCCAGTTTCAGTTTCGCTCGGGGGATCTGCTTTTGTATTTAAAGAGCAGAATCAATAGTCTGTTTTGTTACTGTGCTTAAAGGGAGACCCCGTTAAGGAGTTTAACAGAGACCTCCTAGGCCATGCAGCCATTGCCTTGGGCTCAGTAGATGTCAATTAACTCCTCAATGCTCCCTTTTAGACAGATGTTCTCCAGGAAGCTTGCCAAAACACATGCATATTCTGTTAGCAGCAAAGAAGTTAAATAGAAAGCCACTTCCTCCTTCCCCTGAATGCGTGCTTGAAAATCAGAAACCATAATTAAAAGCATATGTGACATTTTTCACAATATGTTAGGGTGGTGGTTCTAATCATTATCATACGTACCATATTTGATATGGTAGAACATGTGAAAATGTTTATATACTCCTACATTATGGTTTAACAACACGCATAAACATTTAGGTACAAAGGGATTATAAATTTTGGTAAAGGCATTGAGTTACCGTCAAAAAGAGATAAATGTTAGCAATGACCCCTAGATTTTTGGCAAACCTGCTGTCCCAGGACAAAGACTGTTTCAAAAGCAGAACTCCTAGGAGAACCCCAAATCGTGGACGTGAGGCTGAAACGTGTCAAAGAAACAGCGCCTACCATGTTTTCCCGAAAATAAAACATCCTCCAAAATAAGACCTGCTTACAGGTTTCCTTCTGGGTGAAATATAAGGCAGCCCCCGAAAATAAGGCCCCCAGGCTCTGTCTCAGAATGAAAATTAATTTACCGTAAACTGGTCGCTAGGGTCGCCCCCACTGGCGTCTAGCAACCAGTGACGTTACTCAGAGTCCTGATGTCTCTCCTGTGTGAATGGAGAGAAGTCAGTGTGGAAACTTTGTGAAACCTAAACTGCAAGAAGTTGTGACTTGGGTGAAGAATTCATGGGAGAAAATCACTGACAGTTGCATTGCAAATGCACTGCGAGCAGGCTACCTTGACAAGAAGTACTCATTTAGCCGAAACTGATTTGGCTCAGTGGTAGAGCATCGGTCTGCAGACTGAAAGGTCCCGGGTTTGATTCCGGTCAAGGGCATGTACATTGGTTGCGGGCACATCCCCAGTAGGGGGTGTGCAAGAGGCAGCTGGTCTATGTTCCTATCTCATTGACGTTTCTAGTTCTCTATCCTTCCCCCCTCCTCTCTGTAAAAATAGCAATAATAATATATATATATATGTAAAAGAAGTACTCATTTAAAGACAGTGCTATGCTAAACATGAGAGATTTGGTCCACTGATTCTGAAAGAAATGGAGTTACAAGAAACTCACCAGGAAATTCAGGAATTGGATTGTTCTGATGATGTTGCAGAAGATGATGACATGATTGTCATTGAATAAATGAGTAAATTCTTGATACCGTAGGATTCACAGTTTGTCTGGTTTGTGTTGACAACTACTGTACTACCGTACCATATACAGGTAATACATTTTCTTTATTTTCATTTAACAATAAATGTGTACCGTATTCTTCTTCATGGAAAAATAAGACATCCCCTGAAAATAAGACCTAGCGCATCTTTGGTAGCAAACATTAATATAAGACACTGTCTTATTTTCGGGGAAACGGGGTATTTTGCTGGAGCATCTTTCAGGGCTTTGCAAGGACCCGAGACGCTGGGGAGCGGGGCTCAGCTCTCTCTTCTCAGGCTCGGAGTGGGAGGTGGGAGGCAGGAATGGAGGTGGGGGGGAACCGCCCGGCGTCTCAGAGCAGATGTCCTCCTGCACATGATCCAGAACCTACTCCATGTGGGGCACTCCTCCGACATGAACTGTAATCCTCGCAACAAACTGTTATGTTACGAACAAGAAAACCGAGTCAAAAGTTTTATTGTTATTGAGATGACTCCAGGCAGAACCCGGAGTGACAGCCACACCCAGGCCTGGGGCCAACAGCCTTTATTTTCCAGGTCTGTTTGGGGGGGAGGGGGAGAAGGGTAGACTCAGTCTGAGCTTCCCCTCCAATGTGTTAGGGGTTTTAAGTTGGTTAAACTGAGGTGGCCCTACTGCCAGAGCTGCCTACCTAAACAAAAATAACCTGCAAATGCCTGGGCTACTGAAATGGAAACCAGAGGAAAACCACTCACACACAGTCAACGAGGCAGGAAGCCCATCAGCAAGTCTGGGACTTGCTGCCTCTTCTCTCTGAGGGTCCCTCCCCGGGTCCTCTTGCCAGCGGGCTACTAACCACCTCAGCATGGCACTGCCCAATCCCAATGGCACATCCTCAAAGACACTCTCAAAACGTGCAGTGTGCCCCCGTCTATCTCTTAACAGGACGAAGGGATTCGGTAATTCTTATATGGGCAACGGGTCAGAACTTTGTATGGCTTGTCAGAAAGACGGCAAGTAGCGTGCGAGTGATGCTTGAGCAAACACGTATGCCAGCAGTTCATACGGTGTCAGAGCCGGAAAGCTTTAGGAGGCATCTGGTCCATCCCCCAAAGGTGAGGAACCTCAGGTCAGCCAACAGCGGGAGGGGCGGCAGGGAGGGGTGGTGGTGTGTGAGCGCCGCCCTCGGACGCCCCCCTCACTGTGACTCTGTTGGTCATCCCCAAATGCCCGTGGGCCTTCCTAGGCTGTGACATCGGTGGGACTGCTCTGCTCTGGCCACGCAGCCTAGCAGCTGCTACAGAGGTAGAGAAAGCGTTCCCAGGATGTATATAAGCACCAATGAAGGAAGTTTCTCCTAATGTTTTGTGTGTTTTTCTTCTTCTTCTTCTTCATGTAGTGGATCAGTTCATCGAACTAAAACTGCTCCAGCTCTTATAGGCTGTCTTCTACCTGATGGGCAGAGCTGGCGTGCCCACCGGAGGGAGCCTCTGTCCTCCCCAGCTGTGGTCGAGACATGAACTTTGTGGTTGAAGGGAAGATATGATGCCTTGAAGTTCAGATACAGAGGCTCATTTTTAAATGTGGAATAAGAAGCCACAGAGAGGGACAGGTATGAAGACACAGCTCGGGAGCCTGCTGGACTAGTAGGGACTAGATGCCACCACCCTAGTGCTCCCTTCTGACTTAAGTTATTTGTGGTATCCACTCTGATGTATCAAGAGGTGGGTGTAGAGTTCAGCTTTCTTCCTTCCTCCCTCCAAATCCTCTAAATTCCAACCTGGCTTTTCCTATAGGCACAAGAAGTCATCAAACCAAACAAAATTCAGAATCTATACTAATAAAAGGGTAGTATGTTAATTAGACCGACATCTTCCAGATGTCCTTCCTGACAAAGCCGGGCACTTGACTGGCCTGCAAATTTCCCCTGGTCCATTGCCAGGCCAGCAAGGACCCCCATTCTGATTGGAGATATGGCTGGCCTATAAAACACCCTCAGCCCCTCACTCAGGCTGGCCCCATCCCAATGGGACCCCCACCCTGCAAACCCTGTGGCCGCCCCTGTCCCAGCAGCCCCTCCCTCCAGTGGGTTTCTCCCACTCTGATCCCGGACCTCCTTCAGGGCAGGCCAGCCTGCCCCTTACCCATGCACCAGGCATCTAACTATAATAATTCTACCTAATAAAAGAGAAACATGCAAATTGACCATATCTTCGCTATGCCCACAGCCACGCCCATCAGCCAATCAGGGTGAGTGTGCAAATTAACCCAACCAAGATGGAGGTTAATTTGCATATCTAGGCCAGAGTGAAGACCAAAGACAGTGTAGAGAGAAGCCAAGCACTGCAGAAGAAAGCCAAACTGCAGAGAAGCAAGCAAGTGGGACAGGGGAGAAGGGAGGAAAGCAGGTGGGGTGGCGACCGCAGCAGAAAGCCCTATTGCAGGAATCTTCCTGCAATGGGCCACTAGTCTACAATAATAAAAGAGTAATATGCTAATTAGACTGGACATTCTTCTGGACAAAGCCAGGGCTACCAGGAAAACCTGGGTCACAGGTACTGAGTGCAGAAGAGAAGCCAGTGCTGGCAGCTAGGGAAAGGAAGGCTTACTCTTGCACAAATTTTGTGCATTGGGCCTCTAGTCCTATATAATTAAAGGATAATATGCAAATTGACCCTAATGGCAGTATGATCAGAACAACCCCTGGACCAGTCACTATGAGGCACGCTGACCACCTCTTGGTCCCTTTCCCCAGCTGGCAGGCTCCCATCACCTAATGGCCACCCACTGTGGGGCCAGGGCCAGGGCCAGGGCCAGCGATTGGGCAGGAACAGCAGGCCTCTCGGTCCCTTCCTCCAGCCGTCAAACATCGATCACCCGATGGTGAAAGGGGAATTGGGGGTGGGTGGCATCGGGGGACAGGGCCGGCTACGAGCAGCTGGGGAAGACCTGATTACAGGCCAGGCCTAGGTACCATACCCACGCACAAATTTCATGCACTGGTCCTCTAGTAAGTTACAAAGAGAAAAGACCCCTGGTTAATATTTTGTACACTATGAAAGACCTAATTTTGCAATTAAAATTAGAGTGTAGTATTTCCATATGCTGAATACAACAAAAGTGAATTTAGTAAAGAAACTATTTAATATTTTAATATAGAATTCAGAGGAACAAGGTAAAGAGATCCATATTTTGATGAGACATAAGGACAGTTTTAGTGGCTGTGTAGAATATATATTTAGGATTTTCATTTGTATGTGCAGACACCTCTTATGTGAGACATCCGAAAGGATTGCAAACTATAACATTTGACTACTTCCTAGAAAACAATTTAACTATGTGCTCTAAAATATTCTGACACGAATCAAAATAAAAATTCATACAGTGCCTATATTTAACAATATTACAATGCACACTTAAAGTTTTATTGAGAGGGAGATCTTAAGTGTTAGTAAAAGAAATAAACAGGGTGGTTCACACTTGTTAGAATGTTTATCATCAAAAACATAGCAAGAGATAATAAATGCTATCAAATATGTGGATAAAAGGGAACACTGGGACACTGGTGGTGGGAATGCAGACTGGTATAGCTACTATGGAAAACGGTATGAAGGTTCCTCAAGAAATTAAAAAAGGAACAACATATGATTCAACACTTCCACTTCAGGATCTCTATCCAAGGGAAAAGAAATAATTATCTTGAAGAGATAGCTATACTTCAACGTTTACCACAGCATAGTTCACAATAGCCAAGGCATATAGACAACCTAAATGTCTGATGTCAACAGATTAATAGATAAGGAAATTGTGATTATATTACTATATATTATTATTATTATTATATGGAAATACTACACTCTAATTTTATTAATCTACATATATATATATACATATATATATATATATATATATATATATATATTAGAATATTATTCAACTCAAAAATAAAAAGGAAGACAATTCTGTCATGTGCAATAAAATGGATAAACCTGAGAGCATTACACTAAGTGAAGTAAGGAAGATGGAGAAAAATAAATATCTCATGGTATCATTTAAATGTGAAATTTAAAAAAAAAAGTCCAACTCATAGAAACAGAGTAGAAAGTGGTTACCAGTGATTGTAGCGCAGGGTAAATAGGAAGAAGCTGGTAAAGGGTATGAACTTTCAGTTATAAAATGAATAAGATCTGAGAATATAATGTATAAACATCATGACTATAGTTGATGACACTATATTGTGCAATTGAAATTGACTACGATAATATAATTTAAAAAGTGCTTAAATATTCTCACCATAAAAAAATAGGTAAAATAGGTACAACAATGAATCTCTCTCTCTCTCAAATCAATAAAATTTAAATCCTTCAGTGAGGATTTAAAAAAAGGTGAAGGGATCAAGAAGTAGAGATTGTTAGTTACAAAACAGGCATGGAGAAGTAAAATACAGCATAGGGAAATATAGTCAGTAATCTATACTAATAAAAGCATACATAATATGCTAATTGGACCAGACAGCCAAACCACCTTCTGGACATCATTCCGAACATCCTTCTGGACAAAGCCACGGTGGTGGAGGCTGAGGCAGTGCAGTTAGGGGCAATCAGGCAGGCAATGGAGCATTTAGGGGGTGGTCAGGCCAGCAGGGGAGCAGTTAGGAGGCAGTCAAGCAAGCAAGGGAGAAGTTAGGGGGTGATCAGGCAGTTCGGGGCATCAGGCAGGCAGGTGAATGGTTAGGAGCCAGCAGTCCCAGATTGCTAGAGGGTTCAGGCCTAAACTAGCAGACAGACATTCCCCATGGGATCCCAGATTGGAGAGAGTGCAGGCCAGGCTGAGAAAACCCCTCTCCCATGCACGAATTTCATGTACCAGGTCTCTAGTAGTAATAACGTTTGACTAAAATCTAAATTATGTGTTAGAAATACAAGTATGTGTTTTTAGATACGTATATACTTATACACACTTATCAAACACTCCAGGATTTGAATCTTAGTTTTACCATTTAGTTTTGTGGGATCTTGGGCAAGTCTCTTCCCAGTGTCCACATACATATGCTCACACACCTATGCACCCATATAACACACATGTAATAGTATATATTTCAACAAAATGTTCAAACCAACTATCTCTAGCTAAAATAATTATTTTAATTTTTTATTTTCTCAACACATTTTTTTGTCCTACTCAAATTGGTAAAGAAAGCATGTATCCCTTTAGTAATCACAAAAAAATATCGCTGTTAGAAAAGAGATACTAAAAATAAAGCTATAATTCTAGCTAAGTATCTTTTCCTTCTGCATGCCTGGGTTAAATTTTAGTTGAACCTATATTGGTAAACTTATTGATCGCCCATTCCATTCTATCCATCCTGGAATGTCAATACAATAATTTGGTGCGGTTTTATATTTAACTGTCACCAAATCAATTGTTCAATTAATTTTTTTAAGGTCAACAAATTCCTAGGAACTACCAAATTAGAATAGAACGGAGAATGACATGTCAATTACCCCGACTCCAGAAACTGGAAAATGTTACAAATGATCTCTCTCATTGAAAAAGAGGAACATAGACACCGCATTTCAAAAGCATCGCCCATCAGGGGCCTGGCTGATCAATTACCAATACGCTCTCTTCTGAGAAGCAACGAAAACCTTAGCGCACAACTCACACGACGTGTTTGTGACATCCTCCCCATCCTTCCGAAAAATGGCGACATGGTCAGTCAGCAACTAACATCTCTTCAAAGACACCCCGACTATGAGAGCGCCGTATTTCCAAACCTGAAACAGATGGGCAAGTACTGGATGGGGCTCAGTTTCCTGAGGCCCCTTTTGAACTGGGAAGTATTACCCAGATGTTGCTACTTGGAAGGCCTTCAACAGCTCGCCTACTTTGTCTAACATAACAGGACAGCGACCGGGCGTCTGAGTTCAGGGGTAGGCTACACACGCAGCCAAACACACGCACTCGCCCAGCGTGGCATCGGCCGACGGCCATGTATACCTTCCTTCACCTTGGCCATAAACGGAATCATCTGACTAAAGACGGAACTTGCGTGTCCCATTTATTCCAGATGGTTCGTCAAACGGACAGACGTTGACCTCCACCGTTCCAGCCCCCAGAAACATTTCAGTCTGTTTCATCCGATTTAACATGGGCGCATATGTGCCTCACAGGTCTTCGGTAAAAGACCACCGATCTTCATGCTCAGAAAAAGGCCACGGCTGAGGCTGATGACTTTAAAACACGGAAGGGTGAAAAGCAAGAATTTCACAAGATTGCTTTGGTTAAAAAAGAAAAAAAAAAAGTTTTTATTAGTCGGGACTGCCAAATGGGTAATGTATCAAAGATAATGCTACTACAAAGAGGAAAGTGCTTTGCCCACCCTGACATATGGCGTGCAGCTGAGTCCTGTTCTCTGCTCTGAGCCTTGTTTCATGTGGTGGCCTGATTTCCCTCTTTGGCCCAGAGCCCAAGCATCACTGATGATGCCTCCTTTCCTATCTCCCCGGACTTTATAGATTCCGACATTGAAACGTTACACCGCACACGGAGTAAAGGGTTAACACGCCATCGAATCTCCATGCAATCAAGAGTTCAAATGACATGTTTGTCCAAAGGAAAAAGTAAAACAAAGGCCTTTTTTTTTTTTGCTACTTGGAAAAGCATCTCGGGAACGTTGCACATTCATTTTTCTGGGACCATTCCTTCCTGTAATTGTTCATTCCACAAAGTGAGGTGAGAAAGGACATGCAACAATAAGAAAGGAAGAGGAGAGGAAGATTTTGAAAAGTGGAAGAACAGAATATAAGACTTCAAAGATGGTGTTGATGAATGGAGAAGGAGTGTCACGGCGAGAGGAAGAGCGGACCGCGTTAGCAGACATTTGAGAGGAACCTGTGCGTTAATGCTAATTCCATTGAGAAAGATGTAACAGCTTCTGAAACATAAACAGGTTAAGGGTCGCACCTCTGTGGCCTGCTCACCATGTGTCCGTGATTTATGACTGAAATGATTGCTTCAGTGCTTCCTCCACTCAGAAGAAAAGGAACGAGAGAGAGAGAGAGAGAGAGAGAGAGAGAGAGAGAGAGAGAGAGATTTGCTCTGTCATGAGGCTTTAAGATCCCTTAGCAAGCCTGACCCAAGTGTTGACTTCAAATCTCTTGCTTTTGCTAGTTTCTTCTCAATGTTCATGACTCCACTAGCTTCCTGAGGAGACTGACCTGACCATTTCAGACCCAAGTGTTCTCAGGCTGTACTCTGCTTTGAGGAACAAAGGAGATCACACAAACATTTGTATGGAAATGTCATGAATTCACCACCCCTATCTTTTATTTTTTTTAAATATATTTTATTGATTGTTTACAGAGAGGAAGGGAGAGAGAAATAGAGAGTTAGAAACATCAATGAGAGAGAAACATCGGTCAGCTGCCTCTTGCACACCCCCTATTGGGGATGCGCCCACAACCAAGGTACATGCCCTTGATGGAATCGAACCTGGGACCCTTCAGTCCACAGGCCGACGCTCTATCCACTGAGCCACACCGATTTTGGCACCCCTATCTCCTTAAAAGACCATTTCAGTGCCTCTAGACCCTCCCCGGGGCCACCACCACTCTAGTCGTTTAGGGGAGGTCTTAGAAGCTCATGAACATGACTGCGCCGGGGGTTGCTGTGGCTCTCCATACTCCTGTGGACACAGGAGAGGCTCTGCCTGTGAAAACTACTAATCTGCCGGGACCTAGAGGCCCAAATCTACTCCTCCTGCCCCCGGAGCCGCTCTCTCCCTCCCGCCCTAGGCACAGAAACACGTTGCCTTGGCCTCTCCCTAGTCCCTCATACGTCACGGCGCGCACTGAGCCAAGTGTCCCACTCACCTTCTCTGCGTCTCATTGGTGAGGGAGAGAGTCCTACCCCGGGGTTAGGGAGATGGCAGAATAGACAGCGCCCAACAACAGACAGATGAGATGGAAAGCACGTTCGTAGTCACAGGCACTCACCCTGAAGGCAACACCCCGTGCCACAGGGCCCCGAGGGGCTTGCAAAAAAGAGAACACAGCAGGGGCTGGGAGTGGCGGGCTTTGTAGCTTCAAGGCTACAGAGTGTCCCCTGGCTCTATGGGGGCCTGTGATTGGCATGTTGGGGGGGATTCCAGAAGCCAACAGGGAGCTGGGAGCTACTACTCCGGGATAAGCAGGAAGTACACCTGGTCCTGTCAGGAAGAAGGGCTGTTAGCTAGGGTACTCGTTCTCTGGAGCAGAGTGGGGAGGAGACTTGTAGTTAGGCTGGGTGACGTGCCCAACATAACCAGTTGTCCAGGCAGTACATAACGCTGAGCCTTCATTTTAGGTCTTACGCCATACCATGTTAAATGCACCAAACACCACATTTTGTGTGTGTCTATACCCAGAAAAGCAAATCAACAATCCTTTGCAAATGATCTGTTTAGCCTCCCCAAAGCCTTCATGGACCGTCACAGGATGCGCCAGTTATATACGTTGGAGAGGAAAACACCACAAAATTAATTATCAACAAGTCTTCCATCAGATGTGCTATGTTCTTGGGAAGAAAAGCACTAACCATGATTTTTCATATCATAGATCCCACAGTCAATACAGGGAAACGAGGTAAGTATTTGTGTCTTGCTACTGCAGTGGTCGGCAAACTACAGCTCATGAGCCACACGTGGTTCTTTGGCCCCTTGAGTTTTTAGCAAAGGCCAGCTTAGCAGTACCCTCATTAAGTTAATAACAATGCGCCTACCTATATAGTTTAAGTTTAAAAATGTGGCTCTCCAAAGAAATTCCAGTTGTTGTACGGATGATATTTGGCTCTGCGGACTAAAGAGTTTGCTGACCACTGGGCAGCCAAATGCCTCTCTCATCCTATTATCCTAAGGCTGGCTTCCGCTCCTTCAGGATGGAGCTGCATCATATTTGTCCTAGTGCCTCCAGAATGGAGCCTAAGTCTCACAGAATACAGGCAGTATACCAGCCAATTAGTGAGAATTTACCACACGCCAATGTCCCAAGCAATATGTACACATTATCCGATTTTATTGTCACTACCATCTCATGAGGTCAGGCCTATCGTTTCGGTTTCCTAGGTTGGGGGATGGCCAAGTTTTCCTGGGAAGAGCCAAACGGTAAATATTGTGGGCTTTATGGGCTGTGGCGTGTGCGCGGAGATAATTACGTTGCTATTGTGGTGTAAGAGAAGCCAGCAAAACAACATGTCAGTAAGCGGCCGTGGCCCCGTTCCAGTAAAGCTTCATTAGCACAAGCAGAGAGGAGGCTGAACTTGGCCCAGGGGCTGTCGATTGCCAACACCTGTTTCCGACGACACTCATGCCTGGCCTAATTGAGCAATTTGCTCCCAGTCACGCAGTTCGCAAGAGGCAGAGCAAGATTCTAAGGAAACCCAAATGGGTCTGATACCCAAACTCCTATTCTGTACCACACCTCGCTACTGTACTAGTCCGTGGGGCTCCGTACATATGTGTTGAATAAATTAAAATGTCTATTTTTATATTCATTTTGCAAGAGCAAAAAAAATGGAGTCAGGTTACATTAGTCAGCACATAGTCAAGGCTTCTGAGTCCTATTCCAAACTGAGTTTAGAATGTAATGAAAATCAGCCCTGGCCAGGTGGCTTAATTGGAGTGTCGTCGCATGCACAGAAAGGTTGTGGGTTCAATTGCTGGTAGAAGCACATAGTTAGGCCGAGGGCCCGATCCCAGGTCAAAGCGTGGGTGGGAAGCAGCCCATCAGTTTCTTTCTCACATCATGTTTTTTTCTATCTGTCCCTTCCCTTATGTCTAACATCAATGGACATGTTCTAGGGCAGTGGTCAGCAAACTCATTAGTCAACAGAGCCAAATATCAACAGCACAACAATGAAAATTTATTTGGAGAGCTACATTTTTAAAACTTAAACTTCTTCTAACGCCACTTCTTCAAAATAGAGTTGCCCAGGCCGTGGTATTTTTGTGGAAGAGCCACACTCAAGGGCCAAAGAGCTGCATGTGGCTTGCGAGCCACGGTTTGCCGGCCACTGTTCTAGGGTGAGGATGAGAAAATAATTAAAAACTCATTGTACAATTTTTAAAAAAATGTAATGAAGAATAAGTCAGTCGGGGTCAGTAACCCTCTGTCTACTGGTTGAGTGGTATATGAAGGCCATATCCAGTAGAAATGACCAGGTGTTAACAGAAGAGAAACAGACTTCAAATATGGGCTCTATTTTCCGTTATTTGGATCTTCAGCTGAAACAACCTCACTTAATTCACTTGCATTTCCTTCAGGCTTTGCCTAAAAATGAATGCATTTGACTTCCCAGGACCACGCAGTCCTAAACCTATTCACATGCCCCTATGACAGAAGAAATTCAAATACCCCAGCAACTAGCTCCTTTCATCTCTCACATTAGTTATATAATACTAACAATGTTTTTACACCCTTTGTTGAAAAAATTACTTCCTAACTGGGGGAAGCAATTTTTATCCCGAAATAGAAAGGATAAAGAATTTAAATTAAAAAAATCGCTGACACAGCTTTAATTGACTATGGCTAGAACAATGAATTTCTAAGAAAGTTCAAGTATTCTTTTTCATAATCTGGAGGAATAGTGTTGTTACTTAAAATTCAGAGATGGTTGGTATTTTTTTTTAAAAAAAAAACAAC
Organism: Vespertilio murinus; assembly: GCA_963924515.1. Lineage (NCBI taxonomy): Eukaryota > Metazoa > Chordata > Mammalia > Chiroptera > Vespertilionidae > Vespertilio > Vespertilio murinus. Next base: position 6,184,199 of record OZ004717.1, on the reverse strand, counting down.
AGCCATGCGGCATCCGGAAAAGGTAATTAATTTAATGATATAAGCCTTAAGAAATTACCCAGCGTTCCCAGGAGCAGCCATGAGAAACTTAGGGAGAACCTGAGCTGCCTTTAAATCGCTTACTTCGCTCGCAACCAAAATTATCTTAAGGTGGTTGAGTGGCTGTCGGAATTCAAAGGTGTCTGAAGCGTTACTGCCATCCATGGCCGACGCCACCTTTACATAAGGCCGTAGAAATTTGGAGGCAAAACACAAACCAGCACCTGCCTCCAGAGGCTGTCTCTCTTCTCGCTCATAAAACAGCTTACAGTGAGGGATTATGGGGGAAGGGTTGCCGCTATCCCTACCAGGAATGAAGCATCCAGATTCCCAATCAAGTGCTGCTGAGGCGGGGTCCAGGGGGTCCAGGGGCTCCACCTCCAAAGCGTGGCCCACCTTGTGCTCCTTTCTCCAGAAGCAACAGCGTGCTTGCGACTGCGCAGTGGGCGGAGGGGGAGGCGGGCAGGCCCTGTGACTTCACAACCAGCATAGAGAGCAATCCCAGGAAGACAGGACAGCTGGGCGGCCAGAACCATGCCCGGGCCAGAGTAGTGGGTTTGGGCCAGGGGCTCTGGGGGACCGTGAGTCTAACCTTTGAATAGCCACATGGTATCTGCAAAATAAACAAGGTGATACACTTACTTGGTGATAAACGCTAGCTTCTGTGGTGGGCTTTCTGGGTTGGATTCCAGTTTTGCCACTTGCTGCCTATATGACCCTGGGGCAAGTGTTCTACCTTTTCTTCTTCTCAGTTTCCTTAACTGTAAAATAAGGATGGAAACATATACCGCATGGAGGTTGTTTTTTGTCTTTATTTTGCTTTTTAACCATAAGTAAATGGTTACAGTGCCCGGCATAAGCTAGCACTAAAAAAAATGTTGGACTTAATTACCAAAGAAGAAAGGAGTTTGACTGATTCTATAGCTATTGAACCTGAGCCAGATTAACAGCAGAGCAGAGTCAGATGTAGCAAGTTCAAAGGCGTATTATCCAAAACCGGTTTGGCTCAGTGGATGGAGCATCGGCCAGCGGATTGAAGGGTCCCAAGTTCGATTCCAGTGAAGGGTACATGCCCGGGTAGTGGGCTCAGCCCTTTGTAGGGGGCATGCAGGAGGCAGCCAATCGGTGATTCTCTCTCCTCATTGATATTTCCATTCTTTCTCCCTCTTCCTTCCTCTCCGAAGTCAATAAAAATATTTTAGAAAAAGAAGAGGAAGAAGAAGAAGAAGAAGAAGAAGAAGAAGAAGAAGAAGAAGAAGAAGAAGAAGGAGGAGGAGGAGGTTGAACAGTATTCTAAGGGAGAGTGCTTGTCAGGAAGAATCCCAGAGGGAGGAATGTATCAGCTGAAAACTAAATAGCACAACTGTAATGCTTTGCCTTAAATAAAAACATCTCAATTGACAGGCCTTTCTCTTTCCTTCTCACATGTTATCAAATAAAAATAGCTGCAGGGTTCTATTAATTTTCACATGTATATATAAATATGCATATAGTCATGTCTACTGGGTACAGTAACCACTTTATATTGCACTTGTCTCTCTCCTTTTCCTGGATAGAAACGCATTGAGAGTGGCTATTTCTGGTTCAGTTCTGACTCATTCTATCACCTAGAACAGTGGCTAGCAAACTCATTAGTCAACAGAGCAGATATCAACAGTACAACGATTGAAATTTCTTTTGAGAACCATTTTTTTTTACACTTAAACTATATAGGTAGGTACCTTGTTATTCACTTAGTTAGGGTACTCCAAAGCTGGCCTTTGCTAAACACTCAAGGGGCCAAAGAGCCGAATGTGGCTTCCAAGCCGCAGTTTGCCGACCACTGACCTAGAACAATGGCTGAACCACCACAGGTCACGTATGCGGGTTGAATACGTGTGAGAGCACGAACGTGAGCTAGAGTTCAGATAAACTGTTAACCAGGTTCACCTTTTCTTACCAGGCAGCTGGCACAAGCCGCCTCCAACCGTGTGGCTGTAAGCTATCCTATACATCCACCAGGAGCACCCAGAGCCACGGAAGGTTTCCATGCCGATGGCTCAATCGTAGTCGCTTAGACTCCCAGCGGGCAGGAGAGCAAAACGAGAGCAGTGACCTAACTTCCTCTCCACCGATTATCTCCCCAGAAGCACGGCGGCTCCCTGGGATGGCAGGTGGCACAAGCATCCTGCCGCTCAGCAAGAGATGTTGTCTTGATGCTCAAGACCTCTGTGATGTTGGCAGGTGTGGCAGAAGTAGAGCCGATTTCCCCTGCCCAGGTTCAACTGATGACACTCGAGTCCCCATGGTGCCCGGCGCCAGAGGGACCCTGGGATAGGCTGCAGCTGACATTCTCATTCCTAGGTTTCCCTTTCTGTGATGCCCGACTTTTTTTTTAAATATGTTTTATTGATTTTTTTACAGAGAGGAAGGGAGAGGGATCGAGAGTTAGAAACATCGATTAGAAAGAAGCATCAATCAGCTGCCTCCTGCACCCCCCACACACACACTGGGGATGTGCCCACAACCAAGGCACATGCCCTTAACCAGAATCGAACTAGGGACCCTTCGGTCCACAGGCCGACGCTCTAACCACTGAGCCAAACCGGTTTCAGCGATGCTGGACATTTTTAAGGCTGAGCTGGAAAGCAACTCTGATGACAGCCTTGAGAGAAGGCACTCATATGAAATAACCATAATAGCTGGTGTTGAGAGAGTCTTTCTGAGCACTTAGCAAGTTATCTCATTTCATGCTCTCTCTGTTCCTCTCCTATAAAAAAAAGCAAAAGTGATTGCCACTCATGTTTCAGCTGAAGAGACAAAAGCACACGCTGTTCTAGATCTGTGGAATATACCATCTAAAGAGGGTCTTGTCCCTTTAGTTTTTCTTCAGAGCATCTGTCAAACCTGAATCGATTCATTTCCCCTTTTTCTTCGTATTCGTTTGCATTGTCAAGTTATCTTTAATTATTTATCCGTTTCCCCCGAGCAGGCCAGTTTCACTGGCATAGCCAAGCTTTAAAAGAGAACAGGAATAGATACAAAAAAAAGAGAGAGAGAATTTAATTTCTCTTTTTTGCCACATGCCAGGCAAAGAATGGCACCCTTCTGTTTGTCTTCCCCTTTTATTGGTGAGTAGTGTAAAACGGTTTACACAGCGTCTGCTTTCTAACGACCTGCAGGCATAGCCCGAGTGTGTCCAGGTGTCGGTAGCACAGCCAAGTACCTGGAGAACTAAAATAAAGCACGTTCCCCGGGATTTCCACATCTAGTGTTGTTTTGCCTTGGAAAGTGTCGAAAGAGCCGTAGCATATGCTGGAACAAGAGACCTAGTCCTCTTTTGATTCTGTTTGCCGAAGATCTTTTCCCCCATCAAAATTTACGGCCATTTTAATGACATAGCCATGAATTTAAAAATGCAAATTAAACCACTTTGTTATGCCCTTGGCATTGAGGAAGTATTACAGTTGTCACCTTTGGGGGCTCACTCAATGTAAATCTATTTTCTCACAGTTCTGGATGCTAGAAGTCCAAGATCAAGTCACCTTTGGGATGGGTTTCTCATGAGGCCACTATTCCTGGCTTAGATGGTTTCCCTGTGCCCTTATGTGTGAACATACAGAAAGAGAGATCTCTGCCGTAACTTCCTATTTTTTAGTGAAGTATAGTTGGCACACAGTATTATATTTGTTTCCGTTGTATATCCTAGTGATTCAGTGTCACTAGGTCTAGTAACCATCTGTTACAGTGCTAAGACATCACAATATTGTTGACTATATTCACCTTTCTCATCCATCCCTCTACCCACTCCCCTCTGGTAACCATCAGTTTGTTCTTTGTTTCTGTGAGTCTGGTTTTTGTTGTTTGTTCATTTATTTCTTTTTCTTTTTTTAATTTCACACAGAAGTGAAATCATGTGGTATTTTTCTTTCTTTGTCTAATTTATTTCCCTTAGCATTATATATATATATATATATATATATATATATATATATATATATATAAATGAACAAATAAAATATTTTCAGATTACCATGGTGTGGAAACAATCTCTCCTTTAGAATTTACAATCATTCACAAGTTCATCTGGCTTAGATTCCCATATATATTAGAGGCCTGGTGTGCAAAATCCATGCATGGGGGTGGGGGGGTCCCTCAGCTCAGCCTACACCCTCTTGCAATCCAGGATCTTTTGGACATCCCTCTCACAATCTGGGACCACTGGCTCCTATCTGCTCACTTGCCTGCCTGATTGCCCCTAACCACTTGCCTGCCTGCCTGATTGCCCCTAACTACTCACCTGCCTGCCTGATCACCCCTAACCACTTGCCTGTCTGCCTCATCACCCCTAATCACTCACCTGCCTGCCTCATTGCCCCAACCACTCACCTGCCTGCCTGATCATCCCTAACCACCTCTGCCTGCCTCATCGTCCCTAATCATTCACCTACTTGCCTGATAGCTCTGGTCTCTGGTTGTTCCACCATTTCAGTTGCTGGGCTTTTATTATAGGATATATATAACCTATATGGTGCCCTCTTGTTCTTACTGGAGCAGGCTATGGAAGGAGTGGTTGAAGACACACTACCGTGGCCCTGCAGGTGATGCACAGCACCTGGCTAGAACTCCTGTCTTCTTGGCAAGCACAGAGACGATGCAAACAATGGCCCTTACCAGTTTCCCAGCCCCTGGAGAGTTTTAGCTATACCCCAACTTTAGATGGTCTCTCTGTGGTTTGTTGTGCAGAAGCTGTTCAATTGACCCTCCGCTGTCTTTCAAGAAGGACTTTCTCTAAATGTCGGAAAACACCGGGTGTGTTCGTGGAGGAGGCAAGCTCAGTGACCTTTTATACCACCATCTCTTTCTACATGAGTGTTTAAAGCACAGTGCTGCAGCAATGGAAAGAGAACTTCTCACCATCCCAGCAGAGACACGCTTGCAACTGAAAGAGAATTCATCTAGTGTTAAACCTTAATTTGGGGATTGAAAATTATCACGTGTTTTTCCCCCTGTCTTGTAAATCCCATAAGAGCTTTTGATTATGCTCTGGGTTTGTTTTTTGTTTGTTTGTTTGTTTGTTTGTTTTTACTACAAGTGCATATAGCAAATTATTAGTTGACACAGAAGAAAATTTATAATAAACCACTCTTTACAAAATCGTTGTCTGAGTGTAATGCTGCTTACAGCCTAATTATATATATGACCTGATAATTCCATGTTGGGGTGTATATCTAAAGAAAATGATAACACTTATTTGAAAAGATCTATGCAGCCACGAGCAATCTGACAGAGGATGAGGGTGGATTAGGGAGGAGAATTCTTGCTTTTGTAAGTTCTAAGATTCCACTTACCTTTTAGATTTTCTCTAACGCTGGAAGGAAACACTTCAGCAACACTCCCTGTCCTCCTGTGATAACACCTGAGGTAAATAGAAGAGGATGAAGCGCAGCTGTAAATGTCCACAAGGTTACATTTTTCAATTTGAATAGTATTAGAGAAGAAATCAAACGTAAGTGGAAGCATCGTGTGCAAGGATGCTCAGTGTTTCCTTTTCTATTGCATTCCCACTGCTTCTTCCTAATAGCAGCCTGGTAAATGGATCAGGTGTTCGGCCTTTATTTTTTTAACTTGATGTCATAATACACACAAAATTCCTAAGGAATGAGGGCAAAGGAATCTAAGCCAGATGAACTTGTGAATGATTGTAAATTCAAAAAGAGAGATTGTTTCCACACCATGGTGATCTGAAAATATTTTATTTGTTCTAAAAGCCATGGAAGCATCTTCCCCACGAGCATGTACTTTTCCAACAGACATGTGTTAAAGATCAGCAGGTGAATCTGAGAGAAAGCAGTTATTATTGAAGGCCAACGCTAAATTTCATCAGTTATTTTGGAACTTTAAAAAAATATATTTCATTGATATTTTACAGAGAGGAAGGGAGAGAGATAGTTAGAAATGTCGATGAGAGAGAAACATCGATCAGCTGCCTCCTGTACACCCCTTAGTGGGAATGTGCCTGCAACCAAGGTACATGACCTTGACCAGAATCAAACCTGGGACCCTTCAGTCCACAGGCTGACGTTCTATCCATTGAGCTAAACTGGTTTTGGCGGGAACTTTTTTTTTAAATGTAAAAAGTGTAAAAGTGCCAAAACTGGTTTTTGGCTCAGTGGATAGAGCGTTGACCTGCAGACTGAAAGGTCCCAGGTTCGATTCCGGTCAAGGGCATGTACCTTAGTTGTGGGCACATCCCCAGTAGAGGGTGTGCAGGAGGCAACTGATTAATGTTTCTCTCTAGTTGATGTTTCTAACTCTCTATCCCTCTTCCTTCCTCTCTGTAAAAAAATCAATAAAATATATATTTTTTTAAAAAGTGGAAAAGTCCAGCTGAGGTGGCTCAGTGGTTGAGCATTGTTCCATGCACCAAAAAGGTTGCTGATTCAATTCTCAGTCAGGACACTACCTGGATTTTGGGTTTGATCCCCAGTTGGGTAGCATTCAGAAGACAACCAATCAATGTTTCTCTCTCACATTGATCTCTCTCTCTCTCTCTCTCTCTCTCTCTCTCTCTCTCTCGGCATGTCCTCAGGTGAGGATTAAAAGAAAATAATGGACAGAACTTGGGGTCGCACTTTACAGTTTACTGGCTCCATGTCATTAGTCAAATCCTTTTATCTACTCTGAAATTCTATCACCTCCGACGCTTGTGTCAGTGATTGACTACTGAGAAGCCAATCACCCCAACCATTGATGTTGACCTGAAATTGGCCATTTAGGGAGGGCCCACCAGAGGCAGCTTATCTCTTATCCTTGAAACTTCAACCGGGGTGAGAGAAAGGTTGGGGGCATCTTGTCAGCTGGAGGGAGAAACCGCCTGGAGGCTCGCCCCTCACGTCCTATGGTCACTAGCCAAAGGCTCGGCTATCAGCTCGGAATGTGAAGTGTGCTGTGCTTCTTCTCCACATGAGCCACCCCCCGTGGTGCTTGAGCCTCCTCATGTCAGGGGGGCTGTGCTCCAAGAGTCAGTTCCCTAGCAAAACGATGCTGAACTTGGAAGCTGTATAGTCTTTTTTAAGACGAGTCTTGAAAGTGATATAACTTCCGCCCCAGTAAGTAGCCTACCTGGGTACAAGCGGAGGGAGTGTAGACCTCAATCTAATTAGGAGGAATGGTAGAGTTTTATGGCAAGAAGATGTATGCCGCATGGGAGATAGTGTTGTATAGGCCCTTTTTGGAGTGTAAACCCTCCACAATAGTAAAATCTACTATTTAACATACATTCCTATTCCACTTAATGTTTTTTTCAAGAAAAACTCTTTACAAGCCTTTGCATTGTATTTGAATAATTTTAGTCATTTCTCAAAATAAGAAAGACATTTAAAGTGTAATACTGAATTTAACTTCTTATCTTCATTTTCTGCCCCTTTGGTAATGGCTACTTGGGTAGAGCGTCACTGTAGCTTTAAGGTATTATAAGACGAAAAGGAGAGGGACAGAAAAATATCCCTTTTGTTGTTGCTGTTGCCTTGAATTGTGAGCTCAAGCTTTCAGTAAACGTTGCTAGTGGGACAAAGTACTGCAATGGCTTCAAGACTGTTTGCTCTATACCAAAATCCTATATATTTAATAACCACTTTTTAAAATATATATTTTTTCATTGATTTTTTACAGAGAGGAAGGGAGAGGGATGGAGAATCAGAAACATCGATGAGAGAGAAACATCAATCAGCTGCTTTCTGCACACCCCCTACTGGGGATGTGCCTGCAACCAAGGTACATGCCCTTGACCGGAATCGAACCTGGAACCTTTCAGTCCACAGGCCGATGCTCTATCCACTGAACCAAACCAGTTTTGGCAATAACCACTTTTTAAACATATGTCTTTGTTATGCTCCTTTGTTTCTCATGAAGGGCATCAAGCATGGGCTAAGGTATCTACTGTTTTGGGTAAGCGTTGCTGTAAGCATTACATGTGGAAACAAATATGAGATTTCTAACCACTGGTTGAATAAGCAGCTCTTGTGACAAATAAAAGCCAAATCTTAATGCAATTATCAAAAGAATAAAATTTGTTGGCTGGAAAGTTAGTAGAGCATTATTAACTTTGAGTCCTAGCATACTCGATTCTTATCAAGAGAATTTCACATAGGCCAATTAGGAAAAATAAAAAGCTCTGGGGGGAAAAAAATCTCCCCAAATGTCTCTCAATATTTCCTAAATGCTGTAAATAGCCCATCGGGGGAACTCCAGGGATGTTTGTCTCTCCATCAGAAAGCTGTTATGATACTCAATGCCAAACATGCAAACAAAACAAGCCCCCCAAATTGTGTATCCTTCTCCAAATTCCCAGAGATTTAACCTCACAAAGATTCAATTAAAAGCTGTTTACTTCCACGTTTTGTTCTGGCAGTGATTTATTAGCCGGAAACTGCGAAAGTTGCTGAGAATAATAGCGCCCTGAAACAGGATTGTTGAACTGTCAGCAAAACTGCCAGGCGTATTTTCTAATTTGCGGGGAAAGAGAACAAATAAACGTAATAGACAGCGTTTTTAGGATTTACATGGAACTGTTTCCATCGTTGCCAAATCGCACTATCTGGATGCGGCGCCCCCAAGGTGGAGGACTCTCTGAAAATCCACACCAGCGGCCAATGCTTCCCTCAGGTGTGGCCTGCCCGCTTGTATTCAGTCACTGCGTCTTTAAGAGGCATTTTTACAGCAGTGAAATCAGTGGCGGATATTCTTTTGCTGTCAACAGGAATAGCCCTAGAGGTTCAGGTAGGACCCTGGAAGTCAATGTTGGCTTTGAAAAAAAAGTGCATTTTAAACTATGTAGAAAAAAAAGTTAGTGTAAGGTGACCAGATGTCCCACTTTGGGCGGGACAGTCCCGCTTTTTAACAATTTGCCCCGCGTCCCTCGGCGTTTTAAAACAGCGGGATGCAAGACAAATTGTTCAAAATCGGGTCTGCCAAAAGCGGGATGTCTGGTCGCCTTGGGTCGGTTACATCCTCTTAATATGATGCCGGTGTTCCATTTGCATAGCGGGGTACCTTTTATCAGTGTAAACATAGCCACTGGGTTTCCAGTGGGGTCATTGTAAATAACAGTGGTAAAGAGGTCCTTCCTTAGTTAGTCCTTGTGAACAACTTACACCTCCACATTGAAGATCCGCTTAAATGCAAAGACCCTTTATGTGGAGAGAAAAATGACAAAATGGTCTTGCTTGAGAAGTGCAGTAGTTGAACTTTTATGCGATGTCTTTACTCGGTGCCTTGACGCTTTTACATCTGCAACCATCACGCTGATCCAAAGGAAAGAGGTCAGACAGTTGCCTGAGTGACTCTGAGATGGGAACATGCGGGCAGAGGAAACCCACAGGAAACCCGGAATCCCCTTCCGCAGTCCTGCCTCTGGAGGAGAGCGGGTGGGTTTTTATTAAATCTCAGCTGGCGCCTGAACTTGGCGAACAGGTGAGTCAGGCCGTCTCAGGATTGATTCGCCTGCAGAACAGGAATGTTGGAAGCACTGCTTTGGGAGGTGTGCATATTGCTGTAACCAACTATCACAGATTGAGGGGCTTCAAGAAGATAACTATGTATTACCTCACAGTCTCTGAAGGTTGGACACCGGGCACAGCTTCTCTGGGTTCTCTGGGTCAGGGCTTCCCAGCAGGCCGCAAGCAACGCGTCAGCCAGGGCTGGGCTCTCATCCGAAGGCTCAAGAGAGGAAGGACTGGTTTCCCAGCTCAGTGGTCACGGCAGGAGCCAGCCCTCCAGGCTGTGAGCCCGCGGCACTCAGTTCTTTGCCTGCTGTCAGACGGGCGGCCTGCGTGCCCCCCTGGCTGTTGGAAAGAGGCCATCCTCATTTCATGCTGGGGGCCTCTCCACATGGTGGCTTGTTTCAGCAAAGTCTACAAGCTAAGAAGACAATAGGATCTGCTAGCAAGACGGAAGCCACAATATGAGGAGCCTCATCATGGAAGGGACATTCCATTACCCTTATTTTGTTATTTGGTGACTAACCCGTGCGTGAGCAGCTCGCTGCCGCTTGCCTCAGCTAGCAGCCCGGCCCAAGGCTGCTGATCGGTCCTTGTGTGATGGCATCCTGGCCAATTTGCATATTACCCTATTATAAGTATAGATAGGGAACAAATATGGGGATAGGCCATAGAAGATCCTAGAAATCATTTGGTCTGGGCCTGCCAAGGCATTAGGGGTGAGTTCATTAAAAGTTTGACCAAATATAGTGGGTTAGTTTGTTGTTGTTTTTTTAACTATATATTTATTGATTTCAGAGAGGAAGGGAAAGGGAGATAGAGAGATGGAATCATTGTTTGACTGCCTCCTGCACGCCCCCTCCTGGGGATTGAGCCTGCAACCTGGGCATGTGCCCTTGGCCAGAATCGAACTCAGGACCCTTCAGTCCACTGAGCTGACACTTTAACCACTGAGCAAAACTGGCTAGGGCAAGCAGGCTAGTCTTTAAGTTGATGCTTTTGTATGGCCCCCAAATGATGTTATAGATATCCAAATATCCCTTGGCAGAAAAAAAAAAAGGTTCCCACCCTTGGCTATGTCTAGCCCTCACACAGGTGGGGAGGGGCCAGTGAATGTTGTTACACGTGGGCATGGCTACCGGGAGGCAGGGATGATTGGGAGCCATCTTAGTATCTACCTGCCGCAGGAGAGTTGAGCAGAGGAGAACTGGGATTGGGGAAGAGCTGGGTGTCTGCCCAGGTGAGGTTTCTGGACTTGTGCCGGAGTTCCATGGTGAGAGAGAGAGAGAGAGAGACCTTCCGCAGCCGAAGTGGAAGGGGCTGATGTGGCTTTCTCGGCTCTGTGACAGCATGTGACCCTGGGTGGGAATAAAGGAAGGGCTCTTTCTCTCTCCATACAATGAGCACTGCTTTGTTCTCACAAAGCCTGTGTTCTTTGCAAAATGGCCTGAGATAGTGGAGCTCTGCTTTTTCAAGGGTTGAATTGTGAGGAATGCTGGGAGATTGTAACCTTGGGTTTTTATGCAACAATAAAAGAGAATAATACATGCTATAGAAATGGATGACTCTTGTCTGTTTGAGCAGGTGTGCGTGCTGGATACACAGATGAGCACGGTTACTGTAAGAAATGCATATGCTCTGTTTAGCAGTTCTATTTTCTTAGTTTCCATTCGTTGACGCTGTGGCCAAGTTGATGGGGGCTTTAAGCATCCTAGTTTCTATGTAAAAATAATAAGGAATCCCAATAAAATTAATTCTCTAAGTTTCACAGGAGTCTGGGGGACCAGTGGTAGGTGGCTGCTACTCTGATCTCTAACTTCTAGTATTTTGGATGGGTATGTGGGTGTCAGCACATTAATAGCAAATTTTGTGAGCAATTTTCTGGCCACGAAAGTGTATCTAGTTATCCACATATACTAGATACACGAAGAGTATGTATCAATGTACATCAAGCAATAATAGGCTAAAGAAGAGGAATATATTAAAGAAAAAGGAAGAGCTGAAACCGGTTTGGCTCAGTGGATAGAGCGTCAGCCTGCAGACTGAGGGGTCCCGGGTTCGATTCCGGTCAAGGGCATGTACTTTGGTTGCGGGCACATACCCAGTGGGGGGTGTACAAGAGGCAGCTGATCCATGATTCTCTCTCATCGATGTTTCTAACTCTCTATCCCTCTCTCTTCCTCTCTGTAAAAAAAAATCAATAAAAATATATTTTAGAAAAAAGATAAAGGAAGAAGGAGAAGCAAAGAAATAGAAATGCCAAGGCAGTATTTTTTTCTTTGATAACTCTTATTAGATCTTTTCTGAAAGATCTTCTCTAGGAACCATTATAAATTTCATACCTTTTTATTCCCTCTTTTGAACAAAGCCCCTCAGACATCGTGGAATAAAAGGAAGGACAATAGGAGACGCAAATGTCAGATTTGTCTGCTGAATTGGCACATAACATTTTATTTTTTGATAAATAGTCTTATAATGAGCTTATGGTGGGCTATTTTCTTTGAGAACAAAGAGATTTCAGGATGATATTTCAGTACCACCTTATGTCTAATAGTTTTCAAAAACAGTAGAGACTGAAGGATTAAAGTGTCTAAACTTTATCACACATTTGTTTCTGCTGGCAAGACTAACGATGGTTAATACTGAAAACGAGATGAAAGATGTTCCAAATTTATCTTATCAGCACTGTCTTTCAATGTAATAATAGTACCCTGACACTATCGCATTGTTTTCCAGCCAGCTGCAACAGGCTTGCAAAGACACAGATTCATTCAAAGTCACGGCCCAGAAATATAGAGTGGTGTCCAGTGAATCAGGCAAGTTTTCATTCACCTGGGAGCCATATTTGGACTGCATTATGATGCAAGGAGGAAAAAAAAATATCAATGTTCACATCGATTTAAAAACTCATACTGGAAAGACCTCAGATGGAAATCATATAGTTTTCCACAACCCATAGGGAAACTGTTATGTACCATCTGGGTTACACCTGGGGACATAACAATGCTGTCTCATGGACAACAAAGGTCTTAGGACCATCACAGGGCTCCAACGTGGATTTGGCACATTTGTTCAAAAAGGAGGCAGGTTTTTATTGGTAAGATTTAACCTAGAAGGTACATGGGAGTTTAAGAACTCATTCCAGCACACACAGTTTAATCAGCTATATGGAGATGGATTATGTTAATATCGATGAGATAAGCAGGGTGCAGTCTGTCTTCGAGGACACAGAAGAGCGGACTTTGGAAAATGAGGCTGCATTTGGATCTTTTCATTGATGCTTTCTCGCACCCTTTTTAGAAATTAATATTGTATACAGCGGTGGTGATTCCCTTAAGAAGGAAGACTGAGAATTAGCTGCAGCCTCTCTGCAGTGTGTCTATGTAGAGTACCAGTCAGGCCCACGCCCAGAACCAAGCCACGGAACACAGAGAGGAGCCAGGTGAGGCTGCCGCAGACAGAGCTTCCTGGTTAGCGGCATTTTGTGCTCTTTTTCTTAGCTGCATCCCATTATCCGATTCATAATACTGGGTAGCTGATTCTGTGAAAGAAATAGCAGCTTTGGGATTCCAAGTCAGACACAGGACACATGAACTTAATCCAAATAAATGTCCCAGCTCTACCACATTCACATATCAAGAATCACAAACTAGCCCTGGCTGGATTTGGTCAATGGTTAGAGTGTCAGCCCGAGCACCAAAGGGTCTCGGGTTCGATTCCTGGTCAAGGGCACATACCTGGGTTGCAGGTTTGATCCCCAGCCCTGGTCAGAACACCAGGAGGGAGGCAACCAATAGATGTGTCTCTCTCACGTAAATGTTTCTCTCTCCCCTCCTCCCTCCCTTCCTTTCTCTCTCTCTCTCTCTCTCTCTCTCTCTCTCTCTCTCTCTCTCAAATAAAAATAAAATAATAATCAATGGTCGAAACTGGTTTGGCTCAGTGGTAGAGCGTCAGTCTGGTCTGCGGATTGAAAGGTCCCAGGTTCGATTCCGGTCAAGAGCATGTACATTGGTTGTGGGCACATCCCTGGTAGGGCGTGTGCAAGAGGCAGCCGGTCAATGTTTCTCTCTCATTGATGTTTCTAGCTCTCTATCTCGCTCCCTTCTTCTCTGTAAAATATCAATAAAATATATTTTTTTAAAAATAATAATCAATGAAAAAAATATCCTCTAGGGAGGATTAACAAACTAACAGACAAAAAAAGAACCACAAGCTAATAACCAAGAACACATTTCACAACACACATTAAACTTCTCCATGGTGTGGAATATAGTTCCAAAGACAAAAGACAGACCTTTATCATTATTGCACGTGTGTGCAGAGACTATTTCAGGCAAGTAAACAGTCCTGGGTTTAATTTGGTCTCTTTACTCATCATCAGCTTTAATGACGCCTAGAGACCACGTGGATGGTGTCTTCAGAACCAGGAAAACGAGGTGTCCCTTCGAGATCCACCCAGCTTCCTTCTCCGCCTGAGCCCTGTAGTTTTTGACTCCAGCCCACATCCGACTTCCCTGTCGCCACGAAATAAGAGTCTCGGGGTGTCTGGCTGTCACAACATCGAGCTCGTGTGGAAGCCAGCCACCCCAGTTCGCCGAGCGCAGCCACTGCCGAATCCAATCGACGTTAGCACGCTGTCTGCGGGCTGGGTTTAGCAGCGTGGTGATTTTCACCTCTGTCAGTGAGAGCCTCATTATGCGAGATTCTAAACATGTTAACTTGGGGGGAAGAATAAACAGCATACTCAGTCCTAATGAGGTGAGATCCTGCCTTTTTATTTGCGTGGCTGTTTGATGGTGGTGTGATCACCAGCACGCTGCTCGCTGGCTGCTGCATGGACTGGACGGAGGCCGTTTTCCTGCAAGCAGGCCTGCCACAGCCAGCTGCTGGCCCGGGGCGGTTGGTCACACGTCCTGGGTGTGTGGCTTCAGAGTGACAGCCCGGCAGAGCCCCCACCTCCCACTGCCCGTGGCTGCCGGACAGGGGATAAGGCCGCTCGTTCTGTTTTCATTTCAGCATCAGCATTTGGAACGAGTAGTCACCAGCCAAAGGACATGGATCATAACACGTCTCTGGACGTTCCCACTCTATGCCTTCCCTATACAAGGGTTGCTAACATGCCAACTGTTTAGCGTATTTCTCAGATCTTCGCTCATCCCCATTCCTTCCGCCTCAAGGTGACTTGGAGGGGTCATCGACTTAAACACACATCCAGTGCCATCTTGAAACATAAAGTGCAACACTCCCTACTCCAAACTAGGCGCGACTGACAGCAGCAAGTGGGTGGTCTCTAAAGGGGGAGACTTTGGGAGGAATGGAATAATTACAAGTTACCTTCGGGACAGGTGTAAGGGCACCTGAAGAGAAGACAGCCTGGCCCCAACCGGTGTGGCTCAATGGGAAGAGCGTCGGCCTGGGACCGAAGGGTCCCAGGTTTGATTCTGGTCAAGGACATGTGCCCGGGTTGTGGGCACATCCCCAGTGGGGGCTGGGGTGCAGGAGGCATCCAATCAATGATTCTCATTGATGTTTTTAACTCTCTATCCCTCTCCCTTTGTCTCTGTAAAAAAAAACAAACAACCCTGTCTTCGTTATTGGACACAATCACAGGCAGCCCGAGCCCGGGGTTTCCCGGTAACACTGTCCCTCAGGCAAATGCAAGGTGTGAGTGTGAGTGAGGGGGAGCCCTTGCTTTCAAAGGTCAGGGATTGAACACGGAGAGAAAAGCTGCTCTGCTGAGTCTCCCGGTGCCCACTCAGCTCTAGCACCACCTCTACTTTGTGGGTTGTCTATGTGCCTGTCTCACTCTGGTGTGTGTCCATTATAACAATCTGAGCACACATGCATGGAATACCTCTGAAGTATTCATTGGAACAGCCATTGTATAGCAAAGGGACTACTTGCTGCTGTCAGTCGTGCCTAGTTTGGAGTATGGAGTATTGTTCTTTATGTTACAAAGTGGCACTGAATTTATGTTTAAGTCAATGATCTTTCCAAGTCACATTGAGACGGAAGGAATGGGGATGAGTGAAGATCTGAGAAATACTCTAAATTGTTGGCATTTTAACAACCATTGTATAGTGGAGCGTGGAGTGGGAACATCCGGAGACATGTTACAATTCATTTCCTTTGGCTGGTGACAACTCATCCCAAATGTTTATGCTGAAACAAAAGCAAGAGTGGCATTATTTTATAATATATATATTAGATGCCCCTTGGAGGAAGATTCCTACAATAGGGCTTCCTGCTTAGTTCTCCGCTGCCACACCTGCTTCCCTTCCTTCTCTGCAGCTTTGCTTCCTTCTGCAGCCCTTGGCTTCTTTCTAAGCTGTCTTCAGTCTTCACTCTGGCCTGAATATGCAAGTTAGCTGCCATCTTTGTTGGATTAATTTGCATACTTGCCCTGATTGGCTGGTGGTGTGGCTTGTGGGTGTGGCAAAGGTACAGTCAATTTGCATGTTTATCTTTTATTAGAGAGGATGTATGAAGAAGAGAACCTTCATGGCCAAGCAGTACTGGAGTGAACCCCAGCTGTGCTATTTAGGAGCTCTGTGCTATTTTTTAAAAATATACTTTTATTGGTTTCAGAGAGGAAGGGAGAGGAAGAGAGAGTGTTAGGAACATCAATGATGAGAAAATCATAGATCAGTTGCCTCCTGCACACCCCACACTGGGGATCCAGGCCACAATCTGGGCATGCGCCCATGACTGGAATCGAACCTGGAACCCTTCAGTCTACAGGCTGACGCTCTATCCGCTGAGCCAAACCATCTGGGCCCGGAGCTCTGTGCTCTTGTTGTAGTTACTCTAGTGACTTTATAGATTTCCTGCTCGGGTACTTTACCAATAAATGGAGATTTTTAAAACGTCAACCTCATTTATTCCTAAGGATTAGTGAGATAATGTGTGTAAAATTCCATTGCACAGAGGCCTGGTACATAGGAGACATTCGATGCATGTGTGCTCAGATTGTTATAATGGAGTGAGACAGGAACATAGATAACCCACAAAGTAGAGGTGGTGCTAGAGCTGAGTGCTAGAGCAGCTTTTCTCTCTGTTCAATCCCTGACCTTTGAAAGCAAAGGCTCCCCCTCACACACACTCACACCTTGAGTTTCCTGAGGGACAGTGTTACCGGGAAACCCCGGTTGGGCTCGGACTGCCTGTCACCGTGTCCAATAATGAGGGCAGGGTTGATCATATAAGGCATTTATTGAGAAGGCCAGCCCACCAAGAAGCATTCAAATCCTGTCTTACATCAAGTGCAGGGACAGAATTATAAAGGGAAGGAGCAGGATGAAGCTGGGAACCAGATGCAGCTAATGCAGAGGTCAGCTACTGCCCTTCGTCATCAGGTGCTTGGATGGTCTGATGAGATGACGGTTGACTCCCGGTGGGTCGGTCTGACCATGCTTACTGGTGCTGCTTGCTGGGTTCACAGCTGAGCCATCTCCTCCCTCGCTTCGCACAGGCCTTGGAAAGGAAACTTAGAAAAAACTTAAACCCCCATTCATATGTGTGTTCTGAGATTTAAAATAATACGATTATTTTTCAGATTAGTTCAGGTGCTCTATCTATCAGGTTATAGGTCCCCTTGTCAATATTATAGATTCCAAATGATTCCTCCACACAAGGAAAAGGAGAGACAAACCTCAGTAAACTAGGCAGTCGGTGCCTTGCAACCTGTGAGGTCAGATTATAACCTCAGATGTGTCTATGGAAACACGTGGACAATAATGCACCATGAACCGTAGTTGAATTTACTATTAAATTTGGCATTGGAAACCCTTATTCTGCAGTGCAATAAAAATTCTTTACAGCTGAAACCGGTTTGGCTCAGTGGTAGAGCTTCGGTCTGCAGACTGAAAGGTCCTGGGTTTGATTCCAGTCAAGGGCATGTACATTGGTTGCGGGCACATCCCCAGTAGGGGGTGTGCAAGAGGCGGCTGGTTGATGTTTCTCCTCATCGACGTTTCTAGCTCTCTCTCTCTCTCTCTCTTCCTCTCTGTAAAATATCAATAAAAATATATTAAAAAAAATAAATTCTTTACAAAAAATAGTTTCTTGTTTGGGGGCTGATTTTGAAAAAATCCCAAGGACAGTTTAGGTTCTTTCTCTGTGTTGAATGGTGGCCTCCTTTATTCCTGCGTGTTAAATAAATTCCATGTTTCAACCACTGTGCCAGGGCCCTCTGTGCTGCGTGACATGAATCACTCACGGTGCTGCTTTTGGACACAGATTGGCCCGGTTAGCACTCCTGTAATCCCAGCATGTGGGGTAAAGGGGAAGCAGAACGTGTAAGCTTAAAGATTTGGGAACAGGTAGGAGGGAGTGTGAGAGAAAGACTGGGCCTGAGGAAGGGAGGAGAAACAGGAGTTTTGAGATTTCAGCCATCACTTTCCATAAATAACTGTTTATGAGTGAGCTTTAAATTTTTACAGTTCCAAAGAAATGCCAAGTTTAATATTTCATATTATAGAATACATATGAACTGCTGAATTTAAAGAAGAATTGACTAGAGATTTGAAATAGGAGTGTTTGTTTTTCCTCTCATGTGAAATAACATGTTTTTTTTAATTTAATCTTATTTTTAAATTAAATTTATTGGCGTGACATTGGTTAATAAGACTACAACAGGTGTGAGGTGGTATCTCATTTTAGTGTTGTTTCTTTTCTTTTTTTCTTTATTTCCTTCTTTTCTTTTTTCTTTTCTTTCTTTCTTTCTTTCTTTCTTTCTTTTTTCTTTTCTTTTTTTTTTTTTTGAGAGAGAGATTGATCAATTTGTTGTTTCACTTAACATGTCTTCATCGGTTGATTACTGTAGGTTCCCTAACCAGGGATTGAACCCACAAACTTGGTGTATTGGGACGATGCTCTACCTGTGGTCGGCAAACTGTGGCTGGCAAGCCACATGTGGCTCTTTGGCTCCTTGTGTGTGGCTCTTCCACAAAATACCATAGCCTGGGCGAGTCTATTTTGAAGAGGTGGAATTAGAAGTTTAAAAAATGTGGCTCTCAAAAGAAATTTCAATCGTTCTGTTGGTATTTGGCTCTGTTGACTAATGAGTTTGCCGACCACTGCTCTAACCAACTGAGCTACCCAGCCAGTGTTATGAATGGGCGAGCAGAAATTCTTCCCGGGATCCTGTCTCACGGAATCGAAGAATGAAGCCACGGACCAGAGGCGTTCACACAGGGCAGGAGTTTACTGTGAGCAGCAAACACAGGCTCCCCCTGCTCAGGGAAGGGCCCAAATGGGTTTCTGCCCAAGCATTCTTCTCTTCCCCTTACCCCTTCTAACACCCAGCTCTTTGTCTATCTGTGCTGCTCTCTGATTGGTTCCTGACCTTTTTGCAACATTTTATTTTGCACTTGCAAGAAATGCTTCCTTGTTTCAAAACTCCCTGTTTGTCTGACATCCCGTTTTTTCTGCAAAACATCTGTGGTTTCAGCTAGCTCCTTTCCCTTCTTCCACGCCTTACCCTGTCTACCTAATTCTGCTTTAATTCCTTTCACCAGGGCTTTTTGCAGCTTTGATTTGCATTCCCCTAACAGCTAGTGAAGTTGAGCCTCCCCTCATGTATCTATTGGCAACTTATTAAGTCTTCTTGGGAGAAGTGTCTGCCCAGGTCTTCTGCCCATGTTTGTTTGGTGTTGAGTTGTATGAGTTCTTTACATATTTAATATATTAAGCCCTTGTCAGAGCTGTTGTTTGCAAATGTTTTCTCCCATTAAGTTGGTTTTCTTCTTGTTTTGTTTGTGATTTATTTTGCTGGGCAGATTTTATTATAAGTTCATTGTTTCTAATAGTTTTTTGTGTGTATGTGTGTGTGCGCGCGCGCACGCGTATAGGTGGAGAATTTAGGGTTTTTGATGTAAAGAATCATGTCCTCTAATAAAAGTGACACTTTCACTTTTTCATTCCCAACTTGGAAGCATTTTACTTATTCCTCTTGCCTGATTGCTCCAGCTAGGACTTCCAGTACAATGTTGAATAGCATTTTTCTTAGTTTGATATAGTCCCATTCATTTATTTTTGCCTCTACTGGGGTGCCAAATTCATAAAATCTTCTCTAAGGCCAAGGTCCTTACGTTTAGGATGTACGTTCTCTTTTTAAGTAATTTATTGTTTCAGATCTCTACTTAGGTCTTTTATCAAATGTGAACGAGTCGTTGCACCTGGGAACAAATTGCAGTCTTATTTCTTTCTTGTGCATGTGGGTTTATAATTTTCCCAGCACCGTTTATTGAAGAGACTTTCTTTTCTCTATTGTATGTTTTTTGGCTTCTTTGTCAAAAGTTATTTGCCAATATACATGTCGTTTTATTTCCGGGCTCTCAGTTCTGTTCCATTGGTTTATGTGTCCGTGTTTCTGCCAGTTCCATGCTGTTTTGATTATCATTGCTCTGTGGTGTAATTTGAAGTCAGGTGGTGTCATAGAGAGATGGTGACACTCTCATACTGAGAATAGCATAACTGCCGTTAGGCAGAACATTTTTCAACTCACACACGAATCTTGACAAATGTAGCTACTTATTAGTCTAATGTCTCTTCACTGTCAACCCGCTGCCCGTTTTTCTTTGATGTTTACAGTTATCCAATTTATATTCCTTGACCCAGCAACGAATACTGGGGCTTACTTGAATATGCTCGGATTTGAACCCAAGTATGAGATGCAAGTGCCCATCAATCCATTGTTCTCTGTGATTCTCTGAATACCTTGGCAGAATGTATTATATTTTGCTTTTTGGAGAAAATAAACAAATGGTAAGAGTCTCATACAGAAATTACTGGCTCTCATAGGAATTAACACAGAGGCTGTTTTCTGTAGACAAGTGGAGCTGCATACTATAAGTGGTGAGGAAACAGGTTTTTCTGAGAGCCAGTAGTAATTTGAAAGGCACTGAATGTACCATGAATGTCTTTCTACAAGTCAATGTGATTCGATATGATTAAATGGACAGAGCAAGGCACACTATGCTTCAGTTTTTAAAAAACCATTTTCTCCACACAAACCATCACAAGTAAACCATTAAAGAAGAAAAGAAAGGAGGGGAGGGGAGGAGAGGAGAGGAGGGAAGAGGGGAGTTGAGAAGAGGAGAGGAGAAAGATCCTTTTTTTTTGGCGGGGGGGTCCTAATTATGATAGACAAGAATATCAGATAGTTGATGTTGCAAAATTCCATCTTCTCATAACCTCTCCACTCAGGTGTCAATGCTTATTCACAGATTTCTTCCATTATTAGCCACAGAAGCAAATATTTACAGTTGACATTTATTTCCTGCAGATTTGAAGGGTTTAGAAAAGGTGTCTGCACAGCAAATGTTTCTAAAAGTTGAATGTGAGTTTTGGCTGTATTTTTTAAAAAATATATATTTTATTGATTTTTTTACAGAGAGGAAGAGAGAGGGATAGATAGTTAGAAACATCAATGAGAATCATCGACCAGCTGCCTCTTGTACACACTCCACTGGGGATGTGCCTGCAACCAAGGTACATGCCCTTGACCAGAATCGAACCTGAGACACTTGAGTCCGCAGGCTGACGCTCTATCCACTGAGCCAAACTGGTTTCAGCTGTATTTTTTTTAAATTATTATTAATGTACATCAGTAGATTCAATTCTTTTTTTTTTCTTAATTTCAAGAATTTACATTTAGCTCAGTAGGCAATAATTATTACCATTCTATGCCATTTTCTAGTGGCCTGGCTCATCTCCCACGTTATTCTCGTCTTTTCTTGGTGGGTAAAAATGGGAAGATGAGGAGGTTTCCTAGCCCGGGGTCTGTAATCATTGCCAACTAGAGGTGGGACTGAATTAAAATATTCTTACTTTAGACAACATCAGTTGCTAAGAGTCAGTCATAAATAAGATCCACCGGGGACTGTCGACATTTACATATTAACATGACAAAGCCCAAATGCTAGCAGACACAAGAATCATAAAAATTCAGTTGGTTATTACTGAACCAAGAGTTCATACCTGGGGAAGCAGGCTCAAATCATGAATAAAACAGGACCAAATACAAACTGTTCCCAAGTAATTGGCCCTAACACTTGTGAGTATTAATAATTTATCTGCGAGTATCAGGAGATAAGTGGGCCAGAGATGCAAAAATTATTGAGAGAGAGTGAGCATCCCTATCGGACAAATGCCGATACATCTGACATTTCTTAGCAGCTTAAACTATGAGTATTTTCCCCTCAACTCATTTTTGTTGTTGTTTTCAAATATAACTAATGTAACAGTCAAAATTAAAAGAATTATTGAAAAAACCTAGCTTTGGTTAGATGGGGATGGAGCCAATTAGAAAAAAAAAGAGTTTTAAGAATAACTATGAAAAACTAATTTTCTGGGTGTACATTAAAATTCATGTGGAGAGCTGTTTTTCATTGTTATTGGTGGTGGTTTGTTTTAGTTTGATTTGGTTTGCCTTTTAAAATATTTTCATGCCTTGGCTCAATACAAACCAATTTAATAGAATATCTGGAGGTTGGTCTTAGACATCAGTGTCTACTTTCTAGGTGATTCAGACTCACTGGTAGAGTTGAGAGCAACTAGCCTAATTCTATCAGTCCTGGAAGTCAAGGTCAGCCTTTTAGGAATAGTTATTCTTAGAGACAAAGGAGGGACATGACAAGTTACTCTTATCAAAATTGAATCTCAGCTTTATTAAGAAGTAGGCAAATTTATCTTCAGAATTTCAAACTGTTCTTTCTGAGTCTTTCACACTCATATTTAACATACTCTTTCCACCAACTTGCTTCACAACCATGGAGTGTATCTCTTTGAAATGTACCTTTGGATCCCTCAAGTTCACAGAAAGATATAAGTAGCTAACACTACACACATGTATGCTGTCAGTAATAAAGATCAATTACCGGTGATAGTGAGAATAATTTATCTTGGCTTACATTTTACTAGAGGCCCGATGCACGAAATTCATGCAAGGGATTCGGCCCGTGCAGCCCGGGCTGCCTTGACCCAAGCCCTGGCTTTGGCTGGAAGGTTGTCAGGATGGTTTTCCAGACGGTTGTTCTGCTGTTCGGTCTAATTAGCATATTAGCTCTTTGTTATATGGGATAGTTTGCAATACATTTTATTTTTTGCCATTACTTAATAACTTGCTCCTCACAAAGGTTCTGTGAAATAGTCATGCAGGGAGCATTGTCCTCATTTTTCAGGTGGTGAAAGGAGCTTTAAAAAGATGAGCTTCAAGAATAACTATGATGATGTTATTGATCAGCCACACAATGAGCATGCGCCATTGCCGTTACTCAAACACCACGTCTTCTGACCCTAAATTCATTGCTAAACACACAGACAATGGTGAAAAGTTGGGGCATCCTTTTTGTTCTGCGGGGGATATTTGGAAAGTTTTTCAGTCCTTGAGACATCAGGTCCTAAAGACAGTTGTTTGCTTTGCTATATTTAACCAGCTCCGGTGATATTACGAGGGACATGTGAGCTTTCTGATAATTTTCCCTTTCTCCGTTAATTTAAGCTTATCATTTGTCAGAGTGAATTAAACTGGGGAAATTAAAAAAAAAAAAACACTTCACAGGAGACCAACATTTAAAATTCAAGACTAGAGCATAATTTGGACAAATTAAGGATGTCAGGTGGTCCGCTGATGCTACATCTGTCACTCAATTGCTTTCTTAGGGTTTTCATCCAGCAGCAAAATAAAGTGTCTAAGCTTAGCCAAAATAGGACCAATAATCATACGGAGTGACAGAGCTTTCATTTCACTGGAGACAGTTCAGCTAGATCTTGCAGGGGGCTCCTGAGAGATGCATATGGAACACTTAGTCTATGAATGAGGCATGTGTGCTCTTCGGGGAGAGCTGGCCTAAGTGCTAAAGTGCATGGATTTTAGATAAGTCAGCGTGAACATGTGGTGTTGTGTGAACAAAATGTGATAGTGCCTATCAGAATGAGCCCGTATCATATTCTTACTTGACACGTTAAGCATAGCTTTCAATTTTGTTCACAATTGGTTTTTTTTCCTCCTGAGACTTTAAAACCAAAGACTCTAACTTTTAGCATCAAGAAATACTTTTAAAAGTATCATACACTTAGCTCATCTGTTTTGGCTCAGTGGCTAGAGCGTCGGCCTGCAGACTGAAAGGTCCCAGGTTCGATCCCAGTCAAGGGCACATGCCAGAGTTGCGGATCCCTGGGGGGGAGGGGGGCAAGGAGGAGGCTGCCAATCAATGATTCTCTCTCATCATTAATGTTTCTCTCTCTCCCTCTCTGAAATCAAATATATATACATATATATATATATATATATATATATATCCACACACCGAGTGGCCAGATTATTATGATCTCTGCATAATAATGCATAATAATCTGGCCGCCCACTGTATATCTTACCTAATAATAGAGAAACATGTAAATTGATTGTACCTCCACTATGCCTACAGCCAATCAGAGTGAGTATGCAAATTAATCCAACAAAGATGGCAGTTAATTTGCATACATACCCAGTCCGGGAACCTCCTTGGCACACCCAGGTCACTCCCAGCTGGCCATTGGGGGAGGGAGGGGGCTTGTAAGGGGCCAAACATACAATTAGAGGGGTGGGGGGGGTGCCCGCTTTTCAAGCCTAAAGCTTGGGGCAGAGGCTTTAAGCTTGGTAAGGGGCTGAGCCTGCGACCAAATGCAGCCCATCCAGAAGTCAGCACTGGGTTGCCAGCTGCAGCCTGGCCACCCAGCACTGACTACCCAGGTGGCTGAGACCCAGAAAGTGAGTCAGGGTCTGATCTGCAGCCTCAGTGGAAGCTGTTGGTCAGTATACTTACCTCTCTCTTTCTCTCCTTCTTTCTTTCTGATCTTCCCCAGCAACCAGGGTTTTCTTTTTCTCCCAGCCTCCACAGGGGCTGCTGATAAGCCCTGCCTCTTTGAACAGGCCCAGAAACAGGCCTGGAGATGCTGACTGGCATAGGAACTGACCAATCAGAACCAACGGTGGGTGCTATGAGGAACCAATTGCTGCCTAGGAGGCAAAGCTTTTGACACTGGCATAGGAACAGACCAATCAGAACCCAATTGACAAGCAGAGGAGGGCAGTTGGGGGCAACACCAGGCCTGCAGAAGAGAGCAGTTAAGGGTGATCAGGCTAGCAGGCAGAGACAGTTAGGGGCAATCAGGCATGCAGGCAGGTGAGCAGTTAGGAGCCAGTGGTCCCAGACTGTGAGAGGGATCAGGCTTAAAATGGCAGTCAGACATCCCGCAAGGGGTCCCCAATTTGAGAGGATGCAGGCTGAGTTGATGGAACCACCCTCTGTGCACAAATTTTTTGCATTGGGCCTCTAATCCTATATAATAAAAGGCTAATATGCAAATTGTTCCCTTGACCAGAATTTCGACCAGAAGGCAGGCTGGCAAACCACCCATGTTCCCTCCCCCTGGCCAGACTGGCCAGATGCCATCCATGCACAAATTCATGCCAGAGAGAGAGACCAGATAATTATGCATTCAGTGAACATAATAATCTAGCCACTCAGGGTATATATATATCATATACTTAAATAGTATATTCTGTACCTCCAGGGCTGAGAACTCATTTGTTCTCATTTTCATCTCAAAAAGTTCAGCTGGTTGAAAATTCCAGCCAATATTATACTTTTCATAGAGCACTCTACTGAGAATTGCATATGTGAATTGAAATACCACATTCTTGAATTATAATTCTCTTATCAGATAAAAATATAGGGCAGAATTGTGTGTGTGTATGTGTGTGTGTGTGCGCGCGCGCGCGTGCACGCGCGCGCACTCTCTCTCTCTCCCTAATACATTTGTTCACATTTATTGGACTAAATAAATGGGGGTAATATCTATGTTTTTGTTTGTTTGCTGGCACCTTGTATTAAACCTCTAACTGATACCAATATAATTACTTGCTATATTATTCATGGATCATTTTGAGGTATCTTGGACTGGGTTCCCCAGAAATCAGGATCTATGATAAAGTAGCAGTGCTTTATTAGGAAATGAGATACACTAAGTAGAAATGAGAGGTGAAAAAAGGGAAGAAGGGAGGATCAATTCCAAAATGCCTCCCGAGCTGACTGTTGCTACGGTGCACATGGCTGCTCACTCCCACAGACCTCTTGAAGAACTTAGTGAAGCACATATAAGGGCTTTCTCTAGAGTAAGAATGGAGGAGACTTGTATCCGTGGGCTCCTGTTTCCCTTCAGTCGAGGTCTGTTTTTCAGAGCACATCCAGATTCCACTTGAGTGAGTGCTCAGAGATTACCTCACTCCAGCAGCTGCATCAACAGCGGCCTTCGGGGAGGGCTGTAAATGCTGTCAAGAAATGCAGGCATGAAAGAGGTTTGAGCTGAACAGAGCTGGTTGTTCCTGCGGCTCCAATAAGGAAGAATAGGATGTGGTACCTAAGACATGTCTGATGTATGAGGATTCCACGGTTAATGAGTAAGCTAGATTCCAAAAGTATATTCATAATCTGTTATATGAATGAATGCTTAATTCTTCATCTGAACTATCTAAAGCTCTAGATCCATCTCCTTCTATTAACATATATGAAGAAAATCTCCAGGTAATCCATAGAGACCCATTTAACCCATATGGATAAAAATTTTAAACTTTTTCCCCCCAATGAAAATGGTGTTGATCAATACTATTCCAACTGTGTCAGCTAAACATGCTGTTTCTCATTTAGCAACTCTTGGACAATGGCTGCCACAGCATCAGTCAAACCAGGCTTACCTCCAAGATCCCTGTTCTGTTCCATGGATCTCTATGCCTGTTCTTGTGCCAATACCAGGCTCTTTTTAAAAGATATATATTTTATTGATTTTTTACAGAGAGGAAGAGAGAGGGATAGTTAGAAACATCGATGAAAGAGAATCATCGACCAGCTGCCTCTTGCACTCCCCCTACCGGGGATGTGCCTGCAACCAAGGTACATGCCCTTGACCAGAATCGAACCTGGGACCTTTCAGTTTCCAGGCTGATGCTCTATCCACTGAGCCAAACCGGTTTTGGCAATACCAGGCTCTTGATTTTAGTGGCTTTGAAGTATAGTTTGACATCCAGTATTGTGGTCCCTCCAACTTTGTTTTTCTCAAGATTGCTTCCACTCTTCAGGGTCTTTTTGTTGTTGTTTCTTTGTTTGTTTGTTTTTGTTGTTGTTCCATATACATTCAGAGAATATTTGTTCTAGAGCTGTGAAATATGCCACTGTTTTTTTTTTTAGAATAGGTGTTGCATTGAATATATAGATCACTTTTGGTAATATGGACATTTTAATGAGGTTAATTGTTCGAATGCATGAGCATGGTACATACTTCATTTGTTTCTCTTTTCAATGCCATGTAGTTTTCTGAGAACAAGTCTTGTACCTCCTTGGTTAAGTTTATGTTAAGGTATCTTACTCTTTTGGATGCAATGATACATGAAAAAAAAATTTTTTTTTTAGTTTTTCTTTCTGAGAATTCATTATCCTATATAATAAAAGGCTAATATGAAATTGACCAAACAGCAGAACGACCAGTTGCTATGATGTGCACTGACCACCAGGAGATCAGTGCACTCCCACAGGAGGCGTGTTGCTCAGCCAGAAGCCAGGCTCACAGCTGGCGAGAATAGCAGTGGTGGTGGGACCCTCTCCTGTCTCCATGGCAACACTAAGGATGTCCAACTGCCTGCTTAGGTGGACCTAAGCAAGCAGTTGAATATCTCCTGAGGATTCCCAGACTGCAAGAGGGTGCAGGCTGGGCTGAGGGACCCCCTCCCCCTGAGTGCATGAATTTCGTGCACCGGGCCTCTAGTTAGATGTTGTTTCTGTATCCTGCTACTTTGACAAATTCATTTATTAAACCTATTAGTGTTTTGGTGGGGTCTTTAGGTTTCTCTATGTACAATAATGACAAATTTACTTCCTCCTTTCCAATTTTGACATCTTTGATTAATTTCTTCTTGTCTGATCACTGTGGCTAGGACTTCCAGGACTGTGTTGAATAATAGTGATGAAAGTGGACCTCCCTGTCTTGTCCCCAATATTAAAGGAAACACTTTTAGTTTTTTCCACTGAGCAGGATGGTGGTGCCCCATGGCCCTGGCTGGGGGCAGTGGGTCTCAGCCACTGCCCACAGTCTCCTCCCGAGGAGGACCCTGCATATCCTCCAAAATGGCCCGCTCTCCCATCCCAAGTGGCTAAACGCTCTGCTGAGCAGTGAGTGCTGGCTGCCTGTGGCTCCCATGCCAGGAGAGCCAGAACCACCCACCTCAAGTCCCTGCACCGACAAACACCCACCCCCACTCACACGCAGGCATGCTCTCCCTCCCACATGCTCACCCAACCCACTCACCCACCCATACTCTCACCCTCAGTCCCTCCTGCCCTCCATCATGGTGGAATCCCCTAACTCAATTCTTCTGATAAATCATCCTCTACCGGATTATTCTGTTTTACTTTTAAAAATATTTTAAACCTTGAATGCCTATAATATTATCTGGTTGCAAACAAAATTATTTCTTGGCATATCTCATAGAGAGAGCATGCATATGCATAAGTTATCAGTGCTCCATTAGTTGTGGGAAGGAAGAAAAAGTTTTGTCTTAGACAGATAAAGTGCTCAATGTTCTCTAGCACAGAAAGACTGCTGCCATCGTGTACCTTCAAACAGCCCCACTCTCTCTCTTCCCCAGACCTCTCCGTGTTATTTGTAGGCCACTAGTTAAGTGGGAAGTAATGGATTTGGAGAACTGTGATTAAGAGTGTTTGACCTATGCTCATATTGCAGGCTGTAACTACAGATTAGGTAACTATTGTGACAAGTAGATTACTGAGATGCCATTTTTTAAAATTTTCTAATAAACATTACTACTGCTCCTATTCTTGACAAGTCAGCAATGAGGGGTCGACAAAATATGCCAGGAGATGGGAATTCAAGGCATTTTCCAAAACCACCTCTAAACCATTTAGGCTGAGGCATTCCACAGCGTGCTTCCACGAATGAAAATGCAGACCTTGCTTGCTTTCTCCCTTGGGATTTCCCTCACGTGGCCTTTCTCGTCGGGAATGTCTTCGTTTTTCACCTCTGTCCATTTAAACTTGACCTTTTCTCTAAGGCTCAGCTGGAACAGCACCCGCACTAATAGAGCCTTCATCAATCTTTTATTGCTGGGACTATTTAAGCAATTATAGAATATACAGTGTAGCCTGTGTATTTTGTTATGTGTTTTTCAGCATTGTGTAATAAAGATTTTTGTTCCCTCAACCAAAGAGAGAATGGTGTCCCTCACAGGCCCAACTGTGCTACTATTTTCCCAGTAATTCATCTTTGATTGTTTATGTATTCTAGTGTCAAGCATCTAATCATATTTCTTTTCCTGTTATTTAAATTCATTTCTTGTTTCATTCATAGATAAAAGTTGTCTGAGCCAAAATTCTATTATCTAAAAATGATAATTCTATTATCTATCTATCTATCTATCTATCTATCACATAAATAAACTCTATCTATCTATCTGGTAGATAGATAGATAGATAGATAGAGTTTATTTATGTGTATAATTTATCTATTATCTCCTTAATACTTCTTATTTAATTCATTTTGGTCAACACAACATAATTTTGTAGAGAATTTGTCATTTTTAACTCAAAGGTTTTGACACAATCTTATTTTTAGAGTGATGGCCTCAACAAATAAATAGGCCCTTAATAATAATTCTGACTCCTTTAAAAATAATGAAAAATCTTCCTAACGTTGTGTCCATAAGAGGTTCTAATGAATGACTTTTTTTTTCTGCTTAAAAAAAACCACAGGAAAAATAAGTTTTGGCTAAAACATCATACAACTAGTTTATTGGCATTTTTCTTTTGTTAACAAGCTGCTGGCATCGTGTATATAATGTTAATGTCTTCTTGATGCCAAAATATTTACCATAACAGCAAGCTGACATATGGGGAGGAACCCACTTGATTTCTTCCATACACTTAATGCTCAACAACTGCCTTGACTTCGTTTTTAAAATGGAAACAGCCACATTCACCGTTACTGTGGAGGTTTACATTTCAGTCCCTCAGATGTAGACTAACTGATGACGGAGGAAAATGTGAACAGATATATAAAACGTATAGATATATAAGTCCTCTATAAAAGAGACATATAGAGTCCTCTATAAAGCCTCCTGAGGACCCTTGGCTTAAAGAAAACGGGTTTCCCGCTCTCTGGTCGAGGGGCAGCCCGCTGAAGAGGCTAGGGACGCGCCGTGCTTTATTGATCCTAAACAAATTGTCTCAAGCAGCGTCTACCTTTACCAATAAAAGCTCATCTGAAAACTGTTGTGATATTGAAAGCATGTGAACTGGCCAGAGGAGGAAATGGATCACTTTTTAAAAACATTTTTAGCTGAAACCGGTTTGACTCAGTAGTTAGAACGTTGCCCTGTGGACTGAAGGGTCCCGGGTTCAATTCCGGTGAAGGGCATGTGCCTTGGTTGCGGGCACATCCCCGGTGGGTGGTGTGCAGAAGGCAGCTGATCAATGATTCTCTCTCATTGATGTTTCTAACTCTCTATCCCTCTCTCTTCCTCTCTATAAAAAAATCAATAAAATATATTAAAATTTTTTTTAAATATATATTTTTTCTTCATTTTTCACAGAGAGAAAGGGAGAAGGATAGAAAGTTAGAAACACTAATGAGAGAGAAACATTGATCAGCTGCCTCCTGCACACCCCCTACTGGGGATGTGCCCTCAACCAAGGCACATGCCCTTCACCGGAATCGAACCTGGGACTCTTGAGTCCACAGGCCAGTGCTTTCTTTATCCACTGAACCAAACTGGTTAGGGCCAGACCACTTTTTGATCAGAAAAAAAAAAATCCACTGTTTTCTATCTTTACTTAATGGCACAGGAAATAGCGTTCACCGAAGCATCATTAAGTCTGCCCTGCCGTATTCTAATTACACCACCTTTGTTCCTTGAGTCTTAGAAGGACTTGGATTCTGACAGATTCTACTGAGGTGTAAAAGCATGAAATGATAAACTCTAAGACCTACTTTCCAGGAAAGGTCCTGAGGGAAGAGCAGTGACTGTCACTGAAGGGAAGTACATTTTGGAGCCAGAGACTGGGTTAAAGCCTCAGCCTCCTCAGTAGCCAGTTCTGCTTTGACATTAACCAGTGATGACACTTTTCCCTGGCTTCTCCACCTGCCTGAATCTCACCCTCTCATCTGTAAAAGCGATGACTAATTCCTGCTTAAGAAAAGACCCGTGTGACCTGTCTGTGGTGACATTAAATAACATAAGAGATAGAAGTACTCTTTGTAACCCAAGAAATAAAACATTGTCAGCTGAAACCGGTTTGGCTCAGTGGTAGAGTGTCGGTCTGCAGACTGAAAGGTCCTGGGTTCGATTCCGGTCAAGGGCATGTACATTGGTTGCGGGCACACCCCTGGTAGGGGGGTGTGCAAGAGGCAGCTGGTTGATGTTTCTCTCTCTTTGACGTTTCTGGCTCTCTATCTCTCTCCCTTCCTCTCTGTAAAATATCAATTATATATATATATATATATATATATATATATATTTTTTTTTTTTTTTAAATTCTCTAAAAAAAAAAAAAAAAAAACACTGTCAGCCCAGGTCACTGTTTTTCTGTCATTGTCATAAATATTATCAGTCAGCAAATGGCCCTTTCACCTAGACCAGTGGTCGGCAAACTCAGTCAACAGAGCCAAATATCAACAGGACAACGATTGAAATTTCTTTGGAGAGCCACATCGTTTAAACTTAAACTTCTTCTAATGCCACTTCTTCAACATAGACTCTCCCAGGCCGTGGTATTTTGTGGAAGAGCCGCACTCAAGGGGCCAAAGAGCGGCGTGTGGTTCGCGAGCCGCAGTGTGCTGACCACGGGCCTAGAGAGCAGGGCTGCAACTCCATCCTCGTCCTCTAAAAATGTGAACGATTAATGCCCTGCCCTCCTGTGACCGTGCAGTGTTAGGTAGGATCCAGCACCTGCCTGGCTGATGTTATGTTTAACCTTTTGCATGTTAGTGATGTGTGGGCAGAATCTGTACCCTTGTATTTGCATTTGGTCAATAAAAAAAAAATAACTTTAAAAACTACACAAGCTATCACAACTAAACAAACAAACTTAGCCCGGTGTTTGCTTGCAATGGTGGACAAGATGGTCAAATTTATAAAATCTTAAAAGTTAGAAGAGCCGAAACTTGTTTTGGCTCAGTGGATAGAGCGTCGGTCTGCGGACTGAAGGGTCCCGGGTTCGATTCCGATCAAGGGCATGTATCTTGGTTGCGGGCACATCCCCAGTGGGGGGTGTGCAAGAGGCGGCTGGTTGATGTTTCTCTCTCATCGACGTTTCTAGCTCTCTATCACTCTCCCTTCCTCTCTGTAAAATATCAATAAATTTAAAAAAAAGAGTTAGAAGGGAGCTTAGAAACCGAATCCTCCAGCTGCCACCTCACGAGAGAGTCCCCTCTCCAGATTTATGACTTCCCTGCATTCAAACGTTTTCCTCTCCACACTGTGCTAGATGTGTCAGCTTGTCTCACAGTGTAACCGGGCAGAGGGTTGGCTGTCCGCAGCAAGGAAAGCCACACTCGTGAGGCAGGTGCTGATGATAAAGAAAGTGGTTTATTCTCCCTGGCTGGTTTGGCTCAGTGGATGGAGCACCGGTCTGCGGACTGAAGGGTCCCAGGTTCGATTCCGGTCAAGGGCAAGTGCCTGGCTTGCAGGCTCAGTCCCCATTGGGGGAGGGGGGTGTGCAGGAGGGAGCTGCTCAGTGATTCTCTCTCATTATTGATGCTTCTCTCTAAAATCAATAAAAATGTATTTGGGGGGGAAAATGAAAGAAAGTGGTTTATTCATGTGTCAGCAATCTGAGAAGACGGGAGACTCTTTCCCCAAAGCCCATCTTCACATCTCAGTGCAGGCAGGGGATTTATCAGGGGGGAGAGGAAGCACAGAACAAAGAAATCACTAGAGCGATTGGAAGTTCCCTATGTGTAAGTCATCACAGTCCATTCCAATGATCATCTCGAAACCAGTCAAGCAGAGGTCCTGTTTTTATGGTCCAGAGTCTGCAAGTCTTCTGGAGACAGAGTGTCCAGTTGCTGGAGTCGGCCTCCTTCTCCAAAGCCAGTCCTGTAATATGCTGAAAGGATATTTGCTATTTATGGGAGGCATGACAAACCCTGCCTTTGCCTTAACGCATGCATCCTCTTCCCTGATTTAGGGAAAAGCTTTGTTCGTTATATGTTACTAGAGGCTCAGCGCATGGATTCATGCACCAGTGAGGTCCGTTGGCTTGACCTGCATGTTTTTAAACTATATTTGTTTATTAAAGTTCTGATTGGAATTCATAACTAGAGTTGAGTTTGTTTTACACATAAAGTTAAGGTATACAAACACACACACACACACACACACACACACACACACACATATTAACATGTTAACTTCTATTCAGAAATTAATTTATAAAAATAATGTATCTTCAATTTTATGTTTTCAAGTGCTCTAACATCACTGTTTATCCTCTTGTTTTAAATTCATTTTCTCAAATGTGATCAAGAACTTTACTGAAAAGCTAAAACTATTTTTCCACTTACCTGTGTAAAATTTAAAACATTTGTTTTGTCAGAAACTGAACTTTTTTTAAAAAAAAGAAAGAAATATTGAAAAGAGAAAAACAGAAAATAATTTAAATATGTTTTAACTCCTTTTCTCTAGACTTAGAAAACTTTGACTTCAAAATGAAGTTGTTCTTTTTTCTTTCACTGATTTATTTTGGTACAAGCACTCATTCTGTTTGACTTGTGATGATAGTCTTTATTAGGTTTCCTTTTCCCGAGTGCCTGTGAGAATCCTGAGAGCATTTGTTATATGCTCTCAAAATCTTCTCTGGTACTCACCAGACTCTTAGAATTACCAACATCTGACTCTGGGCCCTCAAGTTCTTTTTTTTCTTTTCTTCTTCTTTTTAAAAAAATATATTTTATTGATTTTTTTACAGAGAAGAAGGGAGAGGGATGGAGAGTTAAAAACATTGATCAGCTGCCTCCTGCAACCCTCCTGCTGGGCATGTGCCCAAAACCAAGGTACATTTCCTTGATAGGAATCGAACCTGGGACCCCTCAGTCCACCAGCCTACACTATCCACTGAGCCAAACCACTTAAGGCTGATCCCAAGTTCTTAACTGAGGTTCATTTCATGTGTGCCTAAGGGTGGGGGATGGTTACCTCCTCTTCTTTAACTTCACCCTGCATAGTGACAAGATTAGATCTGAAGTCTCTGAAGCACAATAGGACTATATAAAATTTAACAAGATGATTGAGAGGGAGAGGGGGGGGGGAGAGAGAGAGAGAAAGAGAGAGAGAGAACTATATTATAGAAAAATCTATTTAAAATATATATTTTTGTGGCTTTCAGAACCTATTGTCCTAAGCCACAAATCAAGGGTCCATTGGTACAATTTATTACCTTAAATCTTGGTCTGCTTCACTGTGAAAAAAAAATCAATCTCCATTCTCTCTCTCTCTCTCTAATTGAACTCATTGAGGTAACATTGGTTAATAAAATTATGTAGGTTTCAGGTAACAATTTTACACTACATTATCTCTCTATTGTATTGTGTGTTAACACCTCAATTCCAATCTCTTTCATAATGATTTATTTTCCCTTTACCCTCTACTATATCCCCCACCCTACTTCCTTCCACCAATCCCATACTGTTGTCTGTGTCCATCCATGAGTATTTTTTTCCTTGCTTAATCTCTTCACCCTTCTCACCAGCCTCAACCCCTTTACCTCTGACAGCTGCCCGCCTGTTCTCTGTATCCAGAGTCTGTCTCCACTTTGAATCTTCCATGTTACAGAGTCCTGCTTAACTCCTGGCAAATAAACAAGAGGACCTTCTAAGTATTCTCTTTCTCCTGTAGTTTATATTTCTTATTTTTTAAAATAGATTTTTAATTGATTTCAGAGAGGAAGAGGGAGAGATAGAAATATCGATGATGAGAGAGAATCATTGACTGGCTGCTTCCTGCATCTCACCTACTGGGGATTGAGCCCACAACCCAGCCATGTGCCCTTGACAGGAATCGAACTCAGGACCCTTCAGTCCACAGGCTGAAACTCTATCCATTGAGCCCCATAGTCTAGGACTCTTTTTCTCCTGTAGTTTAGATGCCAGTTCCCCGAGACCAGAAAAGAAATAGCTCTCTCTTCCTTGGACTCCCCAGGAGAATTCAATTTCTGCTCTTGGTTGGCCTCTCCCTATCCTGCTTCATGGGAAGCACGCGTTCTCTTTAAGGAGAAGTACACCCCTACCCACAGATTTGGTCTCCCCAGTCTCTCTCCAGGACAGTCCCACAATACGGAATTCCCTATATCTATCCCAAATCGTATATTGCAACGCTTTGAAAAATGCTAATGGAGTTAAGGAGGTTAGGATTAGGCAGTAACGCTTTAGTTTCTGTTTCCAACCATTTGTGAGCAAAATACTGGCATAGGAAAACTCATAAACACATACATCCCCTAGGAGCAAATGAAGAATCAACAATGCTAACAAAGGATAGTCTAAATCAGAATCACATTATCCAAGAGAATATTGGCTGCCTTAGTCTTAAGCATCTGCCTGTGGATTACCTTTCTGATTTTAAGATTTTCCCAAGAAGAAAATGTATTTGCATCTGTATTCATCAAAGGTATTGATTTTATAGTTTTCTTTTATTGTGTTTGTTATGACTATAGGGCAATACAACCCTTGACAGCTATTTGTAAGCTTCCCATCACAGAAGGACAAAGACCTGGAAAATCTTGCTGGACACCAGGAATCAGACCATATAAGAAACTGAAACTATCCTAAAGACACCTGATCGAACATCTGCATTCCATCGCCATTCCAAGCCCACCAACTCCGCCCCCAGACCTACCGACAGACAAGAGCTTCCCACCAGTGACTGCATGTAAGGATGAAACTCCAGCTCTTTGGTGCTGCCATCATCATCCACCCAATGACCCCTTGGCTCCGGGGCTGTACAGCCCTTTCTTTGGATGTCCCATCCCCCACCCCTTTTCATTAAGTAAATTCCGTTTTTCTTTCATCACCATCTGATGATGGCTCACATACCACCCACTTTAACCTTTCAGTGGTATCCTTGCCAGGTTTTGGTATCAAAGAATTAATACACAAAATCTATAAAATAACTCATACAGCTCAACACCAAGCAAATAATGCAATCAAAAAATGAGCAGAGGACTTGAACTGACACTTCTCTCAAGACATACTAATGGCCAACAAATATATGAAAATATGCTCAAATTCACTAGCTGTTAGGGAAATGCCAATCAAAAAGTACAATGAGATCCACCTCACACCTTTGGAATGGTTCATCTCTATTGGGATTCTCTGTGCCTCCTGAACTTGTGTGGCATTTTCCTTCACCAGGTTGGGGGAGTTTTCTGTCATTATTTCTTTAAACAGGTTCTCTGTTCCTGGCTCATCCTCTGCCCCTTCTGGTATTCCTGTAATGCGGATGTTGTTACGATTTATGTTGTCCCAGAGCTTTCTTAAGCTATCTTCTTGCTTTTAAATTCTTTTATTTTCCTATTTGCTGCTTTAGTTGGGTATTTATTTCTACCTTTTCTTCCAAATCGCTGATCCGGTCCTCTGCTTCATCCAATCTACTTTTAATACCTCCCAGTGTGTTCTTCATGTCAGATGGATTTGATTACTCAGGTCAAGTGCAATATAAAAATAAAGCTATAATTGGGGCAGGAAGGGGTGGGGGCACAGATTTGGCCATTGCAATACCATAGTGACTTTAGAGGTGCCGTTCCACTAGTTCCATGGAACCTGTTTGTGGTGGTTAAATGGAAAGTTAGAAGTATGGACATAAGAAGAGCGGGTCTCGCCCTGCCTTTCACATGGCTTTTCTTCATCTGCTTCCATATCATACAATCGTAGCTGCACATATTCAATATTCCTACATTTGAGACTTTAATCAGAATGTTAATTACATTTAGACTTTGAGTCTTTGCTGTCTGGTTATCTCGGCCATCTCAGGTCACCCATTTAGTTCACAGGCATCTTCATGCTCCAAAAAGGACAATCCTGTTGGGATTCCACATCACATTGACTTCCAACTGGCAGAAATCCTTTACAAGGCGAAACAGTGGGAAAGGGCTGTGTGGTGATCAGGGAAAGAGGACAGGCTTGATAAAGCTTTCTGAAGAATTTCTTCCTTTTCCTATTGTACCTGTCTGGCCACAGCCAGACGGGTGTCTACGCTTCCTGACTTTCTGGCCGAGGTCAGCCTCGTGTGACTTCTCCGAGGAGAAGTAGCAGTCCTGCTGCAGAAGCAGCTCTCCTTCTAGATTTCAACATGGGATTTTGGTGCAGTCGTGCTGGCTTCTCTTTGGTGGTATGAACCAGTCAAGAAGACACATATGGCTGGTAATTTACACCCAAAAAAACCAACACACAAACTTCTGTTGAATTACACGTGGGTGACTTATTAAACTAAGGACATTATCTATATTACATTTGTCATAAACAAAAAACTTCCATTTTGAATGGATCTAATCCATTCATTATTTTATGAGCATACTGGCTTCCGGAGAGAATCACAAACCCAAATAAAGTCTCTGCGCGATGGGTCTTATGTTCTCTTCACGGGGATGGCCAAAAATATTTGTAACATTTGTATGCATCATGGCAGTTCCTCTTTGGCCAAGCATAAAAAGAAATTAAAGGAAAGTTTCCTGAGACTAATTGGAAATGTTTCTGTCCCGCTGCAAACATTATAGCAGGCAAGGTGGCGAAGACTAGCTTCGAGGGGAGAACTGCAGGAAGTCTTTTCTTTCTTTACTAGTCCTCATCCCACCTCAGGTCCATCCATGTGGCTGCAAAGGGTAAGACTTCGTTCTTTCTCTATGGCCGCATAGCATTCCGCTGTGTAACTGCACCGCAGCTTTTCTATTCACTCATCGACTGGTGGGCGTTTGGGCTGTTTCCAGATCCTGGTTATTGTAAATAATGCTGATATGGACATTTGCATGCATATATTATTTCAAATCGATGTTTGGGATTTTTAAGATATAGTCTCAGAAGTGGGGTTGCTGGGTCAAAAAGCAGTTCCATTTTTTAAATTTTTTTGAAAAAGACTGTTTTTTTTTACAGTGTCTGCACCAGTCTGCAATCCCACCAACAGAGCACTAGGGTTCCCTTAAACAAGTTATATTTTTTATTTAGCTAATCAGACCATGGAACTATACTTGAATTCCTCTCTTTAAAAATACATAGTAACACTATAGACATCAGGCTCTTTGCGCAGAAGGCTGTGCTATGCCAGTATCCACGTTGACATGCAGGATTAGGTTAAATATTAAGATGTGTCTCTTTGTCGACAATATGTTGTGCTGTTAGACTCATCTATTAAATTGGAAAAAAAAACAAAAAACTACTTACTGTAGACCATTCCATTTAAGTATCTTATTTGATGGCAAACCATTTTCACTGAAAGAGAAATAGTGACATCTACTGGAACAATCTGGTTTTACCCTAAAGTCCAGTCATTAACATTTCCTCTCAAAATAAATGTTTAAGATATACATGCTCTACCTGGAGGAAATAAAAATGTACCTTTATGATGGCGCCTGCTATATAGCATGCTGTTGCTTTATGGTGCCAATATCAGAAACTAATTTCCTTCCTAAAATAAAAACATGTAAATTCTTCGGTAAATTCCCAGAGCAAAAACAAAACAAACAAACAAACAAAAAACCGTAAAACTTTGAGTTTTCCATTCTAGCCATTTGAACAATGCAATATGAGTGTGGCAAGCACTGTGCTCTGTACAAAGGTATGAAAACATATGGATTTTGATCTGTATATTTTTAGGTGGCAAGATCAGTAGAAAAATTGAGGGAGAAAAATGCATAATGGCCTTTATGTAGAGTGTGGGGTTAGGCAAGATTACCTGTAGAAGATCTTTAGAAATGGGATTTAGGAATGAGGTTAACAATATGGTGATTGTTTAAAACACTGAAAAACAGAAATGGCGAAATTACTGCGCACAGGGAAGTGAAAGCACTGACAGACAGACAGCACTAAAGGCTAGAAACTCTCAAGGACATAATTCGGACCACCCTCCGGCACCTCATTTGTTTACCAAACCATCTGGTGGTCCGTGAAATGTACCACAGTTGGGATCCAGGATCTCAGGATCACACATACTGGCAGTAGATACCGTCCCATTTTAACTTAGACTGCAAGGAATTTTTCTTACCACTATTACGTCGGCTTCACGCTACCCTCTCTCTCTCTCCCTCACATCGGCATTAACCCGGAGGGGTTGCCCTGGGAATACGCACAGTGAGTCCCCCTCACAGTTCCTCTGGGACTTGGATCACAGAATACTGCCAGAAGCCAGTTCCAGCATGTCATAATTGCAAGAGCTTCATCAAAAGGTTG
Organism: Vespertilio murinus; assembly: GCA_963924515.1. NCBI lineage: Eukaryota > Metazoa > Chordata > Mammalia > Chiroptera > Vespertilionidae > Vespertilio > Vespertilio murinus. The sequence continues at coordinate 6,145,197 of OZ004717.1, read as the reverse complement.
ATGGAACTTGGGGACTCAATGAGGGCTGAGTCACATAGGTTATCGCCTGTTGGGAATGGCTAATGGCATTTCTCCAAACCTGAAGGGGATGCATTAAATTGATTGTTTGCTGCCAGACAGCTCAGGGCATCTTAATCTACATGTTGTTGCCTCCTACTGGCCAAACACCTGAGCTGCCTTAAGCTATTCTCCAACCTGACAATGGACTCTGTATGAAGCCCTGCCTTTTGAAGTGTATATCTCCACCTTGCCTTAGGACAAATTGTGTTAATAAAAAGCAAGGGGTCCTGAGACCAGGAGAGCTTGGTTTCTTTAGCCAGGCTCCTCTGACCCCCACTGCCTTTCAAAATTATCTTTCGTCTCTGGACTCTTAAGTTACACACAGCCTTTCTCCAGATTGCTGAACCCTTCTTAATGGTGAAACAAGAACCCCAGCACATTGCTGCATGAATTACCTTTAGAACAATTTCTCACTTTCTTTTTTTTTGGATTATGAGATAAAGTCCAAATACATATTTTCTTTTTAAAAATTCTTATTGCATTGATTTTGGTGACATTGGTTTAATAAAATAATATAGGTTTCAGGTATACAGTTCTAGAATACATCACCTATATATCAGATTGTGTTCACCACCCCAAGGCAAGTTTTCTTCCCTCACTATTTATACCCCCTTTATCCCCCCTACCTCCCCCTTCTCTCTCTCTCTCTATAGTAATTACCATATAGTTGTCTGTGTCTGAGTTAGGAGGCTGGGTGAAAAAGGTGAAGGGATTAAGCAAGCACAGCAACCATATTTTCTTAATTTGGGGGCTTTCCTGAATATTTAATGCCATTAAATTCATTACCCACAGAAAGAGACTCACAATGTAGATAAAGAATGCACCACAGTAAGCACATCTCAGAAAAAATGAAACCTGAAGGCATGAATTCACACATCTGGCAGCGATTCATAATTGAATATTATTTTTCTCTCTCTGGTGATGATGGTTTGCATCAGCCTCAAGCCTCGAAATGAAGGCAGCTGAGCGATATTGCTGAAACCTTTCCCTTTATCCCAGCCCCATCTGTGCACAATACAAGATTTAACTAGAATCCACTCTGGTAGCATCGCACAAGCAATTTAAAGGAAGGCACTGAAAGAAAATGATTACCTGGGGCCTCGGGCCAGCAGGGAAATCTCTCCCCTATACGGTGTTTTGTTTTGTTTTTTTAAATATATTTTATTGATCTTTCACAGAGAGGAAAGGAGAGGGATGGAGAGCTAGAAACATTGATGAGAGAGAATCATCAATCACCCGCCTCCTGCACACTCCCTACTGGGGATGTGCCCGCAACCAAGGTACATGCCCTTGACCAGAACCAAACCCAGGACCCTTCAGTCCACAGGCCGACGCTCTATCCACTGAGCCAAATGGGTTTCGGCCATAGGGTGTGTCTCTAAGGGACGTCCATGAGGAAGAACCTGGAGGGCGGGGCCATTTCCTTAAAGTGACTGCATTGGTGTTGGCGGGAGACAGCACACAGTTGTCAACTAAGAAGGAGGCTGACATGTTCCATGATGAGAGACAGTCAACCCAAACTTCCAGTCTTGGGAAGTTCACTCAGGAATATATGAATACGAATAGTATGCTTCCGATATTTCCTGATTCCGACCAACTCATGTTCACCAAAAGCCGTGGGTGAATTTCACACGGTCCCTTCCAGGTGACATGATTACACACCTAGTTCTGGTCGCTGAAGATGAGCCTCCATAGATCTACTATGGAGCCACACGCACTGTGACTGATGCACAAGGCCAGATAGAACTGGGGATGAGCACCTATGTGCCCGAGAATGAGAGGTCAGGGGCGTTCTTCGAAAAGCGGACTAAAAAAGCCTCCATGACTGTGATTCCGAACTTTAGGGTGTAAAATTAAACACTGGTGGGGTGTTTTAAAATCCCTGGTCCTCAAACCACCCCCCAAAGAAGTGTTGATCCACTAAGTTCTGCATCGGCTGCTTGAATCTGCGTATTTCGCAAATACACCGGGTGACTGTGGGGCAGATTATTATACGGATCACATTGTTACTATGATTTAGGAGAAAGCTGTATCACAATTTGGCTGTTTTTCATTGATAAAGCCCCTACTACGTTAAGTGAGACCTTGACTACCTCAGTATTTTCATTAGCAGCGTGGAGAAGGGCAAGTAAAAAAATAAAAAGGCGTACACAAGATAAAAATGACATGTCAATCACGCTGTTTCGGCGGTGACACTGCTATTCTCAAATTTTAATTCCAGAGCCAAAGCAGAAGGCATGGGCCTGAGCCCCAGGAAAAGGAAAAGCCGCCGTGTGGGAAGCACTGGGTTCAGCTTCGCAAACCCCACTTCCAACATGCCTGTGTCTTCAGGGGGAGGGTGGGGGCCAGGAGAGCACTGGAAACCCAGGGAATGCCTGAGGCCTCGCTGCCAGCCTGCATCCCAAACACAACCCCTGCCCGCCCCAGGATGCCGCCTGAGTCCGCCGCCCAGGACCACATCCCCACTCTTTTATTTTTTCAAAATACATTTTTATTGATTTCAGAGAGGGAGAGATATGGAAACATCAGTGACGAGAATCATTGATCAACTGCCTCCTGCACGCCTCACACTGGGGATCGAGTCTGCAACCCAGGCCTGTGCCCTGACCGGGAATCGAACTGTGAACTCCTGATTCATAGGTTGACACTCAACCACTGAGCCACACCAGCTGGGCCCACGCCCCCGTCCTCATCCTTACCCTCGGCAGGCAGCCCCCTGAGCTCCCACAGACATTTCTAACCAGCCTTCCCCATTCAAACGTCTTCTGGGCTTTGGTTTCTTGAATCCTTGATGCCGGTGTCCCGTAAGCTGTCCGGATGAGCCAGTGCATCCCATGGCTAACACGGTGCGTGGTGCCAGCCTGCACGTGTGCTTCCCTTTCCCATCATATCTACTCCCGCCCGCGTGACTAGTGATCACTTCCGGCCCCTAGAAAGAGTGGTCAGGTAAACATTTGGACCCAGGAGACATCCAGATACTCCTGAAATCATGCCGCCAGAGGATCCATCCTGCCGGCCGACCTCTCCTCGTCCTCAGTGCCTCTGCACACCTGCCTTCCTCCTCAGCCTTTCTTCCCTCACCCCAACCGCCGCGCTCACTGCCTCCCTCCCCTGCACCCTCCCCGGCTCCCTTAGCCCACCGAAAGGCATCTTTGCTTAAATATAGGGCGCTTGCCTAAAATTTAAAACACTACAGAGCATAAATCCCGTGAGGTATAAATCAAGGTGTAAGGCAGTGTGGCAATGGGAGTGGAATAGGGACGCTGATTTGGGAAACATGACAGTTTAAGGGAGGCTCTGGCCTAACTTTTCTAGCTTCACAAAGGCCAGCAAATGCTTCAAACCAAGATGGGTCCAAAAAGGCAGCTCTAAATAAGGAAATAAGGATAAACTTCTGGTTTTCTTTTTATTTATTTTATTCTCAAAGCAACTCTTTAATGTAACAATTGTTCTTAAGTATAGAAGCTAACTAGACTTGTTCATTAGCCAATTTCTAAGAGTGGCCATAGAGAGGCCCCCAAATAGGAAAATAAAAATACTAAAAAGCTTTCTACACTTACTAGAGAGATTGGTCTTGCTTATTAGGACAGAAAGGAAATCAGTTTGACCAAAATAACCTTTTTCCTGTTGCTGAATCAATAGAAAATGACAGAGGACTTTTATATAATGAGTACTCTGAAAGAGATCATTACAGAGCATTTAGCGAATTTGCAGTAACCTTAAATTCTTTTCTTCTTAAAAAAAAATAAAGACGAAGAAAGAAAATAAAAGGAACCACAACATCAAGCAAAGTGGGAAACTCTCACCCCAGTTAGCATCCCGATTCTGTTTGGCACAAACTCTTAGAAAGTGAGACTTTTTAAAAAATTGATGTCAGAGGAAGGGAGAGAGAGATAGAACATCACTAATGAGAGAGAATCATTGATCGGCTGCCTCCTGCATGCCCCCTACTGGGGATTGAGCCCGGCCTGGAAATCAAAGTATGACCTACAGGTTCATAGGTCAACGCTCAACTTCTGAGCCATGCAGGCTGGGCAAAAGTGAGACTTATTAGTACCATGTTTCCCTGAAAATAAGACATCCTCCAAAAATAAGACCTGCTTACAGGTTTCCTTCTGAGTGAAATATAAGGCATCCCCCCGAAAATAAGGCCCCAGGCTCTGTCTCAGAATGAAAATTAATTTACCTTAAACTGGTCGCTAGGGCCGCCCCGACTGGCGTCTAGCAACCAGTGACATTACACGGAGTCCTGACGTCACTGCTGTGTGAGTGGAGAGAAATCAGCGTGGAAACTTTGTGAAACCTAAACTGTAAGAAGTTGTGACTTGGGGAAAGAATTCATGGGAGAAAATCACTGACAGTTGCATTGCAAATGCACTGCGAGCAGGCTACCTTGACAACAAGTACTCATTTAAAGACAGTGCTATTGCTAAACAGGAGAGATTTGGTCCACTGATTCTGAAAGAAATGGATTCACAAGAAACTCACCAGGAAATTCAGGAATTGGATTGTTATGATGATGTTCCAGAAGATGATGACATGATTGTCATTGAATAAATGAGTAAATTCTTGATACTGTAGGATTCACAGTTTGTCTGGTTTGTGTTGACAACTACCATACTACCATACCATATACAGGTAATAAATTTCCTTTATTTTCATTTAACAGTAAATGTGTACCATATTCTTCTTCATGGAAAAATAAGACATCCCCTGAAAATAAGACCTAGAGCATCTTTGGGAGCAAAAATTAATATAAGACACTGGGAAAACAGGTTAGGTAAATCAAGTTGCTGGATAAAAATATGCACCAGAGTGATTACATGTGAATAAAAATATATGAACAAAAATGAAACAATAACACACACAGGTCACCTGGCCTCTGGGGCTTGTCAGTTACTCTGCTGGTTGGTAGGTTTACAGATAATCACATACCCAAGCTCTCCTACAACAAAAGTAAAACATACATATATAGCTATATAGCGATAAGTGTATTGTGTTACACTAGAGGCCCAGTGCATGAATTCGTGCATGGGTGGAGTCCCTCTGGGTGGCCTGCAGAGATCAGGCTGAAACCCACAGTCCAATGCCACCTGCCACTCCCGCTCATCCCAGCCCCACTGTGCCTGCCTCAGGCTCCTGCCCAATCAGTCCCGACAGGGAGAAGCTCTCACTTCTGTGGCAGCGCTCTCACCAGCCATGAGCCCTGCATCTGGCACTCTCCCAAGGGGAGTGGCCTGTGGGATCAGGCTGAAACTAGCTCTCGACATCTCCTAAAGGGTCCCAGATTGTGAGAGGGCACAGGCCAGGCTGAGGGATCCCACCGGTGCACAATCAGGCTGGAGAGGCACTGCGGGAGGGCTCCAGGGCATGTCTAGCCCATCTCTCTCAGTCCCGATCAGCCGGATCCCAGCAGCAAGCTAACCTACAGTGGGATCATTTGCCCCCTGGTGGTGCATATCATAGCAACTGGTCAACCAGTCTTCCCCATGGTGGTCAGTGCATGTTATAGCGAGTGATTTAGTAGCCTTAGCATATCATTAGCATATTACATTTTGATTGGTTGTTTGGTTGTTCTGCCATTCGGTCTATTTGCATATTACCCTTTTATTATATAGGATTGACTGTGTCTCTGAAATAAGGAAGTGTCAAACTACTGTAATCTTACATCAGAATAGCACAAAGCTATAAATACTTATCCGTGGTACTTTCTCACCTGAAAATCATATTAGTGAAAAAATATAAAATATGCAACTTTTATATTTATAATTTTATAATATAAAATTCCACATTCTACGGCTCCAATAAAAATTAAGCTGAAAACAGATTTTTTTATGTGATGGGGATGTGGAAATTAGGGGTATAAGGTCTTACAATCTCCTAATCATTTCCGATATTCACAGCAAAAGAGATTCACCTGAAGAACGTGGTCCCATTGGAGTCCCAATCATCTGGACAACAACATTCTGGAAGACCACCATGTGTGCAAAGGTGTGGAGAACAATGGCTGCTAGTGTGTCATTTGTTTTTGCTTGACTTATTTTCTGTGAATTGCATATCACATCAAATAAAATAGATAGTTAATTGTGTGTGCTTTCTGTAAGGGAAAAATGGCAATTTGCTATGTTGTTTTTGTATATTACTTACAGAAGATCCTGGATTTTTACCAACGGTTTGCAAATGTTCTAAGTCTCTGATGACAGGGTGTTTCTCGGTTTAACAAATTAATGGACAACAAAAGAGAAATAAAATAACAAAAAATACCAGCAAAAAAGGAAATTCATTCATGTTTACCTTTCAGTATACCAAAACTAAATGCATAGTCATTTTATAAAATAACTATAAAATAACCTACTCGGTGAATTTGCTTACTAACAAAAATCAGAAAAAAAGTGTTAGCAAATCTTGACCGGGGACTATGTAGTTAAGAAGTCACATTGTACGGGTTGTAGCAGAGGTCCTCTGTAGGGTCTGAACCATGAAGCAGGTTGTGCAAAACGCGAGCGTGTGTTCTCCGCGGGGCAGTGCTAAAGCAGCAGCGGTGCTGCAGCAAACGGGCCTTCAGACTTCACTCTGCTCACTGAGCTTGCTCAGATTCTGAAATTGAAAAGGAAGCAGTAAGCACGTGCTGCTGACCAGTTTAAAAACAAAAACAAAAAATAGTCAGAATGGAAGCAAGCTGTCCAGCCGAGCCACGAAAAGCCTCTGAAGCATCGGAGTCAGCAGTTTAAAGCTCAGGACCGGACAGGACCGGAGTGCTGACTTTGAAACCGGCGCCATCTCTTACAAATGGTAGACTTCTCTGGGCCTTTGTTTCTCCATTTTTCAAAAATTATTTCTTTATTTCTTTTGGGAGGACATCACGATAAAACAATTTTATTCTTTCTTACCACATCTCCCAGAGGGAGCATTTATCTTTTGTTTTGTTTTCCCTTTCTATTGAATTTATTGGTGTGACACTGGCTAGCAAAATTATACAGGTTTCAGGTGCACAGTTCCACTGCACGTCATCTGTACGCTGTATTGTGTGCTCACCGCCCCAAGTCAAGTCTCCATCCATTTATCGGCCCTAATCCCTCCTCCACCACCCCACCACAATCACCACACTGTTACTATTGTTCCTATCCATGAACAATAGTTTTTCTCTTTATTTTTTCTCTTTATTTTCCTTTTTTGCTCAATCCCTTCACCCCCACCTGCCCAGTTTCCTCATTTCTAAAAAAAATAAAATAAAATAATAGGTTAAATAATAGTATCTTCCTCATAATTTTATAGCAAATTTAGTGAATTCATATGGGTGATGTTCTTAGCATATTCTTGGATCAATAACTGTTAGAATGTCAACTACACTAATAAAAGAGAAATATGCAAATTGGCAGTACATCCGTGATGTCCCCAGCCAATCAGGGATGTGCATGCAAATTAACTCAACAAAGATGACTGGTTAATTTGCATATGCATAGAGCAACCAGGTAGGGCAAGACACCCGCTATGAAGGGGAGGGCCGGGGGTGGAGGGAGCTGCAGGAGCGGTGCTCCACCGGGAATGAGGACTTGCAGGCTCTTGGGTGGCCTGGAGCAAAGCCAGGGGAAGGAAGGCCTATTCTTTCACGAATCTTTGTGCAACAGGCCTCTAGTAATAATAATATTGGTAGTTATGTTGTTATTTTGTAAATACATACAGTTCTGATAGAATATAATAGGAATGACTCTGGGAGGCACCAAATTCTAATCTAGGGATGAGAAAAGGCAACATGATTTAAAATCGAGGAAAAAATTACAGGAAATCAGAGCTCTAGGAACAGTCCCAAGACTAATCATAAGGCCCAGGATTTGGACAATTCAGTGTGAATGCTGGGCTTTCTAGATATTACTTCCAAAGATGACAATATTTGTCGAGAGTCAAGGACATCAGAATAGGGAAAACGCTATAATGCTATAGTTTGAGTTTTTGTATTTGACAGAGGTAGATTCAAATTCCCAGAATAGTGGATCTTGCAAGAAAGAAGCATTCATTTTGCAAGCTAGCAGACTGCACTGAATAGGTGATCACCAAATCCTCTATGCCATGATACTGTTAGAAAATCTAACTTATTAAATAACTAGAAGCCCAGTAGAGGGTATCTCTCAGCCCAGCCTGTACCCTCTCTAATCTGGGACCCTCGAGGGAAGCCCAACTGCCCATGTAGGCCCAACCCCACCTAAACAGGCAGTCAGACATCCCTCTCACAATCCAGGACTGCTGGCTCCCAACTGCTCTCCTGCCTGGCTTACTGATTGCATCTGCCTGCCAGCCTGATCACCCCCTAACCACTCCCCTGCCAGCCTAATTGATGCCTAAATGCTCCCCTGCCAGCCTGTTTGCCCCCTCACTGCCCTTTCCTGCAGGCCCAGTCGCTCACAACTTCCTTCCTCTGCCAGCCTGCTCACCTCTAACTGCCCTGCCCTGCAGGCTTGATCACCCCCAACTGTCCTCCCTTGCAGGCCTGGTCCCTCCCAACTGCTCTCCCCTGCTGGCCATCTTGTGGCAGCCATCTTGTGTCCGCATGGGGGCAACCATCTTTGACCACACGGGGGGCAGCCATCTTGTGTGTTGGAGTGACAGTTCATTTGCATATTACTCTTTTATTAGATAGGCTGTTCCTATCTGCTCCAGGAAAGGAATGGAAACATTTCTTTTCTTGAGATAGAGGCCTCTAAAGGGGCACATTTTAATGCAGCATTAGATGCCAGTGGAATAATAAGCTAATATTTAGAAATACAGAGCCCTTGATTTTACATTCTAATTTTTCTTATAACTGTAGCCGGCCCGACTTACTTGTCTCACTTTATTCGCATGGATATCGCTTATTGCAGCAGATAGTGACTTAAAAAAAATTTGTTTCTCTGAGTCTAGGTTTCCAAAGTACGTCACGGCTTTCACCAAGGAAGCTGCAAGAAAGCACAGGTGATGGAAGGTAGATGTAGCAGCAGGGATCATGTTCAATTGTTCAAGGATCCATGTTAGCCAAGGACTTTCCCTTACCTGTGCAGTGGACTAACGACACATCCACGCTCCTGCTCTGACAGTCCCTGTAAGCCTGGAAGAATTAAAAGAGGATACGGCAATTAATGCAGGATAGCCAGCAAGAAGGGACAACAAGGGATTAGGAGCAAGGGCCATTTCCAGCAGAAAGAAGCCATTTTTATGATCTCAAACCACCAGAGGGCGGTATTGCTGCACAGTCGGGCATACCCTGGCAAACTTCTACAAGGGGCTGTCCTAGCAAAGAGGAATGCATCAGGGCGGTTTAACCTTTCATGCAAATAAATTTGGCTGCTGATATTTTCCACTTTTTTAAATGAAAAATATTAAATAATTACCTAATCTTCCCTATACGAATTATATGAAATTGTTCTAAACTTTCTTTTATTGGAAGGTATATGGGATGAGAACAGTAGACTTTAATATTTGTACAATTTGTGCATATTCATGGACTCTCAAAATCCCCCTCCTCCCCCCGAATAGTAAGTTGAGAACCTCACTATACTTGAAAATAAGGTTGATTGCCTTCCTTCCATTTTCGGGATCCATCAACACAAGAGTTCCTACATGATGTGCTTGCCACACTGGAAGGTCTTGCTTCATTTAAGTCTGAGAAACGCTCACATAGGAACAGGTGCTGAAGGCCCTTACCTTAAATTCACCCAGATCAAAATCAGCCCTGGGGTGCAAGCAAATCTGGCATTTTAGTAACTGTAGGATGGATTTTGTGACATAATAGTGACCTATCATACATATAAAATAGAAAGCAGCAATTCTGAGATTAGGCATGATACACCCAACAATGCCCCTTGTAATTCCTGTAGCAGCAGCCAGGCCTGTGCTGGGAGAACTGCAGACTATGAGATGTATTGCTCGGAGCATGAGCTCACAGACAAACAATGAAACAAATCCTGAATCCATGAACTGAGCCTTGGCCATGGAGTTCATAGTTCCTGCTTTTATTTTTTTTATTTTTTTTATTTTTATTTTTTAATATTTTTATTGATTTTTCACAGAGAGGAAGGGAGAGGGATAGAGAGCTAGAAACGTCGATGAGAGAGGTACATCGACCAGCTGCCTCCTACACATCCCTCACTGGGGATGTGCCCGCAACCAATGTATGTGCCCTTGACCGGAATCGAACCTGGGACTTTTCGGTCCATAGACCGACGCTCTATCCACTGAGCCAAACCGGTTTCGGTCATAGTTCCTGCTTTTAGAAGGTAAAAAGATTAAGTCAAGGTGACTGACAGTGTCTGACTCTTTCTGAAGCTCAGGAAAGCACAAACACAGGGCCATGGCTGGTTTGTGGATGCCGACAGACATAGTCTGCAGTTGGTTGACTTTTCCAGAGTCCTAAGTATAAAAATAAATAGAAATCATTCCATTTCCTTCAACCTCTAACTCATACGAGAATGTGGCTTATGCTAAAGCAGCGAAGAAAGCAATCCAGGAAATGTTATTAAAAAAAAAAACACTGAAGAGGATGGGTGGAACTGGGGAGCATTATGCTGAGTGAAATAAGCCAGTCAGAGAAAGATAAATAACACATGATCTCACTCATTGGTGGAATATAATTAACAACATAAACTGATGAACAAAAACAGATTCAGAGACAGAGAAGCATCGATCGGACTGTCAAACCTCAGAGGAAAGGAGGGGAGATTGGGGGAAAGGGAGGGAGATCAAAGGACTTGTATGCATGCATATAAGCATGACCAATGGACACAGACACTGGGGGGAGGGGAGGAGGGCACGACACCAAAGGAGGGTTGGGGGGCAGTGGGGTGACAAGGACACATGTAATACCTTAATCAATAAAGAATTAAAGCAAATGAATGAATGAATGAAGAAATTCACGCTGAAGAGACTCTGTGGCCCTTTACCGTGACCTTTCAGGATGGCTACAATGAAGACATATGTCCGTTGCAATGAAATTATTTTCATTTTAAGAAATAACTATCGCCTCAAGGCCCATGTCCTTTGGAGAGAGTGGGCGAGGTGAGAATTGAAACAAGCAGAGTCAAGACCCCAGCGCTGAGAGCCGACGATGGACACCCTCTTACTGAAGGGGAGGGAAGGGATCGGTCCACACACACACCCTGTGTCCCTACCTCAACCAGCACGGAGACGCCGGCAGAGTCAAAGAAGGCCAGGCCGCCGCAGTCCAGGATTAGGGAGCTGGTCCTCACCTCTGAGCAGGGCTGTGCGGCTTCTTCTGGGGGAGGAATGCAGACTCCAGTTAGGACCCTTCTTCCAGATTTCTGTCCCCGATTTTGTCGACAAGTGGCTCCCTCACAGGTGGCCTCAATTCCAAGCCCTTTTCAACCTTTACCTTTCTCAATTGATTGCTCATTATTTCCAAAACCTTTATATTTTTGTTATTCCGACTGTACAACTCAGAGAAGAAGGGGCGAGAGCCTCACTGCCAGGGTCATTCCACATACGGATGGCCTGAAGCCCAGCAGGCTAGGCCATCTTTTTGGTAAGAGATCTGGCAAGTTCGTGCCCGTGTACTAGAACCAAAGCCTTCAGCCACCCTGCATGGCGCTCCTTCCCACAACCTTCCAGCTTCCTTCATTTGGAGTTACAGTAAAATAATTACTCAATTAATATTAAATAAATTTTACATTACTTAATCTGGGACATGTATTTCCTTGCATATTTTTATGGTTCATAAGTATATCTTTATTTAATTTGGAAAAAATTTTACTGAATTTTCAGAGCATAAAAAATCTACAAATTAAATATTAATTAAGCATTCTTAGAAAAGTTTAATATTCATATGATATATATATATATATAAATATATGTAATAGATATTTTCTTACCAAATATATGTAATAGATATAAAAATAGTTTTAATAAGACTAATCATATTTGCAATTTTCCATGGAGTTCAATATTTGAAGGGTTCTTATGCACATACTTTTCAACACATCTGTTTTAGAAATAAAATGTATAGGATGTATTTAAAGGCAGTAGAGAATGGAAGTCAACTCATAGCAGCTGTTTTGACATCTTTTTAATAGGTCAATTATGTCCATATTTCTTCAGCTTCATGTTTAATAATAGCATGTTGGTAACTTGAAAATTAGCCACAGCAGAGTTATTTATACCCCGGATATTGGCAAGTGTTACTCATCAGTTCTCCTCCAGCACCCCACACTGTATCCTCTGCCCCAAGAGGTCGTAAAGATTTACCAGCACATCTCTGCTTAAAGTGGATACTCCAGTTAAACATTAAGAAAATAATCAGTACTTTTAAAAAACAAATGGCCTTGATTATATAAATTTCTTACTCAACTGACATCTCTAGCAACGGTTCTTAAAATGACATGATGACACGATCTGTTACCAAATTTGGTCAAGTTCTTTTTACCCATCTACTTATATAGTTCTGTTCTTAACAAAAGACGTGCCTTTTACAATACAGTGTGTATTTCACAATAAGCTACAACCTAAAATTCATAGTCCAAAAATTTATGTAAAAAAGTTTGTTAGAAATGGACCCAGCAGAGAAAGGCAGAGAAGAACAGAAGGAGAAAGTGGGAGGAAGGAGGAAGAGGAGATACAGAATGGAGGAAAAGGAAGATGGGGAGGAGAGAAAAAGGAGGAAAGAGGAGGGAGGCAGAAAGAGAGGAGAGGGGGAAGAAGGTATCATTCTATGGTCTATATTCAAGGCAGAACACTTTATTTAAAAAAAAAAAAAACTGACTCACCAATGCAATTGCCATTGGACAGAGAATTGAGCAATAAGTTTTGTTCACACTGAAATGAAAAAAATATATAAAGAATAAGGACATTTCAAAAATGTATTTCTGTCCCTGAAAAAAAGTACATCATTCTTTTCTCCATAACAAAACACTGGTCTCCAATATGTATTGTCCATAGTCTATTTATTTCAGAATGGTAAACACAACAAACTGAAATAATAAAATGATAATTAGCTCTAAGTATAAGTTTGTCCCGTAGATAATTTATGTTATCAACTCAGACTATCTTGTTTGTAATATTTTATGCAAGGCTAAGTTGTTTTGATTTTTGACTGGGAATTAAATATTTTCATGTGTTTTCATGTAGCATATCCAATCAGAAGTAACCTCATTAACACAGCATTTTTTGAGAGAGAGTCATTAACCACATATTTCATATTATACAAAAGTTAAATGTTCATCAGAAGACCCATGGAAATGTCTGAGAAACACTCCTGATTTATGGAAATTCTGAAGAAAGAAGATGACTCTATTTTATAATTAAACTTAACACCGATTATAACTGATGCTCTAAAGCAGTGGTTCTCAACCTTCCTAATGTGGAGACCTTTCAATACAGCTCCTCATGTTGGTGACCCCCAACCATAAAGCTATTTTCATTGCTACCTCAGAACTGTAATTTTGCTACTGTTAATGAATTGTAATGTAAATATCTGTATTTTAGGCTCTACAGAGACCTGTTCTTTGGCTCTAGAGCAGTGGTTCTCAACCACAACATGAGGAATTGTATGAAAGGGTCCTGGAACAGAAAAAAAAAGTACATAGGTAAAACTAGTAAGACCTGAATGAAGCATGGACTTTAATAATAATAATGCATCCAGACTGGTTCCTTGATTGCAACAAATAAGCCACACTAATGAAAGACAGATGAAACTGTGTGATGTAAGGTACACTGAAACTACTAATTTAAGTGATTTTTTTGATTCAAGATTATAATACCTAGTATACATGTCCATGAGATATACTACTCTGAATGAAAGTATGTACAAGTTATTAAGTGAATGAGTAAGCAAATCACCAAATAACCAATGAGAGATTACTCAAGAGCTAACTGTAAGAACCAAATAAAAACCATAACAGCATAGAATGTTTTTGCTGAGGTAGAGGTTTCTGTACAGATTTATGATGTATTACAATGATGTGATACATTTTTTTAGTATGGGGATATAAGGTTATCATGACATTATCACCATGAAACAGTTGATCCTACCTTGCTGGTATCATCAAGTGGCTGGTTGCTGGCATGTTCTTTTTGGAGTATATTCATTAGATCAGCATGAAACTTCTTTGCATTCAGAAAAACAAGTGGGTTGTTTACTGAGATAATTTTCACCTGCTGATGGGTTTCCTTTTTGGAGAAGAAATGGATTCAATTCAGAGTGCTGAATATTATAAAAAAAAAGGATAACTCTGACCAATGAATCTATCTTACACGGCCAAATGTCACTCAGCCATGAAAGCAATCCCTTAGCTCACATTTTCAAGATTAAAATGTATTTGGAGAACTCTGTAGTGCATTCTCTTCACCAAGAAACATGAATAACCATGAGATGAGTCTGAAGCATTTTAGAAAATGACTCTTATCCTTAACTATTGGATTTGGGTGATACAACAGCCTACCAAATAGTACCAGGAAGATTTATTCTTCCAAAAAGGTTTTCTCTACTTGATCTAAAAATCAAAACTTCATTTACATAACCATGAGTATTTTAAAAACAAAAATGGGTCTAAAGACTCAAACGGGCAGTCATTTACCTCCTAATGGCATAGCTTTCCTTTGGCTAGCATATTACCCTGCAAGTGCCTGATAGTCCCAATTGAGAGGAGGAAATCTAGAGGTCACATCAGAAATCTAGGCCCTGCATTTCAGGGTGTAGGTAAGGCGCACGGAAAAAGAGAAGGAAAAGTGTCAATATGAAAAGGATCTACTGAGGCCATTTGCCCAGGTCTCCCTGGCAGCAACGGATGGGTATGCAGCTAAAACTGTCTCCTCCATGACCTTTGAGAAAGGGGTCAGACCTAGAAGTTGAGAGGATGGTATTTTCTATGAAATGATAACTCCTTACCAATTAAATAAAGCATTAATCCTCCCTGCTTTAGTATGTACATAGAAGAGACACGGAAAATAGTGAAGAATCCATGCAGAGAAAGACAAATATGAGAAAATATTAAGTATGTGAAGCTGGATAATTCATTTAATCTTTCTCAGTTTCCTCATATTAATAATTGGGTAAATATTTAAACTTGATCATCTCAGGAAGTTCCTTTAGCTATACAACTAACTATACTCTAGAAAGTGAAGAGATTTGCTACAAATAATTCAATTTTTAAAAAAGCCTTAAATTACCAAACCAACTTCTAATCAAGGATAAATTTCTTACAAACCAAAAATAAAACAATTTTTGAGTCTGTCATATTTAGTTATCACAAACCTCCACATGGTATTATTAGATCTACCCAGTAATCACACCACATGATTGTACTCATGTATTGTTTTATGTTAACATTATTAAAAGACAGGTATTTGTTAAAGAATAAAGATTCAAATTGTAGCAGAAAATAAATTCTCAATGTGGTTGAATTTACTAGTATTGAGTGGGAAGAGATACCCAAATTTGAGAATGAGTGTTTCATATTTAAAAAGTATGGAAGAATATATGAATGGAAGAAAAGAGTGACTAACTGCCACCAAGCTAACTCTGTTAGCTTAATCCCAGCATGGTAGCTCAGTTCGTTAGAACATCATCCTGATATACCAAGGTTGCAGGTTCAATCCCGGTCAGGGCACATACAAGAGGCAACCAATGAATCTACAATTAAGTGGAACAACGGAGAAAAAGGAACCCTCGTGCACTGCTGGTGGGAATGCAGACTGGTGCAGCCCCTGTGGAGAACAGTATGGAGTTTCCTCAAAAAACTAAAAATGGAACTCCCATTTGACCCAGTGATCCCACTTCTAGGAAATATCCCAAGGAACTAGAAACACCAATCAGAAAGGATATATACATCCCTAAGTTCTTAGCAGCACAATTCACCATAGCTAGGATTTGGAAACAGCCTAAGTGCCCATCAGCAGATGAGTGGATTAAAAAACGGTGGTACATCTACACAATGGAATACTATGCTGCAGTAAAAAAAAGAAGGAATTCTTACCATTTGCAACAGCATGGATAGAACTGGAGACCATTATACCAAGCGAAATAAGCCAGTCAGAGAAAGATAAATATCACATGATCTCACTCATTTATGGAATATAATGAACAACATAAACTGATTAATAAAAACAGATCCAGAGACAGAGAGGCATTGATAAAACTGTTAAACCTCAGAGGGAAGGTAAGGAAGAGTGGGGGGAAGGGGAGAAATCAACCAAAGGACTTGTATGGATGCGTATAAGCCTAACCAATGGACACAGACACCAGGGGCGTGAGGGTATGAGGCGAGGGGGAGGTTATGCGGGGGGGGGGGGGGGGGTAAGGACTCATATGTAATACCTTAATCAATAAAGAAATTAAAAATAAAAATAAATAAAATAAATAAATAAGTAGAACAAAATTCCTCTCCCCCTCCCTTTTCCCCTCCCTCTCCCTTTCACTTCTCTCTCCCCTTCCTCACTTCCCCTCTCTCTCAAATATATGTATTTGAGAATGTTAATATCTAATCAAGAATTTTAAGTTTGAAACTCCAAATTCTGTTTCAAAGTTAAGAATGCCAAGGCTAATGTATGTAACTGTATGTGTGGGGTAGATACATAGAGAATCTTAGGGGCCCAAGAGTCAGTCTGCACAACTTCCTATGTACAATGTAAAACAAGCAAACAAACAAACAAACAAACAAAAAATCCACAAAGAGATGGGGAAGGAAAGAAAGGCAGCCTTGGTGGGAAAGTTGATACTGGGGCACTCTCAAAGGCTCTGAATGCCAATAGTGCTCTGAGAAGCAAATCTCTTGGTAGCTATGGAAAATAGGCCATTCCCCTGGGTGTCCCAGCAGGACTCGGGGTGCTGCTTCTCACTCCCCGTATACTCAGTAATACCCTGACTGCAGCCCCGCTGGTGGAGGGCCCGCTCTCTCTGTTCTGAGAGTAACCAGGAGGTACTGGAACAAGAAAATGTAAAAAAAAACAAAGAAGAGAAGGATAACCAACCATTTACAAAACAGGTTCAAAGGGAGGCCAATGTGCAAAAAGTTCAAGGCAACATTTTCCCCCCTTCACTTTAAACTTGTTTTGGCCATCCCTCAGAATAAAAATTCTAGAACAAAAACACAAGTGGCCTGATAGGGCAAAACAAATAAGTTGTTATTTTTTTAAGTGTGCAAGAAACTAATTCTATTGGCATTCCATAATCATTGGAATAAATTACTCTTTGCTAATAATACAATCTCATTGTGTGTGTGTTAAAAAAAACAAACAGCAACAAAAACAATAACAAGATCTGAATTTGACTTATTCCCTTTCCTATTCCCTCTCTTCCTTCATCATTTAGTTTGGAATGGCCTGTTGTTTTAGTGTGACTGTTTTATGGAACTGAGCAATGGAAAAGAGGTTTCCAAATGCCTGAATTAATCCGGACTATGATTCTACCACAGTAGTTCTATTGTCTTATAAGAATGCTAATATAAGTTTTTTGTTGTATATATTCTATTGATTTGCTGCTTGTCAGATGCCATATATATAGTAATCACTAGTTCAAACTAATTAAAATACACTTATAATGTTAATGACATAATTTATCTATTTTTAATGATATTTTAAAGCTATCCGAATCACAAAATTTGTTGATAATTGCAAAAAGTAGGAAAAAAAGAACCCTAAACTTACCCCATCCATTTCTGTTTTCACTTCAAATTCCATTTCTTTCATGTTTTTTATGTTCAGTGTCTTTGCTCTAGAATTAAGGCAGATGGAAAACAAGATGTCATTCCCTAATTACTGCACTCACCATGAAGAAGTAAACATGATGTCTTAATAATAGGAATACTCCTAAAATGGCTCAGATCCTATGTCTCATTTGTTAATAAGACACTGGTAAATCTGTATTTTTTCTAAAATCCTCAGCAATGACAACTTTATTATATACCATATGTAGATAAAACCTTTCCTTTTTGTTTCCAATTCTCCAACGGAAAATAAAACATGAATGGTAGCACGATGCAGTCCACAAAAATAAAAGTCACTGGTAACACCATATACTGTGCTGCTGCGTCATAGTAAACGGAACATTTAAATAAGGTCTCACCTTGGGAAGCGGCCAATCACCACAGCGATGGTACAAACAACACCAAACAGGAGCCCCATGTTGGCAGCAAAACATATTGTGAAGATATACGTACTGACCCAAATGCCCTGAAGGAGACGCAAAGAGAAAAGATGCAGGTCCTTGGAGAGTCTCAGGATGGATAAATTCCTCACAATTTTATTCTACAACATTCCAGTAACCGTGCCTCTCGGGAACAATATATTATTTAAGATGTCATACACAGAAGCCCAGGAATACAGAGACAAACCCTGGCCCCAGCACACTCTCAGGAGCAGTGGTGGGTAAAAGGCAGATGCTTTCATTTCTACGCACCTCCGGAACTTCGTTCGATCCCCAACCAACACTTTATTGAAGACCTATAAATTATTGGTTGAGGTGTGTGGTTTGAAAGCATGCCATATTGTTTGGTCATTCCCCAAAAAATATTCTGCTTCCTAGGATTGCTATAAAAAGAACTAATTTATTTTTCCCCATGACTCAAACCCTAATGTTAAAATGACCGAATCTAACATCATAATCAAAGCCATTTTTAGATCAACCACTCCAATGATCGTTATTATTTTATTTGCAAGGGGCCACTTTTTGTGAAATGGTGAAAGCTAAAGCATCAGGGCCAATTTGGCTTGTGCATAGCATGCTAAACATTTATGTTAATAGAAGCCACACTTTCCCACTGTTTAGTATAATGTAATCCCTTCCTGGCAATATCCTATTAAAATAATGATCCTCTCAACGTAACCCGTTTAAAACCCAATTCATGAGACTTTTTGTATTTAGAATGAATACGGTCACTATTAAGATTTTCACCTTATATTAATGTGGTGTACATAACTTAGCAATTAATGATTTCTCATACATGTTGAACTTGTCATATTTTTATTAGTGTGTTCTTCATGAACTCACTGGCAAAATTAATCCACATCAGAAATTAAGAATCCCCAATACACTCAAGTTAGTTAGCATTTCTTTAAAAGTTCTCAAACAACACATCAATCAAAATTTGACAAGATCCCATGCCTATTTCTTATAAAGACATTTCACACTTTAATGCATTTATTGAGATTTTGAAAGAAATTACTGGTAGTTTGTAAAGTGTTGAAGTCTCAAGTGACTAAAACTGCTTTCTGCAAGTGAAACAATTAAAATTTATATTTTACATGTGTTTAAGTCAAAGATGAAAATGTAGGTTCTATATCTACTAACCCAATCGATTTTATCCACATTCCAATATTTTTTTAAATCCCGAAACTGTATGAGCATTCCTTTCAGTCCCACGACAATAATACTTGCAAGAACACACTAAAAATAAGAAATAGGTTAATGAACAGGCAAGATAAACATTTTAATCAAAATGTAAAAGGACCAAACTATACCTCAAGAATATGATATCAATTCTAGAAAATAACAGGGTAAAATGTGTCATTCTAACAAATTAAAAAGAAGGAAAAAGAAAAGTAATGAATGATAAGGGTAAATGTTATAATGCTGATTGTCCTCAACTTTATAATAATTATTCACTACCATTTGTTTGAAAATAGTTTGTTGCAAATTAAATGTACATAATCATGCATTTCTTAAATTTATGTATTGATTTCAGATAGAGAAACATCAATTTATTGTTTCATTTCTTTATGCATTGATTGATTGATTCTGGTATGTGACCTGATTGGGGATTGAACCCGCAAACCTTGGCATATTGGGGTGATGCTCTCTAACCAACTGAGCTCCCCAGATAGCTATGTATTCCTTTATAATTACCAATTTATCTTGTTTCACTGAAAGACATAACTCTGTTGAAGTATGAACTTGGTTATTGAAAGATCCTCCAGTGGAAATTACATAATATCATGATATGAATGAGAACAAGGGAGGACTGACACTACCTCTGGTTCTCTGAAGGCCAGAATTTTACTTGCATAACTTTGGTACCTCAGGCTTATGAAAGGCAAGATGAACCACTGGGACTACGATTCTGAGTTCGCCTCTCCCCCCCCCCCATTTTTTTCCTGTTTGTTTTGTTTCTAGATATATTTTCATTGATTTCAGACAGGGAGAGAGACGGAGAGAGGGAGAGAGATCAATGATGAGAGAGAATCACTGATTGGCTATCTTCTCCATGCCACACACTGAGAAACAAGCTCACAACCCGGGCATGTGCCCTAACTGGGAATCAAACCATGACCTCCTGGTTTATAGGTCCTCCACCACTGAGCCATGCCAGGTGGGCTCTGAGTCACTTTATATAAGAGAGTGCCAAAGGTGGTAAGATGTATTTTGTTCCCTAGTTTCTTCCCCAAACACATTTTCTAATCGTACAAGTTAGGGTAAAATTGTTCCAAATTCCATTTCTTATAACAAATATGGCCTAATTACACTCTCCAAATGAGCACGGAATAAATCTAATTCCACAAGGGCACTTTATACAAGATCCTAATGATCAGAAAACTCCTGTTCCTCCCCCATTAATGTGGTCTTTTCCCACCTCTCCTCCGGTCCACCATTACTTATGTCAAAAGAATGGCCTGGGGATCATTAATGATTGTTGAAGGAAGTCATTTAGGAAATTTAAAAATATATATATTTTTATGGGTTTCAGAGATGAAGGGAGAGGGAAAGAGAGAGAGAAACATGAATGATGAGAGAGAATCACTGGTCGGCTACCTCCTGCTTGCTCCTCCTGGGGATCAAGCCTGCAACCCAGGCATGTGCCCTTGCCTGGAATTGAACCTGGGACCCTTCAGTCTGCAGGCCGTGCTTTATCCACTGAGCCAAACCAGCCAGGGCAGTCATTTAAGAAATTTTAATATACAACGCTTATTAAAACTTATGGGAGAGCACTACTATACCATTGGCAGCCAGTAAAGCAAAGGTCCTACGGCATAAATGACTGTCAGGACGAAAATGCAAGATATGAGACAAGCCACCTGTAAAATACAAGACAGATAAAAAAGAAAACCTTGAACGTTCTAATAATTCCAAAGTAATAAGGGAGGGGGAGCATAAAATTCTTAGTCCATCTTGATTAGGAAAAACAGTGCGGTGGCACGTGGTTATTAAATTACGTAGATTGTTATCTCTATTTTGCAGCTGAAGGAACCCGAATGTGACATCTGAAAAACCGGTGCGATCTAATTAAGTCAGTGATGACAGAAAAGCAACTCTACGAAGAAAAGAAAGAAAAAAAAGACTTTTAGTACACATAACAACAATGGCTGTTTTTGTTTAATAGTAAAAGCATTTCAATTAAAGGTCCTTTGGCTTAACGGCCCTCCTCCCTTCCCAGGGAGTTATCTGGGTAATAACTTGGACATGCAGCTGAAGGTTTTGCTGTGCTGCTGGTACGTTTTCACTGAGGCATTTACCCTCTTCTTTGGAGTCCTTTGTTAGAAAGGGCTCCGGTGTGAAGCAGCTATATAGGATTACAGTAGAGGTCTCTGCAATGAAACAGATGCCTTTTTATTAATCCTGAAAAGTTCCTAGTATCATCTTCCAATCAATCTTTGCTGACAAGAGGAAGTTCACATAACCTGACTCCTGGCTATGTTCCGCCTAGTGGAGAACCTGGTCGTTTCACACAAGCAAATGTCCATGACTTAACAGAAACCTTTGGCCAAACGGGCAGCCTCAGAGAAAAGAGGGCTCTCACAGACCACAGACATGCCCAGAATACCATTACCGAAAGGGCACAGGGCATCAGGGCCCATCAGAACCGCTAACACTAAAAATAAACAGATAGCTGATCAAGTAGTCAAGCAATTCTAAGGGCTGGCGAGGATTCAGAACAACCGGCGTCCTCAGACATTGCTGAGAGACCAGTTTGGCAGTCAGTTTCTTATGCAGCTACACATAACACTTACCGTATATCCCAGAACTGTTTAACAGAGATAAAAACGCACGCACATGCAAATACTTATAAAAAGCTTTGTTAACAGACACCAAAAACTGTAAATAACGGAAAGGCCCACCAGTTGGTGAACAGATAAACAAGTTGTGGTATATCCGCACAATAGAATACTACTTAGCAGCAGAAAAGAATAGAACAGGCTACTGATATACTAGCATGCAACATTCTAGATGAAACTCAAAATAATTAAACTGAGGACAAGAAGCTAGTCATAAGTTCCTCCCTTATTTAGCAGAACATACCTCCAGTACTCACCAGCACATAAAGAGGAAAGAAATCTTTCTGTGGGAAATAAGTCATTAGATAATAAAAAAAATGCCCATAACAGAAGGTATAACACATTGTCACTAAACTAGTCCTATAGCAGTAATTGCTGATTTTACATTACAAACATTTTTAAAAACATATATAAAAATATTTTTGTTGATTTCAGAGAGGAAGGGAGAGGAAGAGAGAGATAGAAATGTCAGTGATGAGAATCATCAATCCATTGCTTCCTCCATGCTCTTCCGACCCCCTCCTAGGGATGGGATTGAGCCCAAAACTCAGGCATGTGCCCTGACCTGGAATCAAACTGTGACCAGGATCCTGGGTCATAGGTTAATGCTCAACCACTGAGCCACACCTGCTGGGGTTTGATAAAAATTTTAAACACACATTGATGCTGTCATTCCACTAAATCAGAGAGAGCAAGGTGGTCACAGAGCAAATAACAGAATTTATTCAGATACCTTAATAAGTGACTCATTATACCACTGCTTATATGGAAGAAGAAGAAAAAAGGGCCGCAACATCCGAGGTTTATTTCATGATAAAAGACAATGGCACGCACCCTTTGGTGGGCTCTTCACTCACGCATTTATAATGTATCTGAAAATAAAACCCTTATTCTTAGCTGCAGATATGAACTTGCAAAAGGTAGTCTACACTCTGTGAAATGCTCTGAGCCACAGGGAAACAAGGCGATTTGACCAAGGTCCTCAAACGAAGGAGTTAGAAGGTATATGGACCATGAACTAAACTGGATTCCATCAAGCTAAATACTAGTATATTTTAAGGCCCCCAAAATATTGTATAGTAAAGATGATAAAGAAAATACAACTTAATTAAATAATCCTATTTCAAAACAGTAAACTATAACTACCTTTGGGCTTTTCTCTAAATAACATTTAACTTATCTTTTATTTACATGATGCCTCGTATGAATATCAATAACATCCTTACTAAACTACAATTTCAGTCCTTCTGTTACAATAACTCGAGTTAAAAGGGTCTTAGTTACAAAAGTGACAAATGGCGGGTGAAACATACTATTTGTTTACCTTACATGGGAAGGCATAAAATAAAATAGGTCAGATAAACAAATGGGGAATGTCAGCTTCTTTACTGCACTTGCCTCATCATTGTTGATGCCCGAGGACAAAAGACAAGTGCATCTAATTGGACAAGAAATTTTTATCAGTTCTGCCTCATGTATCTACTCCTCAGGCATGAAAATCAATAATATAATAGTTTCTGCCCTCAATGTCCTCAAAACACTGCATTTGTTGTCTCCATAAGTAAGAGATCCAGATGCTAAACTTCAGATTTAAAAAAAAAAAAAAATTTGTGAGGTCATGCAGCCCAAGCCATCACTTCAGAGATAGACAACTCAGTAAATGCCAAAAAAGAAAAAAAAAAGTTAGATTAAGATATTTTCAGTGCTATAATAAAATCCCCTAACTTCAAGATTCTGTAATGATCCCATTTAGTTATATTTTTAAGCTTTACTGCCTTTTTAAGTACCCTTTAATTTGCACATAAAGTGCTGTTTCCTTATATATCTCTGATCAACTAAGAGGAAAAAAAATTTAAAGCAAGTTGCAGCCAGAACAAGAAAGATAAACTTGTAACTTTTTTTAAAACTCAGAAAAAGAAAAAAAAACCACTAAGTACCCCCTTATTTACATGTTTTAACTAGTAAAATGTTCACCCCTAAATTACCCATAGGACAAACAAATTCTAGGTATTTTGCTTTTCTTCAACTCTTACCATTGTATACTTAGGAAAAAAGTGAAGGAATGCAAATGAAATCATGATAGTCAGGCTGCTAAATTACTAAAAATCAAGCAGGTTGAGGGATGATAAAATGATTCTATTATTTTTTAAAACAAAATTCACATCTTGTTTACATTGACATAAACTATACAAAACCGACTTTCTTCACCAAAAGTAGCAGCAGTATTTTCTGTGTTATTCCTAGATGACTACAAAACCCATTTTTGTAGGTCTCCCAGGCTTTGACTATAAATCAAGATGAGGCAGTGGGTACAGTATAGTCATGGAAAAAGACAGAATGAAACAAATCCCTCGTCAGTATCCACAGCCTCTGATCCCGTGTTGACGGTGAAACAGAGTGTGCGCCATGAACCTGCTAAGAAGCTTATGAAGATACAGGTTCAACAAAGGAATGCAAACAGCAACATCCAGATTTGGAACAATGATAGGTCCTTCCATTCAACCT
Source organism: Vespertilio murinus (assembly GCA_963924515.1). Classification (NCBI taxonomy): domain Eukaryota; kingdom Metazoa; phylum Chordata; class Mammalia; order Chiroptera; family Vespertilionidae; genus Vespertilio; species Vespertilio murinus. The sequence continues at coordinate 6,120,669 of OZ004717.1, read as the reverse complement.
TTAGCTGTAACTTTTTTCTTTAAGGTCACTGAATCAAGACAAAATCTACACTGAAATCCTTGTTTGGCAAGCTCACCTGTTTCTTTTACTGTCTGGTAATTCCCTTAACTGTCCATTACCGATTTTTAACAGCATACTTAAAACTCCTGCTGGTCCTTACTCATCTTTCTCCAGCCACTTGCAAGGTAAAAAAAAACCATACTTTTTCGAATGTATTATTTTAATCATCACCCCCCAAAAAGACTTATTATAAGGGTAGGCTCCTAAAAATGTTCAACCTGTCACATACAATATTTTATAAATCCTTATTCAATCCCAATGTTAAACACATGTGAATTGTTTTAATAATGCTGGACAGATAATATGAGTTTCTATATTAACACATATAAGTGTTTTCTTGTAGAGAGAACTATGGTTAACAGTGCAAGATCTGGAGTAAATCTATCTGGGTTAAAATCCCAGCTCTGCTAACTCATTAGCTCCATGACCTGGGTAAGTTAGTTTAACCCTCTTTTCTTTAATTTTATCATGTGGAAACTGAGAATAATAATTATACTTTCTTCAGAGTTGCCTAAAAAGGGCTAACTGAGTTAGTTCATTTACATAGAAAGTATGCTATATGCAATGCCTGGCATATGAATCAATGTATGTTTCCACCAACAATAACACTATGATAATCATCACAGATTATCTTCATTGTCATCACTGTCATCTTACCAGCATCTAGCATAATACTTGGTACAGAGGAGGCACTCAAGTGTTGAGTTGACTTGAGTTCCTAAAAATATATAATAATTGTCTCTTTAACCTCAAATGTGCACAAACATCTTATTACTTAAATACTTGTACATCTATTCATACAGGAATCTCAATGTTAATGACTAATTTTTCATATAATTGATTGCATCTCATCTAAAGAAAGTGAACAAAAATGGAAATTCTTCAAATTGACTAGCTTAGCAACAACAGAAAATCAAAGGCTCCAGTAGTGAGAGCTCTGGCTCGAAGGCTGCCAGCAGTAAAGCTGCTATCGGCAGTATTTTTTTTAGTGAACTCACTGAACCATTGGCTTTTGGAAGGAACATTTACAAGAATGAGAAGAGAAATAGACTTCCTTGAAAGTAGTTAGAAAAAAAATGAAGTAGTAAAACTATTTTCTGTGTTTGTTAGACAGTGGAAATTTTTGAGCATGCCCTATTCCAGAGAGACGGTGGACTATGCCCCAGATAGAGTTGTCAGTGCTGACACCAGGCCAGGTCTTGAGACATGGTCTCATGGCCCCTTCCCAGCACACAAGCCTTCTTTCACAGAACACTGTCAGCTTTCTGAAGAACAGGATAACCCTGTGGATAACATGGTCGTCAATGGCATGACTCTGACATTACTTGGGAATAATTGTTTTGTCTTACGTTACATGCTCTGCAAAAACAGGATGTGGTTTATGTGCTTAAAAGTGGTCTTGCTCAAAGGGTTGTGGCTGCTCTCCAGACTCCCTGCATGGAGAATGGCGGAGCAGTCGCCCAGCTAGCCACTCACCCGGCCAGCTAATAATGGCTCCCTAAATTTTAATTTGGCCTGGGCTCCAGTGGCCTTTACTTACATTTGCTCCACAACAGTGTTTTGTTTTTTTGTTTTTTTAAAATATATTTCTATTTTTGTTGATTTCAGAGAGGAAGGGAGAGGGAGAGATAGAAATATCAATGATGAGAGAGAATCATTGATCAGCTGCTTCCTGCATGCCTCAGTGAGCCCACAATGACCAGGAATGGAACCGTGACCTTCTGGTTCATAGGTCGCCACCGCTCAACCACTGAGCCACGCCAGCCAGGCTATCTTCTGTACTTCAGGTAGAAGCCTGCTCTTAAGCACTCTCCCCCAGAAGGAGAATAAAGGCCAGGGAGTTCCCTGCTAGACAAGGAAGTTACCTGAGTCTTTGCCCCTGTGCTGTACAGGCCAGCGGTCCTCCCCATGACAGCAGCATTTGGTATGCAGAAGAAAAATGAAGAAATCACATTGCTGAGGCCATGAGCCAAACATTCCTAGAAGATTGATAACATGGGAATACATCATTTCTTAATAACAATCAGCTTTTAGAGACCACAGGTACAACCTATCAAACCATGAGTCTTGTTTATATCCCATTTCTGTTCTCTCCAATGGTTGTGATTTAGTCATTGCAAAAAACAAACACACACACACACACACACACACACACACACACACACACACACACAAAATGGACATTTACTAAGTGATGAAATGAGGAAGAAACTATTCTAAGTACTTTAGTCATTTAATCCTCATAGGAACCATATGGGGAAATACAAGATATTTATTGTCTCTGCTGCCAATTTCTCCCCCATCTTTTAAATCTCTATAATCAAGGCTATAACACTGACAGCAGCCTCATATATCTCATGTTTACTGTGTTTCCTGATCACGCTATTTTTATTGGGCTGGATTAAGTCTCATGTTGGTTTGTACAGTAACATGCTGCACGGGTTTGTAGTCTAGGAGCAATAAACTATAGCATACATTGAGTAGCCAGATTATTATGATCTCTGAATGCATAATAATCTGGCCATTCGGTGCATGAATTCATGCATGGGTGGGACCCAGCCAGCCTGGCCAGGGGGAGGGGACATGGGCGGTTGGCCGGCCTACCTGCTGGTTGAATTCCTGATCGAGGGGACAATTTGCATATTAGCCTTTTATTATATAGGATATATACTGAGTGGCCAGATTATTATGCATTCAGAGATCCTAATAATCTGGTCACTCAGTGTATATGTAGGTGTATAGCAGTGGATACCATCTAGGTTTGTAAAAGAGAACTCTGATGTTTGAAAAATGACAGAATAGCCTCATGATACATTTTTCAATATGTATTCCCATCAGTCAAGCACCACATGACAATATTCTTCAGTCCTTCCCTTTTTCCCAGATGGTATCTACATTCAATCCAGAATCGGTCCACTTCTCATCTTTTCCATTGCCACATCCCGGTACACACCATCTAATTTTACCTGGATCCTTGTAAAAACCTCCTGATGTTTTGTTTTGTTTTCTGCCTTCCCTGTTACCAGTAACCTGCAGAGACCAGCATCCCTGCCCTTACAGAACTGACATTCTAGTGAGGGAATTCTGACAAAAAAATCAAGATGAATATGTCAAGTACAGCATAGGAAGGCATAGAAAAATCTGGAGTTTAGGATTTTATCTTACCTGGGAAGAAGGGAACATTTAAATAAGAGAGGCATGCAAATATGTAGGGGACCAGCTTCTGGAAAAGGGAAGAGCAAGTCCAAATGTCCTGAGCCAGAATCACCAGTGGTGGATTCAATGAAAAGCAGGCAGCGAACAGAGTAAAAAAAGGATATATAGAGAAACAAAGGGATGTAAAGCTTAGTAAACCTTGGTGAAGAGATTTTCAACCTGGGTACAAGGGTAAACCCCTAGGAAGCTCTGAGTTGAGAAAAGATATGGTCTGCGTTGTACACGACTGTGTCCCTTGTTCTCGGCGCCTGGGACGTTAGTAAGATTTGATACACATCAGTTGAATGAATAAATCTTCTTTTGTGCAGATGACAAAACTGGGGCACAAAAACAATGAAGAGCACCGGGTGTCAGGGTGAGATTAGACAAAGGTGATTTGACATCTGTAGCCGGTGTTCCACCGCTATCTCCGCTGAGCTGCAGGGATGGGGGTGCCACGGGGCTTAAACCAAGACACTGGGAGAAATAGATTCTGAAATGTGGTCAACATGATCTTCATTGTTTGGCCTTCCAAAAGGAGATGCTCACGTCCTTTAGTTTTCTACTAAGAAGAGTAATACTAGTGTTTTCTGTACTTTAAAAACCAACATAATTTTTGTAAGTACTCAATGGTAATATATTTGGATTCCCGCCTAAAAGTAAGTTAAAAAGGAAATCAAGATGCCCCTCTTTCTCAAAATAAGATAAAATTATAAACTAACCCATAAAGGACAGATATTCGGCCATAATAGGTTTAGAGATTTTTTTCCCCTTTTGTTTTTGTCCAATCTATTCTTGCTGTACAGGTAGGAAAGTTATATTTTTCATAGAGTCCACATTTTCAGGATCTGGGAGTTCACAGCAGGATGATACGATAGCTAATGGAGAGGGGCTGGGGCATACTCCACCTGGTTGTCATCCACTGAATATTTGAACTTTCTGGCAGATTCTTGAGCAAGAGAAATGGAGGCCGCATAGCCCACAAGTGCCACTCCGAAAGCTTCTGTGATTACTGCGGAGAGGACATTCATGGGGGGAGCTCTCGGTGGAGGGATTCTGTGGGAAGAAATACATAGTGAAGCCACCAACTTCCATGTAATTTCTGTAACAACTTGCAATGGATTCCACCCCGGCGGTGACTCTGAAGTGTACAGAGAATAAGTAAGAGGCCCATGAGAAAGCCAGGCAGCCTTGCCCTTAAAAGCCCTTTGCTTTCAACATTATTTAGCAGAAAAGCAAACTCGCAAGGAACACCACGGGGACAACACCACACCACTGCCATCTGCACCCGAGCTCACCGCAGGAACTGACTGGATGAAAAATGTTCTACATGTCAGGACAAAAGCGTATTTGGAGCATCCTTTCACTTGGACCTTCTCAAACATTTATTTGGCTGGCATGAGAGGCTGGATTCCCTGCCCTGAACACGGTAGACCTGTATGAGGACACTAGTTTGCTGTGAGCTACAATTTCCTGAGCTAATCCTTACGTTGGCCATTGAGTTCATCAGCTTAATTATGTTTCTAACTCGATCCTTTCACAGCACACTTAACTGTGCATCACGTATGTCAGGGAAAATAGGCATAAAGGCTACATCTACCCTCTGTTGCAAAATATAGGGCCACAGTTAACTGTATCTCAGGTTTAAAGAATTTTTTTAAAAAATATTTACTTCAATGAATGCCTGACCATTGTCTTATTGTCTTTTGAAAACCACTTGTGCCAAATAAAGTCCCATCATTTATTTATGCCTAATGACACTTTGGATATATATATCCGTCTTTCTGGGGAAAAAGAAGAAGAAACAGGGAAGGCAATACATGTTCATTTACTATCTAGTAAGTAAGTAGATTGCTCAACCCTTTCATATCAACTGTATGGGGAAGGAGGCTAGGGAATGGATCTAAATCACAGAGTGAATGATAGCGCCGAGATTCAATCTCAGCTCCGTCTCATTTCAATGCCATACTCTTTTTAAAAAAATATATTTTATTAATTTTCTACAAAGAGGAAGGGAGAGAGACAGAGTGTTAGAAACATCAATGAGAGAGAAACATCGATCAGCTGCATCCTGCACACCTCCCACTGGAGATGTGCCCGCAACCAAGGTACATGCCCTTGACCAGAATCGAACCCCGGACCCTTGAGTCCGCAGGCCAACGCTCTATCCACTGAGCCAAACCGGTTTTGGCAATGCCATACTCTTGTTGATTCCTTAAGAGGGCTGAGTCTGGAATGTTAACTCAAAATAAGGGAGAATTAGTGTGGATGAAGGAGAGGCACACATTTTTTTTTTTACCTACTTGCTAAAGTTTACTCCCAAAACAAATGTACTTGTATCACTCTAAAAATATATGCTATCCAAGGGTACTACCATTTGAAAGTATTGGAACTTCTGTTTCATGGAAATTGAGCTTGCCTAATTATTAACCCCAATAAACTGACCTAGAAAGAAACAATAAACTGGCTTTTGAAGGCGAAAAAGTGGATAGCTTTTACAGAAACCAAATTGACCCAGATAATAACCATTAACCTCTAACTGCATTAAATTATATTTTTAATCTCTAGCTGTTTTCTATTCTCCCTCCATTTTAATGTAGTTAGAAACCAACGTTTGGGCGTGAAAGGTAATATTATAGAGGGCTCAATAATTAACTTTCCCCTAATTTATAAATATTGGTATGTATACACCTCTTTAAAAGGGTAAGGTTGGTGGGGTGGGGTAAGAGATCAACTTGTATGCATGCATATAAGCATAACCCATGGACACAAGACACTGGGTATGAAGGCGGGGTGAAGGCAAGTGCCAGGAGGAGGTCAATGGGGGAAAAGAAAAGGAGAATATGTACTACCATTTGTAATACCTTAAACAATAAAAATTAAAAAGGGAAATGAGCCATAAGACACACCCTCTTGCTGAAGATGCCTTTGTTTCTTCCATGCTGTACTTGGAACAACGTTTTGCCCTTTCAGGGTGAACAGTGCTTGTTTTGTTTGTTTGTTTGTTTGTTTGTTTGTTTCCATCCTGGTGCAGACCAGTTCTTCTTGTGAACCTTCCTCTTAGTGTTCAGAGAAAAGCTTTCAGACAGTAAGGAAACCATGCCCTCTTCTCCACTCCACACTCTCCCTGGCCATTACACAATACCCTGGCCTATGAGTTTGCTACTTCAGATAACGCTTGTGTACTTTTACTATATTTTAAGTGAAATAAAAGTAGTCATCAGAATATGTAAGTGAAATGGGGAAGACTAAATTCCAGAACATGACTCTAATTGAGAAATGCGATGCCCTCATTTAAAAAATAGCAACCACCTGACTAGCGTGGCTCAGTGGGTGAATACCGACCTATGAATCAGGAGTTCCTGGGTGTGTTTTTTGTTTTGTTTTGTTTTAATATATTTTTATTGATTTTTTTACAGACAGGAAGAGAGAGGGACAGAGAGCTAGAAACATCGACCAGCCGCCTCCTGCACACCCCCTACCAGGGATGTGCCCGCAACCAATGTACATGCCCTTGACCAGAATGGAACCTGGGACCTTTCAGTCCACAGACTGACGCTCTATCCACTGAGCCACACCAGTTTCGGCAGGAGATCCTGGTTTGATTCCTGGTCAGGGCACATGCCTGCCTGGGTTTTGGTCTCGATTCCCAGTGTGGGACATTCGGGAGGCAGCTGATCAATGATTCTCTCATGGTTGATTTTTCTATCTCTCTCTCCCTCTCTCTTCCTCTCTGAAATAAATAAAAATATATATTTAATAAAAAAACAATATTTTTGTAAATAATTTCCAAATCTTTTATCTGAAGCAATGTGCATAAAATAATCAACTAATAGATCTCAGAGGGTAGGAGTTGGAAGACAGGAAGAAATTAACCAAAGAACTAATATGCATATATGCATAACTCATGGACACAGACAATAGTGTGGGAAGACCTGGGAGGGCTGCATGCATAGAGAGGGACAGATGGGGATAGGAAATTGGGGACAACTATAATACTGTCAGCAATAAATTTGAAGAAACAGTTACCAACTTTCCTAGTTATATGTAAACAGTCTAAGATGTTAGTCTTTTTCTATCTGTGTATTATTTGTTTTTATCACTTAAAAAAATAAGGAAATAATTAGAACTTTGTTCTTTACAGGTTCTTTGAAATAAATAAAATCCATACCACCTACCTCCAGTCTAGTCCCTTCTTCCATCAAAAACAAAGGAACATACAAACAAAAAAGTAAGAAAAAAGACATTACCCTTTTGGAATATGACCAAGGACTTCTAATCCATATGTATTTTCCATATCCATATAATAGCAAGCCAATGATGCAGCAATAACCTGTGTGGTTACATTTGGGGGGAAAATTATTAGTAGCCTTTCAAACATCTTTTAAAAAATTAATGTTGAAAGTAAACATTGTTCATGTGTCCCAGGATTGTCATGAGTGATGTAGCAATTATACGGATTTTTTTAAAAATTAGGACATCTTAAAATTCCAAGGATGGCCAAAGCTGGTTTGGCTCAGTGGATAGAGCGTCGGCCTGCGGACTGAAAGGTCCCGGGTTCGATTCCGGTCAAGGGCATGTACATTGGTTGCGGGCACATCCCCAGTAGGCGGTGTGCAGGAGGCAGCTGGTCGATGTTTCTCTCTCATTGATATTTCTGGCTCTCTGTCCCTCTCCCTTCCTCTCTGTGGAAAATCAATAAAAATCTATTTTAAAAAAATTTCAAAGGATACTTCTGAGATTTTAGAGCACTTAATCTGTAGTCTCAAAAATTAAATGGTGCTATAATAATACTAGAGGCCTGATGTATGAAATTCATGCACTCAGGGGGTGGTCCCTCAGCCCAGCCTTTGCCGACTCGCAGTCTGGGACCTCTTGCTCCTTACGGCCCCAGCTCACTGCTCCTTAATGTTCACCAGCTGTGAGCCGGGCTTCTGGCTGAGCGATGCTCCCCATGTGGGAGCGCACTGACCACCAAGGGGAAGCTCCTGCACTGAGCATCTGCCCCTTCGTGGTCAGTGCATATCATAACCACCTATCATTCTGTTGGTTCCGCCATAATGGTTGCTTAGGATTTTATTATATAGACTAGGGGCCCAGTGCAAGAATTTGTGCACTTTGAAAGGAACTGTGGGCAGCAAGGCTGAGGTAGGCAAAGGGGCAGGTCTCAGACAATCCTCTGCGCCCCCACCCAGGCCCTCCCACCAAGGCCCCTTGTCCCCTGTCTGCTGACAGCCCCGCTCCCGCTGCCGCCACCACCGCCACTCCCACACGTTAATGGCACTGGTGCCACTTGCACCCACTGACGCCCCCTGATGGTCAGCGCACATCATAGCAACCAGTTTTTCCACCATTTGGTCTATTTGCCTATTAGCTTTTTATTATATAGGATTTGTAAAAATGTTTTACTCTACTTAAACCCAATTATGTCTAATTTTGAAGGGGAGAAAAACAGACTATAGGAATGTGTGTGTGTGTGTGTGTGTGTGTGTGTGTGTGTGTGTGTGAAGTTACCACAACCCAACCTTAATACTTGTCTCTTGTGACATGGAAGGATGTTTTAGAAAGTAGCATGTTTTGAGAAATTGCATTGATATTCCTAATGAAGATTAGTAATCAATAATGTGGACAAAAAGGGGCCACCTGCTAATCTGACCAGCTCAGAAAAGCCTGCGAGGTAGCCTTGCAAACTCAGAGAGCTGAGGTACCACAAAGGATGCTCTGGAATTCAAACTTTTTTTTTTTAACTAAAAGCAGTTTATGGTGGGTAGTCATGTTCTAGGCAGGTATCTTCCTTGACAAAGGTCAGTCTTTACCTTAACTGTACCTCTCAATATTGTTTGCATCTATGATAACATTTCCTTGGAATGTCGAAATAATTTTCCTTTTTCCGCACCCCTGAAGGCACAGACCCTGCTCTGCGGAGACCACAGACCCCCTCGTTGTCACCGAGTTTATTGTTGACTGTGAACTATCCTATACCCACTATGTAAAAAAGGTATGTCTATCCTTTTACTTTTTATCCAATCCCAGAGGTTTCCCACCTTGCCTTCTCCCACCTCCCTACTCTGTCACCTGTGGATTCCATGTGACCCACCTGCATCTCCTCTTCTGATTGTAATGTAAAAAGTAAAGGGCAAAACTTTGCAGCCAGTATCACTCTGGCCTCTCAGCCATGCACCAGCTCCCAGGGAGTTCCCCTGTCCATGAGTCCCTTCCTCTGAGCAGTCTCTAGGTTTGCCTTTAGTGCTCCTTAGATATCATACGTCCAATCAGCTATGCTTCTCTTGTGTTTTTGTTTTTCTTCTTCAAGTTGATTGCACGGTATTTTAGCTATAAATCCTGTCCCTGGTTAAGAGCAAGGGCACAAAGCCTCCTGTTATGCCACAGCCTCTGGCCCCCTCTAGAAATGTCCTATATTCAAAGTCTTAGGATATATGTTCTCATACTTAGATAAAAATAACAAGAATATGAGAAATTCTGTAACAACCGAAAACGTGTGTGTGAAGTGACCTCAAATGTTCCCTGGTCTTACATGAATGGATAGCCACCCAAATGAGACATCTTCATGAGACGTAGGAGCAGCTGTGTGCTACTGTAGGCAACGTGGTGAACCTCAGCAGGTCACCCCAACAGCTGGCAGACATTGCAGGGCAGAAGGCTAACTGTAGATTCCGTACTTACCAGAACCAAATCGACGGGCAGGACGGCTTTAATTCTCCTTTTGAAATGCTCGTTCAACTCCTTCACCATCACCAGCACCGCAATGCTCAGCAAGGATAAGAGCAGGGCTTCCAGGCGAACAGACTTGATGTTCTCAAAGACATACGTGTAGATCTACAGTGATGAGGAGACATGCAAAGAAAACAGAGGGCCACCCGCACTGTAACCACCTCTGACTCCAAATGAACGCCGTAATGTTTACCAAGAAATCTTAATGGCTGTAGGATGGGAAGGTGAGGTATAGATGGGTGGTCAGTGCAAAGCTCTCATTCGCTGCACGCACAAAATTTCTTTGCCCTTGATGCTTCTAGTGAATGCAGGGGTTGCTTCTTTCATACATAAGAACGCTGTGTATGACTCCTTCCCGCCACTTCAAGAAGAGATGCTCAAGCTCAGTTACACGGAGACTCACTGTTAAGTGCAGTGAGGGGATTTCATAGGCTCTCTTGGACCCCCCCCCACTCTTCCTCAAACCCGAGAATCAAATACAAAGGAGGCAAGCACTGGTATTTAAATGACATCAGGTATTTGGTTTAATGTAAAACATTGCCATGTTCTCAGACGTTCAATATTTTATTTACCTTTCAATTGCCACATGCTTTATGCCAACCACCACGCTCAATTCTAGGTCTACAAAGGTGAACAATTTAGATGAGCCTCCGTATTTTTAGAGCTAACCATCTAGCGAGTAAACTACCAATTAAAACAACAAATTAGTTCACTTATGGTGCTATAAACATAAAGGTGCACCCGAAGCATATGTGTCTTAGAGGGGTTAGTGGTCAGCAGAGCTGTCCCTGAAGAAGATGAACAGGAATCGGCCAGATGATGGATCAGAGATAGAGTGGGAGGAGTCTGTCTTGCCTAAAATACATAGAATGTGAGAAGTGAGAAGACTGTATGCCTTCTATATAAATCTATACATATTTATTTACTTACAAATAAGATGACAAATAGGCTGAGACACTGGTGCCATTTCAAATAAATCCACTTGTGTATGTGTATTCTTTATATTTATTTGAGTGTACTTTTCATTTTTATTTGTTTTTTCTCAGTTTACTTTCAATTTTATTTTGTATTGTCTCTGTATTCAGGTTAGTGTCAAAGAAAGAATCTTAGAAGCAGCAAGAGGAATACAGGATTGGCATGAAATATTCAACGTGATGAAAAGCAAGGTCCTATAACCTGCTACATTTTCTATCCCAACTCACGATTGAATCAAGCTACCGGAGAGCTTTCTGTTTCTCTCCCATTCAATTTACACTGTCGATTTTCCAGGGTTTATGAAACATTCCTAAAATTCACAACAGAAACATCAAAATAACTGAGGGGGAGATGTGGGCTTTCAGCAAACCACCATGAATTCTTAACTCAGAAATCCCAGATTTGTTCTCCTCATCTGAACCTCCTGTGTGCATATCTAATTGTGATCTCATTCTCTAGAAAAGAAAAGGTGTCGTGGGCTCTGCTTTCCTTCTGACTTTTTAATCCCCTTTTATTAGCATTCTTGGTTCCTGCTTTGCAGCCTGCAGGAGTGTTTAAACTAGGAAAATGCTTTGCGTGTCCTGCAGAGACGGGGCTGAGAGTGAAACTGTTTTCCAGTTCTGAAACTCCTTGTTTTTAAGGAAAGAGATAAAACTTCCAACAAGGGCAGTCTAACAGATTGCCAAGCTTGCCTCGTGCTCTTGGTTGTCCAGTCTAATTAGCATATTTTGCTTTTATTTTTATAGATAACCCAAGTTTCTTTCTTTTTAAAAAAAAATATTTTATTGATTTTTTTACAGAGAGGAAGAGAGAGAGAGCCAGAAACATAGAAGAGAAAGAAACATCAATCACCACCTCCTGCACCCTCTACTGGGGATGTGCCCGCAACCAAGGTACATGCCATTGACCAGAATCGAATCTAGCACCTCTTGAGTCTGTAGGCTGACACTCTATCCACTGAGCCAAACCGGCTAGGGCTAACCCAAGTTTCTTTAATATGGAAATATCTCAGTGTTGTAATGAAACTAATCCTACTTTGTGAAATACACACCAAAATATATATGAACGAAGACATATTGGAAAACTCACGTAAAATAATCCGAGAGGCCCGGATATGTAGGGCATTTTCATTCCCAAGAGATACTTGACTTGTGAAGTCACCACATGCGTGGCAGCCCCCGTTGTCATGGCGCTGATCACGGGCTCCGTGAACAGGAAGGTCGCACCGCCCAGTTGTAGGGCAAACATGGCCACCTAAGAGGACACAGCACAAGAAGTCTCCCGAGGTTGCCACATAGTTTCATATCCCACACCACTGCACTTCACACAGACGTGGAGAACCAATGTAAAAGGGGATTCTACAATGTTATGTGCTCGATCCCTTGAGTTTTCTTGACAGCATTACCAGGTTCCAGGACTCTAATAAATGGTATTAGGAACAATCCAAAGTGTTTCGATTAGAATGAACATGTTATATTTTCCTGAATATTTACTTCACTGTATGTCTCTTTTCCTAATCATACATGTTACCAAGAAATTCTAGAAAATCAGTTGATCTCTGTGGGGGAAAATCAAATTTGCAATTATTTTAAAAATCTAAAATGGCACCATTACTGATGCCTTAATATGGTTGAATCTGGACTGACAAGACAAAAAAATAAATATGAAATAACACCCTCTTTTTTTTCTTCAGTGAAATAGCAGGAAATTCCTAGGGAGCATGTGTTTTAAGTAACCATAGGTGGTGGGTGCTAGGCGTATAAAAGGATTAACTACTTCAGTGCTTAGAGTAAGACTGGAAGCCAGGGCAGGGACTTATGCATAAGGTAGGAATCCCAGCCAGGAAGACTGAGTTGGTTTCAGTGGACAAAACTATACATAATTATTTAGAAGAGTACTCAGGTGATGCCATGCCAGTGAAACCAGCTGTGTCAAATTTATCATAGACTGAGACACTGGTGCCATTTTAAATAAATCCATTTGCTAAGACGAACTAGGAATTTTTGTAATTTTTCTTTTGTCTTTTTGGGGAAGACAATATTTTCAATGATTTTTTTTTTCTACAGAGGAATTAAGCTTTCCCCTCTTATCTGTGTAGGAAACCAAATCATTCCAATAGTTGAACCCTAAGAGCAACCCAAGTAAAACAACTCAGTTGGTGAGCCAGGGTCCCAAGTCAGAAATGAAAAACTCTTTTTTAGAATGTTTGTTCTTAAAAAGTCAAAAACTACTTCTCTGTAACTTCTAACTCATTTACTCAACCAGTACTTATAGAGTAACTATTCTCTGTACCAGACCGTATTTTCATAAAGACAAAACACATCTGCCTCTTATCCATCTAAACAGACACACCCATGAACATGAATAAACATAAAGCTCCAACTGTCTTTTGCTCTGTCTCGATTTCCTCATCCCCACATCTCAGTACCACGTACCTGAATCACACCTCCCAGGAAGGAAACAGATGCAGCAATACCAATTCTTTCCATCTCAAAGTCAGATAAGCCCAGGATGCTTGTGTTGCTTTGTTTAGTGAGGTTCTGGCTACTCGGAGGGACAAGCCGTTCCACCGCGTTGGCTGATATTAAGGATGTCAAGGCACAAGTGCCTAAAAAGGGGGTGAGGAGGGGAATCTCCTATTAGTCACAGACACAATAAAAATTGTTGAAGTCGATCACTAAAGTTGAAGCCATACTGTAAAACCAAGTCGATCTGTTAGAAACACTCACCCCTGCACCCCCATTACTCCAACCTTTGTTCCGCTCCATGGAATAAATAGAAAATCACCTTTTTCATACACATATTCCTTCAACATACAACCACACCCATCTATTTTCTATTCCTTCCCAGATCATACACATCCCAACCTCTCAGTAGACCTGCACAGAGAATATCCCCAGTGCACAGATTAAGATCATGGACTAGACATAAATCTAGCCCCTCCATTTTTTTCTCTAATGTGACAAAGCATATTACTGTGAGTCTAAAATTGCCTCATCTGTAAAATGGGAGTCATATATCTATACTTCAGAGTTTGGGGCAATATAATTAAGATGATAAATATGAAGACCCCAGTATGCTCACTGGCTTAATATGAGTTCTTTGCATGAATCTGAAGTTCTTCGCCTGCTATGTTTGCTCTTCTATCTACTTGTGCAAACCCTGCTGTCTTTTAAGGTCTGTCTCCAATCCCATGTCCATAAGGATCCATTTCAGAACATGCAAGTCAGCTTTAATCATTCTTCTCTCTGTGCTTCCATAGGAGAGTAGACCTTTATTATAGTATAACAACAGGCTGTGGCCATAAAATGATTAAGTATACCAATTCTGTGTAATGTAATTAAAGTTTGATGGTGTTTCCCAAAAACTGTCCTGGTCTCACACAAATGTGGGACAATTTTCAATGTCTTATTTGTGTAGCAAGTACTAAGCTAGACACTGTACATCAATCATCTCTTCTAACTCTTACTATAATCATGTGAATTGTTTTGCATTTCAATATTAAGAAAGCACCAAATAAACCTTTAACACTTTGCCTAAGCTTATGCAAATATCAAGCAAAATATGAGATATACACCCAGGACTAACTCTAAAGCCCGTGTTTTTAACCATCTCGTTCTATTACCAATATACTTGTGACAGTTTGCATTCTATTTGTTAATGCAGAGCTAAGTAAGCTAAAAAAATGTATATTAATTAAAGAGGATTAGAGATTATAGCTTAGAAGAAACCTAAAAGATCAATTATGTGGGAAATACTTTTCAATATTTAAGTCACTAAATTTTAGAAATTCTTATCTTTATCCCTCAACGTGCTTATTTTCTACATTTCATTGTAAAATCAGAACATTTCTCTTTCTTTTATGGGCTTTTTACTGCTAAAAAAGGTGAAGATCCTTTAACAATAAACTGGTTCCATGGTAATTTTGTTTACAACATGCATCGAGTGGCTGAGGCACAGAAAGTAAAATGTCTTAGCTCTAATATTTGCTGAGATTTTCCATAGTAAAGGTAGAAATGTAATCAATAACTAATGATCACTTCTCGGGTCCTTTTCTTCACAAACAAGAGAGGCATCATCAGAAACAGAAAGTATTACCTGTGGCAACATGACGTCCCATTCCAAAGATGGCATAAATGATGGCAGGGAATAAAGATCCGTATAAACCGAACACGGGGTGCACAGATGAGAGAATAGCAAAGGCCAACCCTGTGAAGAAAGCCAGCATAACGAAGACCATTTTATAACCCAGAATGTAGTCCATTACAAAGCAGAATGAATATTGGCTTATTCAGTAACAAGATAAGCCATAATTTTATTATTCTGTTTGCTCCATGAGAGACTAACATCATGGTTCTAAATAACAGAAAATGCACTCATTAGTTTATATTTCATTTCATTTCACATTTTTGGAGTACTGCTTTTTGTCCTTACTTACAAAGATCTACATATATAAAAGCCCAGCAACTGGAGGGCAGAATGAGCAGAATCACCAGTCGACCAGTCGCTATGACGTGCACTGACCACCAGGGGGCAGACGCTCAATGCAGGAGCTGCCCCCTGGTGGTCAGTGTGCACCCAGAAGTAGGAGCTCCACTCAGCTGACCAGGATGAGCAGCACTCCCACAGTGGGCAGATCCCCCATAGGCCTTGCCCCCCAACCAGTGCACAAATCCGTGCTCCGGGCCTCTAGTAACTACATGAAAATATTTGTGTTGAGTGTCTTCCTGTAGAAGTGTTAATATCACAGCAAAATATCTTTGCACACTTAACAAAGCATTTTCACGTGTATTTTTTTTTAAAGTTTTTGTTTTGTTTTGTTAATCCCCACCTGAAGATATTTTCCCATTGATTTTTTTAGGGAGAACAGAAAAGAGAGAGAAAGACAGCGAGAAATATGGATGTGAGAGAAATGCATCAATTGGTTGGCTCCTGCACGAGCCCCGACCGGGGCCTAGGCCCAGATGGAATCTGCAGCCAAAATACGTGCCCTTGATTGGAAATGAACCTGTGGCCCTTTGGTCTGCAGGCCAATGCTCTATCCACTGAGCAAACTGGCTAGGGCTCACATGTACAATTTTATTTGCCTAAAAGCATCTGTGAGATAGGCAGGGTTTGTAGCTTTACCACTGACAAATGAGAAGCCTGACATGAAAGGTGACTAAGGCTGGAACAAAAAGAGCACACATTCAAAGTGCCTTGTTGGCCGGCTGGCTGGCTGGCCTAAGATTGTGTATCTCAGAGGCTGGGCCAGTGTGTGCATGCATGCAGTTCCCATATTTGGACCACAGGAATTTAGTCATTTAGGTACAATTTCTTAGAGTGAAAAAAGAATCAACTTTGATTATTCAAAGAGTAAGAAGTAGCTAATAATCATTCATTTCCATTCCTAATAGATTCTACTGTCTACATACTTTGTATGTGGCATGCACATCAAAAAATGTCCCAGTGTGTCAAAATGACTACTAATGGTTTAAAGGTCACCGAAATAAACGTGATCTTGTTTGTGGCTGGTCCTTGGCATTAAACAGCTAGTTAAGGTCCTGATAAATCCATTCAAGTCTATACACACTCTTCTCCATGTTTAATAAATAAGGTGTTCCATACAATAAGAGCAGAATTACAACCTTAACTTTTTAAATCTGGGAATAAAATTGCTGCAAGTGCTGATAGATATTTGTATTACCTCATCTAACTTAGATAAGAGCAAAGGCAACACAATAAACAAAAGTATAAAGGAATGAAATAAAAAAAAATGAGTATTAGGTTAAAGGATGTCCAAAAAAGGATAGATAGAAAAGCAAGGAAAAGACGGAGGGGGGAGGGGGGGATAGAGTGAGAAATAAAAAACAAGATTTTTAATGGCTCATTATTTTTAAAAAATATATATTTTATTGATTTTTCACAGAGAAGAAGAGAGAGTGATAGAGAGTTAGAAACATCAATGAGAGAGAATCACCGATCAGCTGCCTCCTGCATACCCCCACTGGGGATGTGCCCGCAACCAAGGTACATGCCCTTCAGTCCGCAGGCCGACGCTCTATTCACTGAGCCAAACCGGTGTTGGCAATTATTTTTAAAGATCAAAAATCATGTATTGATAATGCAAGTTTGTTATATCCACACAAAAAAATGACTACTGGAAGACTTTAAAAGATGCAATATTGGGGGTGGGGGGGATGTTTTGTAGGTACAGTAACGGTTAATATAGTAGAGGAATAGAAAAGACTCTATATTCCTACATCAATCTCATCAGTAGTTTCAAGGTCTGTGAACACTGCCAAATGTCTGAGTGTGAAGTCGGACATTAATCACAAACACCCCTCATGCCTCAGATGCAGGCTGCAGTGAGAATGGCTTCCGTCGCCATAGGATCTGACCCCTGACCAAGAAGGAGCGTGAAAGCAGGCAGGTAGCTCAGCCTCCGCTGCTGCTATAATCTCTTGGCTGAGAAAGCTGGAGACTGACCCTGTCACTACTGATGAGAAAAAACTGTTTATCACAGAGAAGGCGATGTTTCATATTTAAGATACAAATATTTACTTTCAGGACAGTTTTGTCTGGATTTACACAATAAGCAATTATTCTGGGGGGAAAAACCTGTAAAAGATTGTTTCTAGAACTTGAGAATTGGGCAGAAATTATAGAGAGAGAGCCACTCTATTGAAGTCCTTATATTTTGTTGTCTTAGTGGCCACTGTCTTAAATCCTTTACAAAAAGTCATTAAAAATAAATTACAAATGTAAATGTAAGACTTGAAACCATAAAACTCCTAGGAAAAAATAGGCAGTAAATTTTTTAGCATTGCTTCTACTGATATATTTTTTTATGTGTCTCCCTAGGCAAGGAAAACAGAAGAAAAAAAATACACCAATGGGACCACATCAATCTAAAGTTTGCACAGTGAGTGAAGGAAACCATCAACAACAACAACAAAACACATCCTACCAAATGGGAGAAGATATTTGCCAATGATATATCTGAGAAAGGGTTAATATCCAAAATGTATAAAGAAGTCACACAACTTAACCCAAAAAAAACTAAGAGCCTTATTTTAATAATGAGCTAAGGATCTGAACAGGCATTTCTCCAATGAGGACACACAGGTGGCCAACAGACATATTTAAAAATAATCAACACCAGTAACCATGAGGGAAATGCAAATGAAAACCAGGATGAAATATCATTTCACAGATATCAGAATGGCTATCATTAACAAATCAACAAGTGTTGGCAAGGATGTGGAAAAAACACATTGCTGTTTGGGATTATAAATTAGTGCAGCCATTATATAAAACAGTATAGGTTCCTCAAAAAATTAAAAACAGAACTACAATATGACATAGCAATTCTACTTCCGGGTATGTATCCAAAGAAATCCAAAATACTAACTCAAAAAGATATACACATCCCTGTTTTCATTACAGCATTATTTTCAATAGCCAATATATGAATGCAACCTGAATGTCCTTTGATAAACAATTAGGAAAGAAAATGTGGTACACATATACAATGGGATATTAGTCATGCATAAACCCGGCAATCAGACATCTCCTGAGGGGTCCCAGGTTGCGAGAGGGTGCAGGTCAAGTTTAGGGACCCCCCCTCCATGCACAAACTTCATGCACCAGGCCTCTAGTCCTATATAATAAAAAAGCTAATATGCAAATTGACTGAACTGTGGTACGACCAGTCGCTATGATGCGCACTGACCACCAGGGGGCAGACGCTTAACACAGGAGCTGCTCCCTGGTGGTCAGTGCATTCCCACAGAGGGTGTGCCGCTCAGCCAGAAGCTGGATTTACAGCTGCAGAACGCAGTGGTGGAGGTGGGAGCTTCTCCCACCTCCAAGGCAGTGCTAAGGAGCAGCAAGCCCTGCTTCTGGCCGAGTGGTGCTCCCACAGGGAGAGCACTGGGCTCGTGGCTGGAGAGCACAGTGGTAGTGGTGCCTCTACAGCCCCCACAGCAGCACTGAGGATCCCTTGGGGGATGTCTGCCTGCAGCTAAGGGTTCCAGATTGCAAGAGGGCACAGGCAAGGCTGAAGGACCCCTTCCCCCTTTGCATGAATGTCGTGCACCAGGCCTCTAGTGTATATATAAAAGAAAGTCAGGTTAGAGCTAGGTAGCTAATACTAGGGTTCAATATCCCCAAAGCCTGAGACCATGCAGGGGAATCGTCCCAGAAAACCCTTTAGCTTTTGCAATCTAATATGCTTCAGGAGTTTCCATTTATTGTTCACATGTCATTAAGCTGCCCTCAGGAGTGCAATGAAGCTCCACTTCCACACATGTTTCTGTGCCAGTAATGCCACACATTCTGCAGAATTACAGGAACATCCATCTCTTCCCTGCTAAGGCAGCATAAAATTTTCATGGCGTGGGAACAGAATTCTAGGTTGTCCCTTAGCATTACAAGCTCAGACATCCTCATAGTGCTCCTCAGTGAATTAGGTTCTTATATGGCAAGTCATGCATTGTAGGCCTCCACTCTTGTCTCAGTGCTTGAGTTTTCAGGTTAGAAACCCAGAAACTATTTCCCCCCAAGTGTCACTCAGGCTAGAACAGCCGTGGGCAAACTACGGTCCATGGGCCGGATCCAGCCCGTTCGGCTGTTCTATCTGGCCCAGGGAGCAGAAAGAGTGGAGTGTTCTCTTGCTCTCCCCTCCGCTCCTTCACCAGCAGCCCAAGATGAGAGTGCCAGCATGGTCAGGCTGCTTTTGTTCCGGCCCTCCAGTCCAGTTTAAGAACCCATTGTGGCCCTCGAGTCAAAAAGTTTGCCCACCCCTGGTTTAGACTGTTAACTAAATACTCTCTAGACCAGAGTCTTATACTACTTAGCTTGCCATCCATGTTGGTGGCATGTTTTAAGTCAACGACCTTCTCTAGAATGTTTGCTCATCTTCAAAATACGTTCAGTAGAGTGAAAAGAGGTATTCATTTCTATTGTTTGTTATGAGGGAAGAATAAAAATTTATCCCTTCTTTCTTGTAAGTTCTTGAAGAAAAGGAACCTATAATGATTGCCAATATTGTATTCACACAAATGAAATGTAATGATATATAAATACCTTCCCACCTTCATTACTCTATATTTTGTAGTAGTTGTTTTCCTTGTAATTTCACCTTTTGAGTCTAAAAGGTGCAGAGACGATAGCTAAATGCAAAAGTAATATGAAGAGGAGAGTATTTGAACCTTCCTAAAGAAATGTCTTTTATTATTAAGAACACTAGAGGCCCGATGCATGAAATTAATGCAAAAATAGGCCTTCCTTCCCCTGCCTGCACCAGCTTCACTCTGGCACCCAGGACTGGGCTTCCCTCCGGCCACTGGCAGGCACCCAGGTCCTGGGCTTCCCTTGCAGCCCTGGCTTCATCCCAAAGGATGTCCAGTCTAGTTAGCATATTATGCTTTTATTATTATAGATTGGTATTATAAATATTTTGGCAGTATAGAGTATAGTAATATAAACTATTACAACCAAGATTACTCTACCCAGCAAAGTTATCATCCAAAATTGAAGGGCAGATAAAGAGCTTCACAGATAAGAAAAAACTAGAGGAGTTCATCACCACCAAACCAGTATTATGTGAAATGCTGAAAGGTATTCTTTAAGAAGAGGAAGAAGAAGAAAAAAGATAAAAATTATGATCAACAAGTGAAATCTAAAAATCAAATGAATTAAAAATCCGAGGAACAGAATAAACTGGTGAATATAATAGAATCAGGGGCAAAGAAAGGGAGTGGATTGATAATTATCAGGGGGAAAGGGATGTGGGGGTGCAGGAAGAGACTGGATTAAAATCGTATACCTATGGATGAGGACAATGAGGGGCAGGGAGTAAGGGCAGAGGGTGGGGTGGAAACTGGGTGGAAGAAAACTATGGGGTGGAGGGGGAGAAACAATTGTAATAATCTGAGCAATAAAGATTTATTAAATTTAAAAAAATAAAATTCTGCCGCACACCAAAATTGGTTGTGGTGATAGTTGCACAACTTGAGAATATCCTAAAAGTCATTGAATTGTACACTTTAAATGGATGATTGCACTGTATATGAATTATATCTCAAAAAAAAAAAAACTGTGGGATTTTTTAGAGAAAAAAAACTATTAAAATGTTGACTGTAATTAAGTCCTAACTCTATCACTTATTAGGCTGGAGGACTAGGAAAAAATATTTAATTTTCTAAGCCTCCATTTTTGTATGTGGAAAATGGAGAAGAGACAGCTGTCTCTTGGGATTTTGTTAGGATAGGGGAAGACAATGCATGTAAGGAGCTTAGTACAATACTCCTTACGGCAATGTCATGATATTTCCCTTTTCATATTTCCATAGTGGCTAAGCATGAGCAAGTTTGAGAGGATTGTTTTTAAAAGAAGAGGTAATTTTAGAAGAATGAGTCTTTCATTGCACCAACAAAAACATTTAAGGCCTTTCTAGCGGTATAGACTTGTCCACTCACTGGGAGACTTCCGAGAGAAACAGCAGCCAGACCCATAACTTTAGGAGACACGAAGTCTGAATAAACTTTGTGCTTCTCATCAGTTGGGAACTAACCAGTTTTTTCTCATAACTAATTAAATATGTAAATCATAAACAAAATTTCTCAAAATCTATAGAAGCCATATGATTAACTAATAATGACTTACACATAAATGCTATCATTCATGACATACCACAGGTATTTTATTATACCTCCAATTTCTTTATTAACCTGACATTTTACAAAGGTGAAAAGACAAATTGGTTTTAAGTATGTCTTTCACTTCACATTAAAATCAAACAAAATAAATTTATAACATCTACTGAAACTATTCAAAAGCCCTTGTACATTAATCACCTAAGTTTCAAAGTATGTGACAGTGTCTCCTTTGAACAAAACTGATTAAAATCAAGCCTGGAAATAACTCTAACCTGCTGTTTATTTTGAGCTTTTATGAAATATTACTATGTTTTGCTGTTGACAAAACTGCCATTAAAAATGCAATAAAAGATTATTCAGAAAAAAATGTAATGCCATAAAATGTGGTAGTACTATGGATCTTAAAGCACCAGCAGATGTTTCTAATCACATTAAAAAAATACACAAACAAGTTTGTTTCAACTACTCAGTAATTCAGTTAAAAGAGTGCATATCATGGAATGGTAGGGACTATTATTCAAGACAGGGAGGCAGTGAAACTGCAAGGAAACATAAATCTACAAAGTCTGTGCTGAGGAGTGTTCCAAATTCTCAAGGCTGAGAAGTCAGTTCCTTTCCTTGCCACAGTTAGTAAATTATTACCTGAACTAAAGAAATACAATGAGTATACCTTTAAGGAAAACACACACACACTCTCTCACATGTGTGTGCACACCAGGTAATTAAAAAACTTTCACCAAGAGAAACACCAAACTAAATCCAGAAGGTCATTTAAAATCTGCCTTGGGAAAATTAAAATAAGACTTCTCACCAGTTTAAATATCTTACTGAGAAATAAATGCAGTGCGTAGTGTTGCGACAGGGCAGTTAGAAGCTAGAAAAATTCCTGGGCAGGTGGAATAGGGAAACTGAGATGAGAAAATTAAACAAGGCCAGACAGTTTTGGCAGCCTGTAGCCAGCTTGTGAATCCCAAACCTTATCTTCCCCAACCAAGGACACTTGAGAGAAAATGGCTAATACCTCTCCTCCCCAACCAGACAATACATAGCTCAAATCACCCTGGAACAAACTGTTAAGGCAGGGGGAGGGGAGGGAGAAGGAAAAAAGGGGGGCCTTTTATCTCACTCACTGAACGAAGAGGTAAGCAGACATACCAGATGGTCTCATATATTCTGGGAAAGCCATCACTAAGTAAAAGGGGAACCCTGAAATCTAGTCTGTGCCCAAGATATCCAGCAGAGGAATCTTTTTTAAAAAAACATATTTTATTGATATTTTACAGAGAGGAAGGGAGAGAGATAGAGAGCTAGAAATGTCGATGAGAGAGAATCATCGATCAGCTGCCTCTTGCACACCCCCCACTAGGGATGTGCTCGCAACCCAGGTACATGCCCTTGACCGGAATCGAACCTGGGACCTTTCAGTCCACAGACAGACGCTCTACCACTGAGCCAAACCAGTTTCGACCAGCAGAGGAATCTTGAAACCTGTAGACAGACAGTCATAAAGTCTCTTGAACCCCCACTAGGCGTGCACTCAGATTAGCTGGCTGCCCACTTATGTTTCATGCCATGTGCATTTTTAATAAATTTGCTTGCTTTGCTTCCTTAATAAATGTGCTTGCTACCGCGCTGCTGTTCAGTATCCCTCATTTGAAATCTTTCCTTCAAGACTGACAAGAGCCCCAGCTGACCCAGGGGCTGTCTGATAACACATTTTCTGGTGTCCTGGAACAATGTGATACAGAGTTAAATTGGTATGTGCAATCAATATTGTGGGGGAGCCCGGGAGACTTGGTGGGAAAGTTCGTGAGGAGAAAACTCCAACCTCGTGGAGTTGGCTGCAGGCAGCCGCCCCCAGTTGTTCATTGGCCTTTCCAAACAAGCCTGTGTGCGTGTGGACGCTCAGGTGTTTGCCGAGATCTTTAGGCTTCATCTTTAGACGTCCTTGCTTAAAGGACACTGCGGACGCATGTGTCCTTCCAGGAATGCTTACCTTGATTTTATCTAAAAGTTAAACTTTAGCTCAAACTGCTGTTACCGCAAAAGCCCGAAGAGGCAGGAGAGCAAGGCTGTCTGGTTCCTATAGCCAGACGGTCCCTTAGCCCTTCTTTCACGGCCATGGGGTATCAGAGTAATCATTCACCCATCGCTCAGGGTCTGCTGGTCAGCCCCAGCACAAAATAATCTCTAAGGACATACAGGATTCTCTATATATTTATACATATATCCAGTATATAAATATTCCATGTGTTTATTTTCCTCAAATTAATTAGAAATTCATTTCATTGGCTAAATTGTAAATCTGAGGTCACAATACTCTCCCACTCAAACAAAGGGGCAGTTTTTCTGCATAAAAACAGGAAAATCAAGTGCAACACATTACCTTGTGTCACCTGTTGAACTGCCAACATGATCCCAGACACGGTATCTGGAAGCAAGTTTTCTTTGGGGTTGTAATGCCATGCCCATTCCAAAACCGGCAGCCGCCTTCTGCACCACTGTCTAACGCCTTCGCAGCGGGGCGCCTTCACCTGGCTCCAGAGCACACTTTTCTTTCTCCTCTTTGCCCCTGTCATTTTTCAGATTGTCCTCTTGCAGAAGTAAACGTTAGACAAGAAAAAAACTGCTGCAGAACCACTCCTTTCAATGCAGGGCTCCAATTCTTCCGTGGTTTTCAATGTCAAAGCTATCCAAAAAAAAATTCAATAAATCAATAAAAGAGAGAGGCAGGTAGAGAGATTAACCGGTGCACTTAAATATATGCAGCTGGGCTGTATGTATTATTATGGTGCAGCTAATCATTCTAGATAAAAAAAAATATATATAGATTAAAACCTTGAAATCTTATCTGAGTGAGATGGGGAAATGGCTTCTGTTAGGATAATACTTTTCCTACCTTGGAAAAGAAATGGGTTCGGTGTTAAGTTGGTCTAGAGCTCTCTCACCAGTAAATTCTGGTATATGCTCGGCAGTCTTAAATGTTTGGCTCCAATCCCAAAGACGAATGTAGTTCTGGGCATGTGTCGGAAGTCGGTTGGATTATGCCAATGAAAACAGGAAGCATTCAGCTAGCTGATCTCTCCCTATTAGCTATGCAAAGAGATAACACCTCCAGAGGGCTCAGTCCTGCAAAATAAAATCAGAGAATTTCGACTTACCTCTTTGGGAAGGATATGTTTCCAGTTCTACGAAATTCAGAAACGGAAGAGATAATGTCCTTACCATTTTTAGTCCCTGGGAGACTAAACATGTTCACTCATTCACTAACAGCAATACTTATCTTTGTATTAGATACTTCACTCAATACATAAGCAAGTAATTTCAGAAGCTATATTGAGTATATATTATTGATTATATTGAGTATATATTATTTTTATCATCCAAATTCACAGTAAAGAGTCTTTCAAAGCATATCTAGGTCATAAATTCAAATCTATGCTGACAAAATGAGAAGACTTGAAAGCTTGACTGAAGTCACTGATCAACAGCAATGTTCATTTAAATCTAACCATTTGAATCCCTTTTTTAAAACTCCGTGTTATGTGTCAGTAACAAAGAATTCATGTAAACAGGATTATGAGAACCGAAAATGAATCTGTATCAAAGTACCTAAACAGTGCCAACAATTATGCTAAGACCAGGAGGGAGCAGAAATTAGCTTGATAAAATACTTTTGTAGTTTCTCAATCAAAATACTTCCAAAAAATTTGAATAAATCTTTCCTTAAAATCTTTTAAGTATAACTCTGGAATTACATTTCCAGATTTATTTTGCAATTTCGTATACTTTATGCATTCAAAGCATGCCAAAATCTTACTCCAGAGCATGGTATCACTCCTATTTATAATCAACAATACCAAAAAACCTTTGTGAAGAAATTTATTCACACCCATAAGATTATCAAAGAATCTTTGACCCAGCCCATAAAATTCAAAAAAGACTAAATAATATTGATGCAAACGTTTCAATGACAAAATTTATATTAAAGTTCAACACTATGTATCATCTATATGAGAAATCTGTCCCCAGAGGTCGAGGCAACACCTATGCAAATAAAAACGTAAACTTATCTTTGACCTACCATGTGAAAGTACAGAAAAATTCCTCTTTCTAAAATATTATTTTGATTACATCTCTAACATAAACATAAACATTCAGTGTTCAATGTTAAACTCATTAGCACAAGCATGAGACCTCTCTCCCCTCCCTTAGACCCCTCTGATTATCTTCCCATCAACTCTACTTATTAACCCAGCAATTATTGATTGAAGCCCACATATTGTTAGACCCTGCGTGAAGTTATATGAAAGAGGGGGTACATGTTGTCTTTATTGTCTAGGAATGATTTAATTAAGGAAATAGTAAAATGTATAACTCACTCAAGGCAGAATGAGATAATCAAGTCACACAATAAATGCTGTGGAAGCTCAGAGGAGGGACAATTACGGTCCCACTGAGAAAAAGCCTTCGCACACCGCATCGACCCTCTGTTCCAGCAGATAATTAGACTCACCCTCTGCTGCATACTGGCCCTCCAGCATAACTCCACAGCAATTCCCCTAGCTCCCTGGTATTTCTCCCTGTGCCAAACATTTAGCCAATCCTTACCTCTTCCATGAAACTTTCTCTGGTTTCCCCACAGTTCCGTTCTTGCCGTGCACCCAACATCCAGGTAGCCCTTAAGCTATCGGTGGGTGTACAGCTGCGCTCCTTCTCACTGTCTGTTGGTTTTCTTCCTTGAAATCTACTTCATGTGATTTCATCCAGTCACGCTGGTGAGATTGTGAATTCCTTGTGGGGAGGGATTATTCACATAACTCACTTTGCCACTTTCCTGGGACCTAAGAGAAGGTCCTGCAGACGTAGGACCCACTCAGTAAGAATTAACACATGAATGTCCCTACTCCTGAGAGGACCCAAGAGTTCTTGAGTCTATTTCAGCCTGGCTCCAAGGCTAGGCTGTTAGAGAACCAGGAGACTAGGTGGAGAGAGAGAGAAAGAGTTAGAGATAGCAACAGGGAAAATAAGGACTCCTCCCCATTCTCTCACCATGTCCGGAAAGGTCTATCTCTTTTCAATGCCTTTTGCTACTATTCTAGAATCTGGATAATGGAAAGAGGAGAAAACCAGATAGTGAGTGCAAGAGAAAGGAATATATAACCCACTAAACAAGGAACTATTGTTCTCTCATGCTTGAGAGGTTATAAGTACGGGCCCAGAGACACACTGTAATAAGGAGAGGAACATGAGCAAGACGTGCCAGGCAGCCAGCAGAAAGAAACAGTGTTCTCACCGCAGGGACTGCATTGCAAAAGGCTAACATGGGCGTGGCGTGGACGCTTCAGGGTCCTGGAAGGAGTAAGACTGGAGAACAGTGAGGATGAGGAAATTAGAGTGGCGAGTGGTGAGGCCAAGGAAGAGGTAAGGAAAGCTGAGTCACACAATGCCTGTGAGGAAGGTAAGGAGCTTCTACTTAGAATTAGTGTGGCAGCCATCGCATGTTTCCAAGAATGCTTTGGTTTGTAACAGCTCATTCATAAGAGACAGAAACTAGACAAAGCCCAAGATGGAGAAGAAATGAACAAACAGGGAAGAAATACCTACATTATGCAATGCTATTCCACAGTGGAAAGACACAGACTCGTGATAAATGCAATGATATGTGAATTTCAAAAGTATTATGCTGAGTGGGGGGAAAAACCCACAGACACAAAAGAAAATATACATTATGAAGTTCTAAAACAGGTAACATTTCTGGGGGGAGAAGAAAATCGAACAATGGTTGCCTCTGTGGAGTTGGGGGAAGAAATTCCTGGAGAGTAGAGTTGCCAGATCAAATACAAGATTCCCAGTTGACTATGACTTTCAGATGAACAACAGAATTTTTTTTAGTATAAGTCTGACCTATGTAATAAATGAGACCTTATGCCAAAATATAGTAATTGTTTTTACTGAAATTCAAATTTAACTGAGCGTCCTGTATTTGGCAACCGTGTGAGAAATAAACATTAAGAGAACTTTCTTGGTGGGGGTAAACCTTTATCTTCATAAAGATTTGTGAATGTATTTGTCAAAGCCATGTAAATTTTACCTCAGTGGGAAAAAAAAAAAAGAGAAACAGTATTTAACTCTAGTTAGTGACATACATGATGAAATACTAAAGGGAAATACATTGATGCCTGCAACTTTAAAAAATCTTTCTTTATATAAAAGCCTAATATGCAAATTATCCCTGCAGGAGTTCACCTGGGAGACCAATCACTTGCTGTGATGTACGCTGACCACCAGGGGATGGTGCAGAATGAAGGAAGGTTCAAGCTGGCAGCTGGCAGCTGGGGAAGGGAGGCCCCAACGGGAAACCAGAAGGCACCAAATGGCCAGGCCTAGGGACCCTACCCGTGCACAAATTTCATGCACTGGGCCTCTAGTATAAAAAATAAGATGGCTAAATGGCTGGATAGAGGGATGACTAGATATATATAATAAAGCAAATACAATACCATATTAATTGTGAAACCTAAAGGATGGATATTCCTTGTAAAATTCTTCCAACATTTCTGTTATGTTTGAGAATTGTCATAATAAAATCTTAGGCGGGGGGGGGGGGGGGGGGAATTCCCTGCCCTGCTTCATGGAATTTACATCAGAGTGGAGGGAGACAGACAATAACATTGGTAGGTAAATTATAAAATGAAATAGAAGGTAAGAAGGGATGGGGGAAACCAAAGGAAAAGAGTTTAGTGTGCTGGGGGTGGAACTCGCAATGTTAAATATCCTTCAGGCTGTGGGGCAATGAACAACAGGCAGATTTGTGAGAAGAGAAGTCATACCAGGGAAAGGAGGGGATACAGGGTGCAGATGGGGGCTGGGAAGTGAGAGTGAGATTGGTGAGAGGAGGGCTTGATCTGATTTGTTTTAAAGGAACTTCTCTCTGCTTACTGTGATAGGAACAGACAGAAGCTCTCTGAGCTCTTGTCCATTCTTAAATTTAGAAAATGCCTTCCCCATTGCCAATATCAAGGAATATTTGTTGGCTAAGCAATTATAGACATGAAATAACTCTTTCCGTGGGAAATGTGTATTTTTTATTCTTTTAGGTATTCCTTTTTACTTCAAGCCAATATTAGTACTTGACTGGGACATTTTAAATGGTCTCGAACATATTAAATGCCCTTTCTCTTTGAGAAGATAAAATAATAAATCACATGTAACCCCTGATTTATACCAGGAAGAAATCAAAGGCCTTGGTTATAATTCAATTGCCTGTTTTTTTTCCCCAGTTTTACTAGGACAGTGATGATTATTTATGACCCTCCTCCTCCTCCTTGCATCCAGCTGCCTCATCCTTCAATACACCTGCCTTTTTTTCTCTCTCTCCAAATTTTTATCAACTTACACAATAGAATAAAAGTAAAGATTCCCCATAAGATGGCTCTCGGGAAGACCCCGCCCCACGCAGTCCTGGCCCCATGCTATTGGTCTGCTAACCATGATCCAAGATTAATTATGACCAGCTCCCTCACCTACGGTCTGCGGCGATGATGACTAGCCCTGTCTCTCTCTTAAGATCCAAACACTTGCCCTAAAATGTGCCGGATCTCTCAGCTGCCCTGGGACAGTTTGACTCAAGATTATAGGTCCTGCCGAAACCGGTTTGGCTCAGTAGTAGAGCGTCGGTCTGCGGACTGAGAGGTCCCATGTTCGATTCCGGTCGGGGGTATGTACATTGGTTGCGGGCACATCCTCGGTGTGGGGTGTGTAAGAGGCAGCTATGTTTCTCTCTCATCGATGTTTCTAGCTCTCTCTCTCTATCTCTCTTCCTTCCTCTCTGTGAAATATCAATAAAATATATTTAATTTTTAAAAAAAGATTATAGGTCCTTTGTCTTCCCATTCCACCGTCTAAAGCAGTCTTGCTTTTTTTTAACTTTTGCAGCTCACTCACCTACCCTTGACCTCCCATACTATTTATGTAGAGTGTTGCCCTACTCCTGGTGTGCGTGGCTTGTCTGTGAGTCTCAGTGTCTCTCCTGAACTGCAGGTCAGACGCCATTGGAAGTCCTGCGACCTGCAGGAGCCTCCCAAGTAAGCAGCAGGTTAGCACGTGAAGCTACCTGGGGATTTTTCTCTGCGCCAAGAAGCAAAACAAGTTTAGCAAATGCAAGTGACTTCCAGCCATTAATTTCTCACAGGTACAGTGGGAAAATAACCTAGACAGAGGAGTTGTTTTGTGAAGAAATGGCAATGAGAGTCCCAAGTGTTATTTTGGAGTTTAAAAAAGCTTTATCAAGTGGGGGGAAAAAATACAATAACCTTCATTTAAAACATTCTCAGTAATCTCCATTAATAACTGTGAGTGTAAAGAAAACAAGTTTTGCCCTTCATTTAAAACATTCTCAGTCATCTCCATTAATAACTGTTTAGTATAAAGAAAAAACAAGTTTTGCCCTTCATTTAAAACATTCTCAGTCATCTCCGTTAATAAATGTTAAGCGTAAAGAAAACAAGTTTTGCCCTGACCAGGTAGCTCAGTTGACTAGGGCATGGTCCCAGGATACCCTAGGGTTGTGGGTTCGATTCCCCAGCCAGGGCACATACAAGAACCAAACAATGAATGCATAAATAAGTAGAACAACAAATCAATGTCTCCCTCTTGTGCTTTCTCTAAAACCAAACAGTAAGTAAAAGTAAATGAAAGAATGTTTACCATAAAGGTCAAAAGAAAGCAAATATCCTTAAGGACTTATTAGTATTGCTTTAATTATAGAAAATAATAGCAGTACTTTAAGCCAGCTCTATTGATTCTTTGCCCACTGGGTTCAACTAACACCATTCGAAAGATTATTAGAAATATTGAGTAAATAGAGAAAATCCATCTGGAATTGCGTAAAAGAAAAACACAAGTATAAAGTAATCAGAGATTATGCTTGAATCATTCATAGTAACGAGGGACATATAGAAATTAATTAATATAATAAACTAGAGGCCCAATGCATGACATTCGTGCAAGAGTAGGACTTCGCAGCTCCAGCTGCTGGTGCCCTTGCAGTCCCCCACCCCCTGCCCACACCAGCCTTGGCCTGGTGACGCCCATGTCCACCGCCATATCCCCCTGGTTCCTCAGAATCCCCGATTGACCACCTGACAGAGGGTGGCCTGGGCCTCCCTCTTTGGGGTTACTGCAGAGTTCCCTCCCCTCATTGATCACCCCCTCCCCAGCCGGTGGCCTGGGCCTCCCTTTGTGGGGCAATCACAGGGTGATGGCAGGCTCCCCACCACCACCACCACCACCAATCCCATCGCACCCACCTTGGCTGGCCTGTCACCAGTGGGTATCATAGTGTGGTCGTCTGGACAATCGTTCTGCTGTTTGGTCGATTTGCACATTATGCTTTTATTATTAGAGATGACTGGGAACAAATTAGTAACTTGGAAAAATGAATTCATTAAATAATTCTAAAGTAATACATCTTATTCTGTTTGAAACTACTTCCCCAAAACACAGATACTAGCTTATAACAAACAGTACAAAAGACTGGAGTTTCTCCTCTTTACTCTCCTGTGTCCTGAGGCGAATGTGAGTGAACAAATAAATTCCAGAGATCACCCACAGAAGAGACAATAATGAAGAAAAATGGAATCTAAATAATTCAAAAAAAGTTAATACTCCAGTTGCTTCCACTTCCCCTGAAAAAATAAAAGTCAGCTCTAATTGTTATAAAATAAAATATTTTAGAGTTTCAGAGTCCAAAAGTAATATTATCAGATGAATTGCAGATAGACAAGAAGAGACCATCCACTTACAAGACCATACACACCCACATATACATGGAATTGAAACCAGAATCAAGAGTTGAGCTGCAGGTTGCTACCAGCTGTAGCTAATTTGTTTTAACCTTACCTTGCCCAAAAAGTAGAGACAAGGTTGAATCTTTAAGGTGCTTTTATTCAGAGGCCAATGATCCAAGAAAGAGTGGCAGGTATAATCACCTCCCCCCCCCCAAAAAAAAAACCAAAACTCTCCCATCTCATCTCAAGCCAGCTGGTATCTAGAGTCCTTATAAAGATTAGGCCCCAGGCATTTGTCTCCCGTTAGGAAGGTCCTGTCCTTGATTTGCTTGCAAAATGTACGAGTATGTTCTTTCTGAAGATACGTGATCCTTCCAACTTTGTTTTTCTTCTTACAACCTCCCTAGTTCCCCAGGGCCCGTAAGACAAACCCCTTAGCTATAGTCAGTTCTGTGACCAACATGGGTGGGTCTTGAGAATACCGTGCTAAGTAAAATAAGCCAGGCGGAAAAAAGCGAAGAACCACGTGATTTCACGCATCAGTGGGATGTAAACGTGAAACCAGAGGGCACACACAGCAGTGCGGGGGCTGCCAGAGGGAATGGGGTAGGGAGGTAGGGGAGGAAGGAGATCGAATATAAGGTGACGGAAGAGGATTTGATTTTGGGTGGTGGGCACACAGTGCCATACACAGATCTTGTAACATAGAAATCCACACCTGAAACATAGATGATCCTATTAGTCAATGTCACTTCAATCAACTTAAATATAAACATATATAAATGTATAACAAGTGGACATGGACAATAGTTTAGTGAAGGCTATGGAAGGGAGGAGTGGAGTGAGTGGAGGTGGGCAAAGACAGGGCAAAGGGGGCCACCTACAATTATGTCAACGTTAAAAAAAATTTAAGAAAAAACATAAGGTTTATTTCTCCATATTTTCCTTCCTGAGATTTACTGACTATTATAGGGAGGTTCCAGAGTGCTTTTCCTCTGAACTACTCATTTAGGTCCTATCGAAGTAGAATCCTTATGATGTTAACAACATGAAAGGTTGCATGTAAGTCACCTGTGGCAGAACAATTCTAATTAGTCATCGACTTAAATGTGCGGGCTAGCTAAAATACAACCCTCCTGGGCCCTGATGGAACGGGAGACCAGCCTCTTGTCTCACAAGAGAAACAAAAAGCAACAATGTGAGGTTAAAACAAACTAGCTACAAAACAGCAGTGGTCAAAGGATGTCCCCCAAAGATAAGAAAACAAGCCAAGAACAATTGTAACCGAAGTGTGATTTCAGACAGAGGAGAGCTCTCAGGCAGAAACGGACTCTCTCCTGATCTCCCACCCTCCCTCCTGACCTCCCACCCAGGGGGACTCTGGGATTGGTCATAGTCTTACCTCCCCCCCCCCCGCCCCCGGCCAAATGGTTACGGGCTGTCTCCTGGCCAAGACCCAGAGGCCTAAAAAGTCCAGAGGCCAGTGACAGAGGACTCCTGGGTTTGACTTGCCCAGTCGGGCTTGGGAGTCAGTCCCCCGACTCCTCAGAGACCTTTCCTTCACCAGTGAAGCATCTCAGGAGGTGAGAGGGAGCGCAGGGAGAGTCCTGCAGATTAAGGACTGTTGGCAGGCACTGGGAAGTTCCTGCCACCCCTGCCAGGGGGGGATCAGCCTGCTACCAGCAGCTGGGACCCTAGCTAAGTAGGGCATGCCCCCATCTTACTCATTTCCCTTAGGAACCAACAAAACAGACAGAAAGGACATAGCACTGTGCATGTATGTCTATAAGCAATGGGACGTGCAGCAGAGATATACCAGCTTTGAGAAATAGCTGGCCCTTGCAGAGATGGAGTCCCTGGGTTGGTTGCCTCTCGTCCACACCACACAGGCAGAGGTGCCTCCCTCCTCTGCAGCCAGAGAAGTGCTTTTGATCTGGAGCTGACGAGGCTCAGCCCGGTCTTTCAGATTCAGGAAACACACCCCCACAAAACACTCAATGAACCGAATCAAGTCCTAACGAGGCGATGGGGAGACCATGACCAGCAGTGGACTCCTACAGGACAACTTCCCGGCAGTGCTGCAAGAAAGAACTCCAGTCATGCCCTGGGACCCCCAGTCCAGGGAACCAGTGGGACCCCCGCCCTTACCAGTCACATACCTGAGAGTCCCACGGCTGTCCCAGAGGCGTCGGCCGTAATTTGGAACTGGAACTGGAAGTTCAGCTGTCTGTGGCTACCAGAGAAATTAGTAGAAGCAACGTTGAATCTTTGAGGTGCTTTTATTCAGATGCTGGCCATCTGAGAAGGCAGCGGGTATAACACCAGCCCCCCAAAAAGCCACCCTCCCATCTCATTTCAAGCCAGCCACTCTACAGGGTTAGCAGGTGGCAAAGAATCTAAAACTTACGTGAGTTCCCAAGATCTGTTTTCTGTCCTGGTCCTCGTAGAGATCCGCCCCCATGTGTCTCGCTCCCTTCAGGCAGGTCCTGTCCTTGATTTTCTTTCAAAATGCCTCTTCTCTCGGAGTGATTGGCCCATCTTTCAAGGCTGCTTATCTTTATTTTTCTTACAACGCATCCTCCACAGTTTTCCCAGAGTCTGTAAAAAACAAAACAAAAAATCTCTTCTCTATAGTTAGTGCAGTGAGTAGTTATTAA
Source organism: Vespertilio murinus (assembly GCA_963924515.1). Classification (NCBI taxonomy): domain Eukaryota; kingdom Metazoa; phylum Chordata; class Mammalia; order Chiroptera; family Vespertilionidae; genus Vespertilio; species Vespertilio murinus. The sequence continues at coordinate 6,086,616 of OZ004717.1, read as the reverse complement.
TCAACTGTGATTCTATTCTTATTGCTACCCTTCCCCCTATCAGAAGAAGATGAAAGTTTTTAATTAACCAAGGACTCGGAACATAGAATGGCCCCACAGGGCACAAGCAGATCCATCCATTATCGTGATATGTAAAAAGCCAGGGGCCATCATGACCTAAATGACCAAATGGGCGACTGAACAGGAGGCTGTCTGGGGCTAACAAGCCGGCAGGGGGGCGGGGGGGGATGAGGAATGACCAAGAGACTGGGCCCTGAGCCCTGGCCAGGGTGTGGCAGCAGAAGGGAGCGCTGGGCTCCAGCCGGGGCGTGACAGAACTATAGGGTGTGGTTGGCCTTCAAACCTGAAGTCCTGAACTTCCTGTTGCCACCCCACCACAGCCAGGGTTCAGAGCTCCCTTCTGTGGCCATGCCCTGTCAGGGGAGGCAGTTAGGGGTGACCAGGTCAGCAGGGAGGACAGTGAGGGGCAACAAGGCCATTGGGGTGGGAGGTGTAGGGGCAACCAGGCTGGGAGGGGGGGAAGTTAGGGGCAACCAGGTCGGTGGGGAAGGGGCAGTTAGGGGTGACCAGGCCAGCAAGCAGGTGAGCAGTTAGGAGCCAGTGGTCCAGGATTGTAAGAGAGATATTCAACTGCCGGTTTAGGTCCGATCCTAGGCATCGGGCCTAAACCTGCAGTCAGACATCCCCCAAGAGGTCCCAGTTTGAAGAGGGTGCAGGCTGGGCTGAGGGGACCACCCCTTCCCTGTGCATGAATTTTGTGCACTGGGCTTTTAGTATATATATTTCTTTATTGTTCAAAGTATTACATATGTCCCCTTCCTCCTCCCTATTGACTCCCTCCAGCCTGCCCCAGCTCTTCACCGTCCCATTGTCTGTGTTACATGGGTCATACATATATGTACACAAGGTCTTCGGTTGATGACTCCCACCCACCTACCCACCCATTCACCCCCGCCTTCCTTATGGGCTTCCGCATTCTCTTCCATGCTTCCAAGTCTCTGGATCTACTCCGTTCATCTGTTTATTTTGTTACTTGGGTTCCACGTGTGAGTGAGATCATGTGATACCTACCTTTCTCTGACTGACTTATTTCACTGAGCATGATACTCTCCAGGTCGCTCCGTGCTGTCTCAAAGGGTAAGAGATCCAAGAGATTCTTCTTTTTTTTTAGCAACACTAAATTTCTTGATGTCAGAGCCATGATATACTTTTTTAGTACACATTCCATTATTCAGTGCTTGCTAGCATCCTTTTGGGTGTTGAGCCTTTCAAACACAAAAGTGGTTTCTATTCTCAGACCCAAAGTGCCTTAGATAAAAAGTATTCCAATCCTTCCCTCTCTCTCCAATTCTATTTTCCTTCTCTTCAAAGTACATATCACCATATAATTTGTCTATTTTTAACTGCTCGCCTCCCCCATTAGATGATGTGTTTTTGAAGAGCAAGAGCCCTCTCTGTTTTGTTCAGTGCTATATCCCAAGAGCAGAAAACACTGGTCTATCCACAGTCGTCCCTCAATAAATATGTAATACGTGAACAAACGGGAAAACAACATTTTGTGAAGACGTGAAACAGTGTTATTTCAAACATGCTCAGGTTGAGAAACTTGGGAACATGGCTTACACATGGAGAAAGCTACCGTGCTTCCCCGAAAATAAGACATCCTCCGAACATAAGACCTACTTCATGGAAACATAAGACATCCCCCTGAAAATGAGACCTAGCGCATCTTTGGGAGCAAAAGTTAATATAAGACACTGCCTTATTTTCGGGGAAACAGGGTAGGATTTACCCACTGAGATGTGAAAAATGAAGCTAAAGGAAACTGTGGGAGTAGATGAGTTCCTTCAGGTAAAGAGAAAGTGCTAAGAAAGGAGGAAATAGGACTGAGTAGAGACAGGGAAGACCAGCCAGAGGAGGAGCAGGCAGGCTGGTAGGCACTCAGGGATCCCCTCTGAGAAACCAGTTGTGGAGTGGTGAACAAAACCCTCTTTTCCATGGCACGGGGCGTGTAAAAATAGTTCCCTAATCAAAATCAACTTACTGCGCAGTGTTTGCCTCCGAGGTTTATTTCTGTAACTCCTTTTTAATGAGCTCCTGGGACTTTCATTTTTACTTCTGCTTTGTGTTTTCGGTTTAAAATGCATTCTTAGTGAAGGGAGCTTTCAGAGAGTTGCCTTGAGGCCCTCATCTCCCCCTCAGTAGGAACCGACTCCTGTGTTCTTTGGGACTGAGGGCCTCTCCGCTGTGCTCCAGTGGCTTCGCTTCCCAAGTATGCCGGAGGGAACGCTGATGCACACAGGAGTAGGTCCTAAAATAAACTAATGAAAGGCCTAGTCAGGAAGGTAACATGATCATCTATGGACTAAGAGAATGCACTCAGCTTTCCACCAGAAGAGCCACCCAATAGTGTATGAATAAGTATATTTCTAGCGGGTTTGAATGTAAAGTTATGATTCAATCTCTTGCTTTTCTGAACACACAGCAGAGGGTATCAGCATTGCCTAGGGGATTTCCTTAAAAAGGTTGCTGGGCCACACACAGCCCCATTTGTGACCCAGCGGTCTGGGGAGGGGCCAGATGTTTTGCATTTCTAACAATTCCTCAAGTGATCTGGGTGCTGCTGGATATACTTGCAAAAACTACTGGCCTATGCAATCCATGCCATGTATTTTTATTTTTAAATATATTTCATTGATTTTCCACAGAGAGGAAGGAAGACGGATAGAGAGCTAGAAACGTCCATGAGAGAGAAACATCCTGCACCCCCCCTACTGGGGATGTGCCCGCAACCAAGGTACAGGCCCTTGACCGGAATCGAACCTGGGACCTTTCAGTCCGCAGACCAACGCTCTATCCACTGAGCCAAACCGGTTTCGGCCATGCCATGTATTTTTAATGACTTTTCCCCATACCTTTCTGTTTTCCTTCACAGGAAAAGAGCCAAATTCACATCCCAGCTCTTTCGCTCTGGCTTCTGTCAGTTTCATTTGTGAGGAAAACAAAACAAAAAAATGAACAAAGAGATGCTAGGAATAACCAACCCTGAATTTCGAGCCTTTTACTCATTTTTAAGTGGAATGAAGGTTTCATCTTAGTCAATAAGACGTTAGTGCCTCTTAAAAAATAAGAGCTTACCTGAATTATACAAAGGTGATGCAACTGTCTCACACTAAAAAGTGATTCTCTTTCAATTACAAAATGTTTCTCCATTGAAGTCTCTTAATACTAGAAAAGGGAGATGGTGGTCATAAGATGACAGGAAAAGAAATAAGACTCACTTCCCACAGAGATCCGAGTTATTTCATTTATTGTTTTGTTTTTAAGACAAAGACAAAACAGTACATCTAGAGTGTAACTGATGTAGGCAGGTTGTAATGCTTCTACTGGAATGTTCAAAAGGAATTGTTTTTCTTCCTCTAGTTTAACGTATTGACAAAGAGACACAGCATGATGTCATAATTAGGGCACAATCTGACTGTATGTAGAGCTGACAGAGCAATTCCTGTGAAGCTCTAAATGAGCTTCTCACTGCTTTTGCTCTTGAGCAATTCCAAACTGGTTAGGGCCACGTTGATTAAAACATTCAGTAGAACAAATTAATGTTCGAAGAGGTACCAGCTTTAGATTTCTGCTCGTCTTCCAGGTCTACAAAGTAAAGATTAGAAATAAAATTAAGGCATTGCTCAACAAATAGTTTTGAATAAAATAAATATTAGTGGTTTTTTCCCCCAGAGATTTCATAACATTGATTTCTAAAGGACACACCCTTCTATTTATGCTTACTCTGCTGTTTCTCCCACACAAATAAACTTTACTAGCTAATAAAGGCAGACTCAATATTAAACAAAATTCAAATGATAAACAATTACCTATGCTTTTATCAAACATATAATATTATCCAGCCAAAATGTGTTTGGGATGAAGGTAAATTATTCTATAGAATCTATCATCCTGGGTAAACCCCACCCACTGACTTGCAATCAAAACTTAATTACAATAGAAGGGTGCCCAGCCCTCAGCTGGGGTGATCATGGAGGCTGTGCCATTGGGCCATAAGGACACCACTACATTAGGCCATGCTACCAAGCTTAAGAGGTGTAGCAGCTCTACCTACTACATAGAAAAAAAACACACAGGGAGGTGGGGAAAACGGGGTGACAAAGCAATATGGTCCAAATGAAATAAAAGAATAATATTCCAGAAAAAGAGCTAAACAAGATAGAGACAAGAAATCTGCTAGATGCAGAGTTCAAATCACTGGTTATAAGGATATCAAAAAAACTCAATGAGGACCTCAACAGCATAAAAATAACAGTAAGAAATGGAGGATATGCTAAGTAAAAAATAAAAAATAATTTACAAAGAATAAAAAAAACGATAATAAATAATGTTTCCTTGCAGAAAAAAAAAAGAATCAAAGTAGAATAGGAGAAACCAAGAATCAAATTATCAATTTGGAATGTAATGAAGCAAAAAATAAATAAATAAGATAAAACATCCAATAAGATCAGCAAAAAGAAAAAAGAATAACAAAACATAAGGATAATGTAAGGAGTCTCTGGACAACTTCAGGCATACCAACATTTGCATCAGGTGGGTGCTGAAAGGAGAAGAGAAAGAGCAAGAAATTGAAAACCTATTTGAAAAAATAACAACAAACTTCCATAATTTAGTGAAGGAAACAGACATATAAGTCCAAGAAGCTCAGAGAATCCCAAACAAAATGAACCCAAAGAGGCCCAAACTAAGACACATCATAATTAAAATGCTGGAAAGGATGTGGAGAAAAGGAAACCCTAGTGTACGGGAATGCAAATCAATACAGCACTATGAAAAACAGTTTGCAGCTTCCTCAAAAGGCTAAAGCTAAAAATATGATCCAGCAATCCCACTTCTGAGTACATATCCAAATAAATTGAAATTAGAATTTTGTAGAAATATTTGCACTCTCATGTTTATTGTGGCATTACTTACAATAGCCAAGATATGAAAACAGTCAACAAAGGAATAGATAATGAAAAGTGACAATATTATTCAACCATGAGAAATAAGAAAATCCTCCCATTCACTACAACTTAGACAGATTTTGAGGGCATTACACTAACTGAAATAACTCAGATAGAGAAAGACAAATCCTGTGTGATATCACTTATATGCAGAATTGAAAATAGATAAATTCAGAGAAACACTATATGGTGTTAATTAAGCATTGGGGTATGGAAATGTTCAAAAGGCACAAACTTCCAGTTATAAGATGAGCAAGTTTGGGCATCTAATGTACAGCATACTATCTAATAAAAGAGTAATATGCAAATTAACCATCATTCCACTACACCCACAAGCCACACCCACAAGCTAATCAGGAGTGAGTATTCAAATTAACCCAACCAAGATGGCTATGGCCACGGAGCAAGCAGGAGGCTTGTGTTTCCCCAGCAATGGGGGAAGCCAAGCTTTTCACATACCCTGGCAGGCCTAGGCCTCCACTCAAGGCTACAAAGTTTTAATTATAGAAGATAAATAAATCCCAACAAAAATGGTGGCAGCCATGGAGCTGGAGAGAACAGGTAGTTTGTGTTGCCTCCGGCGATGAAGTTAGCAGCCCTGGCCTGCCTTGGCTTCTGCTCAAGGCTACAAAGTTTCAATTATAGAAGATAAATAAATCCCAGATACCAGGGCTTTGGCTCGGGTCACAGTGGGGCATGGCCGGCTTACAAACCACCACAGGCCCCTCGCCCAGGCCGCCCCATGCCCCAAGGAGACCCCAACCCTAATCTGAAACACCCTTCAGGGCAAACCAGCTGCCCTCCACCCGTGTACCAGGACTCTATCCTATCTAATGAAAGAGTAATATGCAGATTGACCATCACTCAAACACAAAAGATGGCTGCCCCCATGTGGACACAAGATAGCTTCCACAAGATGACCAGGAAGGGAGGGCAGTTGGGAGAGACCAGGCCTGCAAGGGAGGGCAGTTAAGGGAAAACAGGCTGGCAGTGAAGCAGTAAGGCATCAATCAGGCTGGCAGGGGAATGGTTAAAGGCTGATCAGGTTGGCAGGCAGAAGCGGTTAGGGGCAATTAGGAAGGCAGGCAGACAGGCAAGCAGTTGGGAGCCAGCAGTCTTGGATTGTCAGAGGGATGTCCAACTTCCCATTTAGGCCTGATCCTATCCAGATCAGGCCTAAACAGGCAGTCAGACATCCCTCAAGGGGTCCCAGATTGGAGAGGGTGCAGGCTGGGCTGAGGAACACACCCTCCCATACACAAATTTTGTTCACTGGGCCTCTAGTGATGATTATAACTAATAATATTGCATTATATATTCATTAGAGGCTCAGTGCACAAAATCCATACACAGCAGAGAGGTGGGTATCCCTTAGCCCAGCCTGCTCCCTCTCCAATCTGGGACTCCTTGAAGGATGTCCGACCGCCTGTTCAGGCATGGTGGGATCAGGCCTAAATGGGCATTTGAACATCCCTCTCACAATCCAAGACTGCTGGCTCCCAACCACTCACCTGTCTGGCTGTCTGATTGCCCCTAACTGCTTCTGTCTGCCAGCCTGATCACCCCCTATCCATTCCCCTGCCAGCCTAATTGATGCCTTACTGGTTCCTTGCCAGCCTGTTTGCCCCTAACTGCCCTCCCCTGCTGACCTGGTCTTGCCCAACTACCCACCCCTGCAGGTCTGGGTCCCTCCCAACTGCCCTCCTCTGTTGGCCTGGTCATCTTCCAATGGCCCTCCTCTGCTGAACTAGTCACCACTAACTGCCCACAACTGCCCTCCCCTGCAGGCCATCTTGTGTCCACATGGGACAGCCATCTTTACCACATGGGGGTGGCCATCTTGTGTCTTGGAGTGATGGTCAATTTGCATATTATTCTTTTATTAGATAGGATTTTTGTTTTTAAATGTTTTAAGGGATCTATTGGGGTGACATAGGTTAATAAAATTATAGAGGTTTCGTGTGTACAATTCTATAATACATCATCTGTATATTGTATTGTGTCTTTACCCCAAGTCAAGTCTCCTTTCCATCACCATTTATCCCCCTCTACCTTTTTCCCTCTGATAACCACCATATATTTTAATGCTCTTAAGACAGAGTTTAAGTGTTCACACACACACACAAACACAAATGAAATAACTATGTGATAGAATGGAGGTGGTAGCAAATACACTATGGTGGCAATGATTTTGCAATTTTTCGCAATGTATTTAATCACATCTTGTACACTTGAACATAATGTTATATATCAATTACGTCTCAATAAAGATAGGAAAAAACATTATAGAAACAATGTTGATAGAAACAAATTCTTATATACAAATCTAGTTAGTGTAGGGTGATTTACAAATGAAAAAAGAATAGGAGGAGGTCTTATGCTCATATTCACACAGAAAAGCACCATTTACCTTTGATGGAGGAATAAACTCAACACATTCTATCCATGTGGATAAAAATGACTTTCCACATATTGAACATATTCTTCCCTGAGAGATTGTATGCCAGATTTGCGGGTACCGTGACATGGCTTCTATTAGGAAAGGATTCATTTCTATCAGCTGATTCATTATAAATCTTGATGTTATTTCCTAGGTTAAAAAAAATGTGAAGCCTCAAGATAATTTTCAAAATAACCATTCTTTATTATTCCTCACAGTGTCTGTTAAATTAATTTTTCAAAGTGTGTATAATAAATATTATTGTCAATGATTGGCATTATAAATAAGTTTAGTTTTCAACAATGTAAGAAAAGCAACTTACTCCTATTTTATTTTATTATTATTAATTTTTAATATGTTTTATTGATTTTTTTTACAGAGAGGAAGAGAGAGGGATAGAGAGTTAGAAACATAGATGAGAGAGAAACATCGACCAGCTGCCTCCTGCACATACCCCACTGGGAATGTGCCCGCAACCAAGGTACATGCCCTTGACCGGAATCGAACCCGGGACCTTTCAGTCTGCAGGCCGATGCTCTATCCACTGAGCCAAACCAGTTTCGGCAACTTACTCCTATGTTAATATTTCCATATTTTTTATATACAGGAACCCGAGTTATAATACACTTATTAAAGTTTAGTTTAAATTTTGTACCTCTTATTACAGTAAACGAGGACTGTACACATATTCAGACTGACTTTAAAAATTGAGTCTATCCTATCTACTAGTGTCTACATTCTTACTACTAAAAGCGTGGATCATGAACCAGTAGAATTCGCATTACCTGGAAGCATATTAGAAATTCACTCTCAGGTGCACTTCAGACTTTACTGAATCAAAATCTGCAATTAACAAGCTTCTCCAGATAATCCCTTTGCATGTTAGAGTTTGAGAAGCATTAGTGTAAGTTACCTCCTGCATGGAGTACCTAGATAAACCATATTGGTAAAGAATACTTGTTTCTATTAACCAAATCTCTGAATTCACTCTGCATTAAACCTATCCACACAGGCATGTTCAGAAACTTCATTTATGGCAATAATAATATTAGAATATATATATATATATATATATATATATATATATATATATATATATATATATATATATAAAAGGCTGACCGGCTGAGAGGCCAGTAGGTAGGACATGCACTGACTTCCAAGGGGAAGAATTCTTTAAAAGAAACTCTTTAAAACTTAAATCAGGGCTTCCTGTGGAGACCTGTGTGAATGGCTCAGGCTTCACCTGCAGGCTCAGGATGTCCAGCTTCTTGATGGCACCCACAGGGTGCTTCAGGAACAGAGGGTTTCTCTCACAGTAGAATTCCCTCAGCTTCATATACTGAAACTGTCAAGACAACACAAAAACTTCACTTCACAATCACATCACAAATTTATTTATTTACTTAAATATATATTTTATTGATTTTCCACAGAGAGGAAGAGAGAGGGATAGAGAGCTAGAAACGTCAATGAGAGAGAAACATGGACCAGATGCCTCCTGCACACCCCCTACTGGGGATGTGCCCGCAACCAAGGTACATGCCCTTGACCGGAATCGAACCTGGGACCCCTCAGTCCACAGGCCAACGCTCTATCCACTGAGCCAAACCGGTTTCGGCCACATAACAAATTTTACTCCTGAGGTTACATACATCTTCAAAAAAAATTCGATTTAAAATGCTTTGTTTAGGACTTACATTCCACATTAGTATTTTAACAGCAGGACAGTTGTTAGAAACTTAAGCAAACAAACAAACAAACAAAAAAATCCAGAGGAGAGTCTCAAACTAAAATAACAGACAGAAACACAAGGGGAAAAAATAAAGCCAATGGGGGAATTACCAGAAAACACAAATAATTGGATACAGGAAATCTTTACAGGCTAATAATTACCCTAAAGGTAAATGGGCTGAACTCACCAATAAAAATGCATAGAGTAAACAGTTTGTATTAAAATCCAAACCCAAGTGAATGCTGCCTTCAGAAGACAACTCAGTTGTAATAACAAATGCAGATTCAAATGGAAGGATAGAAAATGATACTCCACCAAATGGCATCCAGCCATATTTATATGGCAAATAGATGTCAAGATAAAAGAGGACATCACACTTCATTCATAGTCTCACCCAATCTGAGAGCACCAAAATAAAGACAGCAACTACTAACGGAACAGAGAGAAACTGACAAAAACACAATTACAGTTGGGGACATATCCCATTTAAAGCTGTGGATTGATTATCCAGACAGACTATGAATAAAGAATCATCGGCCTTAAATGACACATTAGGCCAAAGAGACATAAATAACAATCACCGAGCCGTTCATCCCAGAACACCGGGTTGTCAGTTCTCCTCTAACGCACATGGAACATTCTCAAGGATCAACTATGTGACAGAAAACTTCCCTAACATGGTGAAGTCAACCGGCAATGTCTATAAGGAGGAAACCCTTTTAAACTAAAAGTATTCGAGGCAAGACAGGACATCAGGGTAAGTAGTAGGCAACGTATTGAGTAGAGTGTCTACGGAAAGAGGAAGGTCAGTAACCATGGGCCTTATTTTCAGGGGACTCTTGTGTGACAATCAGAAAACAAGTGGTCCAGGAAGTGGAGGCGGGGGTGAGAGGAGGGATGGATGAGACAGAAATCATCAGAATCAAAGGCAAAGATCCAGGGGGCAAAGGACTGCATTCAGGGAGAGAGTTTGTTGGTTATGATTTATTGCTTAACCCTGGTAGGCCAGAAGACTGTAAGTGGGTTTGTAGAGGAAAACCAGCGAACGTAGCTATTTGAGCAAAGAGCACAGGGGACATTGGAAGCACAGTGTGCTGCGAACAGAGACGGTACCCTCAAGGATACCTATCCATACGGTTAGTCGTTGTTACCCTGCTATTTGCAAGTTAGAAGCGTCCAGGTGCACTCACAGCTTTAAAAGCATGCAAAGGTCCCTGTTTGGGGGATGAAGTCAGTGGCAACTAACTCAAATCAAACTTGAAAATAAAAAGCAACATTTAGCAGCCAATCAATTATTCTCTCTCATCATTGATGTTTCTCTCTCTCTCTTTCTCTCTCTCTCTCTCTCTCTCTCTCTCTCTCTCTCTCTCTCTCTCTCTCTCTCTCTCTCTTCCCTGACCCTTCCTCTCTGCAATCAATAAAAATGTATGCTCTGGAAAATAATATTTTCAAAAAGTCTGAAGTGGCCCTAAGACAGTCTATACTAACAATAAATACCAACCATATTAGTATGTTAAAATGTTTGACAGCCATTATAGTTCACTTAGTTCAAACAACTTCAGCTGGCACAGAACACAAAGGACAATAGGGCAAGAGGACCACAATAGGTTTTGAAATATAGAACAAAAAAAGGTATGAGTCATTTGTATAACTCAAGATTCCAATTACTACAGGTTCTATTGGTTTTTCATTTTGTTCTAATCCCAGTAGCATAAAAAATGTTTTTAAAATTTTAACAGAAGTTGACTCTACTTACTCCTGGTGGAAATATCTGAATGAGATTTCCGGCTATGTCTAGTATTCTGAGGTTTAAAAGAAAACACAATGTCTGTTTAAAAAAAAAAACACAAAAAAAGAGATTTTTTTAAAGAATCTGTAAAATACATAGAATCATAAACATTTCTTCTAAATTTGAACTTGATGGTATTGGCCATCTTTCCTAATTACCTGATCAATTCTTTTTTACATCTTCCCCAAAGAAGATCTCTGTAACATGAATTTTCAGATTCTCTGAATTTCCCATTTCCCATGACCACTCCAGGGCAACTTAACATGGTGGCCAAGAGTTAGGCTATTTATAGGTTCAAATCTCACTTCTGTCATTGACTATGGGTAAATTTCTTAATCTCTTTGTACTTGAACTTCTCCATTTGTAAAATGGAGTTGCTAATGGCAGCCCCTACTTCAATGATTGTTGAATGGATTAAATAAGCTACTAAGTGCTTACTAAAGGACCCAATACAACCCAGTTGGTGTGGCTCAGTGGCTAAGCATCGACCTACGAACCAGGTCACTGTTCGATTCCTGGTCGGGGCACATGCCTAGTTGCAGGCTAGATCCCCAGTTTGTGTTGTGTGTGGGAGAGGGGCTGATTGATGATTGTCTTTCATCATTGAGGCTTCTATCTCTCTCTCTCACTCCCTTCCTCTCTGAAATCAATACAAACATGTTTTTAAAAGGGTGCAGTACATAGTGAGCAGTAGGTAGACATTACTGTCATTACAATGGAAAGAATCTTTGAGAAATGGAAAACAGATGTAATCTTAGAAAGTTGTCTCTAGTTGACAATTCTACCACTGGCATATATTTCTTATCTCCCTTTTGCTTAGCACTGTGCTAAATGAACACTTTCCTTATACAGTAAAGAAAGACCTGTTAAGGTCTCTATCTACATGCCTAATGTGACTGATGGACATATACATTCATACACATGTGAAGATATACACACAATTTATAATGTACCAGAAAATGACTCATAATTTTTTTCATAACCAAAACAACTATTTTTTTATAAATACTTACATTTACAAAATAACATATTAAATGTACAAGGACATAAATGATCGTAGGCATTCTTTATATAATAATTCAGGATAGGACCTATTAGCATTTATATTTTTTTTTAATTTAAACTCCTGGGGATTTATAAAATTATAGAAAGAGTACTTTTAAGTTAGAGAGACATAGATTTGAGTTTCTTCTCTGATCTTTGCATGTTGTGTTCAAGTCACATAATCTCTTTTCCTTATTCTAAAATGGATATAATAAAAAGAGCTACACCATAAAGTTGTTATAAACACTAAATAATATAATGCTTCATCATGACAATCATATTGCTGCTGTTAAAGTTTTTCCCTTAAAAAAAAGAGTTATACTTTTAATGGATTTAGTCTGTAATTTAAAGATATTTTTATTTGTTTATAGAAATTAGAATTTTTAAAGAATTTAGGAATCGAATTTTTAAAAACTATTCTTATTTGTAGCCTACAACTTGGTATATTTTCACCTATTACATTATACCATGCACAGAATTTTTAAAAGGAACATTCCTTTGAAAGAAAAGTGAAAGCAGGATTTGACCTGCTTTGGTTATCTCTCAATGTACTGCACGACGTGCGGTCCCTCCTACCGAGTTCATTCTAATTTGCATAAGAAGGAAAGGTAAACCCATTGTCAGGCACCCAGCGGGAAACAGTACTCTCAAAGGGAGAAATCTGAGGTGAGTTTAGAAAAGTCACTATTGATAAAATTTGACAGGATTTAGAAAAACCACTAAACTACAAAATGTAGTTCCCTAAAACCTCCAAGTTCCCAGAAGCTGGGAGACAGCAGGAAGTTATTTCACCACCATAAGCCTAAGGAGCCACGGGGAGATGGAAATGGCCGGCAGTGAGAATCACATGACCTCAGCTTTGGCTTTCCAAAAAGGTGTGCAGGAAACTCAGAGCCCCCCACCAGGTGGGGTACGGGGAGGGGGGGGGGGAACTCCATCTGGTATTCGTTCTCCTATCCTGTCACCTCCTGCCAGGGCTGCTAGTCGGCCATGTCCAAGAGGAAGCCAGAGGACAGGAGCTGATGATACAGGTGACTCTCCCAGATGCACAGGAGGTTGAAAAAGGATCAAGTGTGGATATGATGAAAAAAATGAAAGCTATCTAGCACATATTCAAAAACCAACATGTACTTACATATTGTGCAGTATATAGGGTTGCCAGATAAAATATAGCAGCCTCACTTAAATTTTAAACAATGATTTTTTTTTTCATATAGTTCTGTACCATGCAGTATTGGGAACCTACTTATACTAAAAGTTATTCCTTGCTTATCTGAAATTCAAACTTAAGGGAGTACATTTGTATATTTGTATTTACTAACCTGGCATCCTTAACTATGTGAAATAAAACAAGTTACAACCATCCTCTGTCACAGGAATTTGGGAGCTGACTCCACCTGATCACAAGGAAAGCAAAGGATGGTGTGCACTCAGCTACAATCAATCTACAATCGTTCTACAATCCCTCCGAATCGTGTTGTAAGGAGAGTTCTTCCCCAAGCAAAGAAAATTTTGGCCCATGCTTTGCTTACCTCCGGCAAAACTTCAATGTTGTTTCTGGCCAGCAGAAGCTTCTGGAGCCTCTTCAAGAACCTAATCTCTTCGGGTATGCAACTGATCTGATTGTAGTTAAGTTGAAGTTCAAGAAGATTCGTAAGAAAACAAAGTTCTGTAGGAATACTTGTTATCTGGTTGTGATTTGCACTCAAATATGTAAGGTTTTCTAATCTGAAAATTAAACAAGGAACATGAATGAAACTCACACAGAAAAGGAAAGTCTATTGCACAGACACTGCTTGTCAGAAGCCATGTGTCAATTAATCTTCCGCTACGTCATCTGAACTTCATTTCAGTCAAATGTTCACAACTACTGTGAGTAATCGAAGCACAAAAAAATCTTGATTGCCATCAAACTTTTGAAAATAATTTATATTCAGATAGCTTACGTTAAAAGAATTTTATGTAATCAAAACATAGTTGTTTTTAAAATGTGTTTTTATTGATTTTTACAGAGAGGAAGGGAGAGTGATAGAGCGTTAGAAACATGGATGAGAGAGAAACACTGATTATTGGGGAATGAGCCTGCAACTGGAATCGAACCTCAAACCCTTCAGTCTGCGGGCCAATGCACTATCCACTTCCAAACCAATCAGGGCAAAACCTGGATTTTAAAGAAAGAAAATTCTATTTTCATTCTGTGTACTTACACATTCACTATATTAAAGACAAAGACAAAGGAGGACATGCAGAAATATACATGCAAACACATACATGGATGTCAGTATAGGTACAGTTACAGTTTAATGTATCTTGTGCCAAAAATTTGTGAGAACTACTTAGTTCCTGAGGAAGATGCAAAGATGGGTCAAACACAAACTCTGCCTTTATCTATATATCCTGGTCTAGAAGGAAATATTACCTAGAGCCATAAAATGAGGATAGAAAAATATTGAGAAAATTGGAGTCTATATACAAGGAGAAAAATGTTAAGAAAATTGGAGTCTGTGATTACAGACATGATACCTGAGATATATCATAAGCTGACATTTGAACTTGGCATTGAATACTAAAACTTATAAAATTAGGGCAACAAAAGGACATTGTAAGCTGAGAAAATATCATTTGGAATAAAGTAACAAAGAACATTAGCACTACTTTAACGCCAATTACCTGCATGTGCATTTATTTAATCATCAGTACAACACTAAGGTTGAAATCATTCACTTTAAATCAGAAGAAAAATAAAGGATCAGAGGTAGCAAATACCTTGCCCAAATTTCCCATCTAGTAGATAATATTGTCAAGATTCAAATGCAGACCCCCCCCCTACTGGCAAAGCGAATAATAAAAATATACAGTGCTTGCTCTGACAGTACATATGCTAAAACGGGGACTATACAGAGAAGATTAGCATGCGGGTTTCATTCCATCTCTATAGGTAAAAGAATATTTCAAAACGAAAGAGGTGGTCAAGGACCTCGGCAGCCGGGTGGCATCACAGGACCTCAGAGCCTCTCCCATTATAAGGCGCAAGTTGGGCAGACATCTGAAGGGGCATATCTGGGCACACAGCAGAAGCAGGGCTGGGGGGGGGGGGGGACAGAGATAGGAACCTCCTGCAGCCCAGCATTCACTGCAGGCCCAGAGGACACCTCGGCAGTAAAGGGCTGAGGTGCAGCTCCCCCGGAACAGACTAGACGGGAGAGGAAGCAACAGCAATCGTCCTGGGTGGCTGGCAACACTGAGAATTGGGCCCAGTGGCAGGGGCAGAGAAATGGTGCAAAAAAATATCAGTGCTCGAAAGCCTGCTAGAATTGAACGGAGGATTCCACAGATGGGAAATTGGCCCACTCCATCCCCCTGCGGCCCACAGGGCAGCAAGCTGATGGTAAAAGCACTGAGACTGGGGAGGGGGGGGGGGGATCCACTCTAGTTTGTAATTGTTGCTGCTAAGCAAGTTGGTCGGCAAACTCATTAGTTTGGGCAAGGTATTTACTACCCCTGATCCTTTATTTTTCTTCTGATTTAAAGTGAATAATTTCAACCTTAGTGTTGTACTGATGATCAAATAAATGCACATGCAGCTAATTGGCGTTAAAGTAGTGCTAATGTTCTTTGTTTCTTTATTCAAAATGATATTTTCTCAGCTTACAATGTTAAAGCAGTGTTAATGTTCTTTGTTCCTTTATTCAAAATGATATCTTCTCAGCTTACAATGTCCTTTTGTTGCCAAATATCAACAGGACGATTGACATTTCTTCGGAGAGCCACATTTTTCAAACTTACACTTCTTCTAATGCCACTTCTTCAAAGTAGACTCGCCCAGGCCGTGGTATTTTGTGGAAGAGCCACACTCAAGGGGCCGAAGAGCCAAATGTGGCTCGAGAGCCGCAGTTTGCTGACCACAGTGCTAAGCCCATGAGGTGGAATAGAACTGGGATTCAGGCACTAGCTACCCCCGCCTAAGTATCCCCGTTCCTTGTGGTCCATTCTAGCTGAAATAGCTAGGTCAACCTGGAGTCGCTCTGACTGCAGGAAGGGGCCCACAGAGCACCCAGAAGACCCATAGCCTTCTCTGCACGGGGAGGGTCCTCCGAGTCTGAGATGACAGGGTAGTGGAGGGGATGCCCAGCTACTGGGCAATGGGGAGAGCTCAACTGCCCCACAGAGATCTAGGAAACCCCTACAACAGAGGTAAGAAAATAAAACTACCGCTTCAGCGCCACCTACTGGAAAAAAAGACCTAGTACGTTTAATTCTTTTAAAAAGCAGTTTACAGCTGAAACCGGTTTGGCTCAGCGGTAGAGCATCGGTCTTCGGACTGAAAGGTCCTGGGTTCGATTCCAGTCAAGGGCATGTACATTGGTTGCGGGCACATCCCCGGTGGGGGGTATGCAAGAGGCAGCTGGTCGATGTTTCTCATGGATGTTTCTAGCTCTCTATATCTCTCCCTTCCTCTCTGTAAAATATCAATAAAATATATATATATATATTTTTTAAAAAGCAGTTTACAATTATGCAAATGCCAGAGCAGAGAATTAACCCATCAAACACAATGAACAACCATAATAACAAAAGAAATCCAAAAGAAAATCTTAACATCTCTAGAAGTTGAACTTAAAGTCCTGGAAATACCTGATTTAAATGTCAGAATATTCAAGACTGCGGTTCTGAAAAGCTCAACAAAAGACAAGAAAACTCAAGCAACTCACAAACTCAGAAATAAAATCAGCGAACAAAAAGGACTATGTTACTGAAGAGGTAAGAGCTATAGAGAAAGGGACAAACAAATACTGAAGCTGAAGAACTCAATGAAAGAAGCAGAGAATGAATTATAGCAAGCTTAGAAAATAAAGGAGAAATAAAAGCTTTTCCAGACATACAGAACCTGAGGGAATTTACCACCACAAAACCTATATTACAGAATATACTGAAGCGTGTTCTACCTGACCAAAAAAAAAAAAAAAAAAAGAACAAATAAATAAAAGAAAAGAAAAAGAAAGAAAATAATGACATGAAACTATGGGTAGAATGAGTCACAGACAGACCAAAGCAGGAAATTGCAACCCTTGCCCAGCCAGTGTGGCTCAATGGTTAACCTATGAACTAGGGCACATGCCCGGGTTGTGGGCTCAATCCCCAGTGTGGGGAATGCAAAAGGTAGCTAGCCTATGATTCCCTCTCGTCATTGATGTTTCTATCTCTCTCTCTCTCCTCCCTTCCTCTCTAAAATAAATAAAGATATATTTTTTAAAAAGAAAAACGTAGTGAAAACTTTATTTTGAATGAATAGAGACTGAGGAGTTTGGCTCTGAAACAGAAACTAACGTTCCCTCACTGGGTCCTCACTGTGTGAACTCCCCCGAGGGGCCTATTAGCCCAAGCAAGGCTAGCCTGGGTCCACCCTGCAGATTCTCTTGGGAGGCTCTGGAGGAAGTCCAGGAAACCTCAGGGGGGAGGCAGCATAGCTGACAGGGAGAAGTAGACCTCAGGGATCCTTGGTCCAACCACAGCTCTGCCCCTATGTCTAAGCTAAATAAAGTGGACCCATTTACACAGATTGGTCCCTCCCACGCACACACAGGTCTAGTAGACACTTACCTAAGAGAGAAAAGGGTGGTAACTCCACCTGGGTAGATCAAGGCCAGTTACGTACAATTTCTGACAGCAACCACATCTGAAACCTACCCAAAGGGACCCAGAACCAACACAAACAGTGATGGGTTTCAGAACACACAAGAGCTCATCCCAAACAGACACACAAGCACCCTCAAAGATGGAGCAGGGCAGGTTCCGGTCCCTGCCGGGAAGAACCCCGCCTCAGGGGGCAGCCCCTGCACAGCATCTCCTGCACAGTGACAGCCGTTAACCTTTATACTAGGAGGCACCCAGCCTGAAGGGCTAGTGATTGTGCCGCTGGGCCCATCAAACCACCCTGAGACTGCATCTACACAGCAGTTGGCATGCCAGACTCATAGTCAGCTGGCCTGAAGTCAATGCCACCCACAAAAGGGCCATAGCAACCAGGACCCAATTACAAGAGAAGAACCTAAACAGCCCCAACAACAAACATTTCTAGAGATCAAGGAAACTGCAGCATTCGGACACCTACTATGTGGAAGGCCACTACACAAAGACTGGGAGCAACAGTGTTCTATGTCAGACATAGAAACAAACACAAAGAGACAGCCCAAATGGGGAAACAAAGAAACAGGCCCCAAATGAAAGAGCTTTTCCCAAATT